>JAHTLZ010000820.1:0-21959 GCA_023846285.1 Phrynocephalus versicolor
TTCTTGATAGATTGAAACATTTCACTGCTCATCCAAACAGCTTCATCATTCTGAGGAAAGCTAGTGGTGAATTCTCCATTTTATAGTTCTCTTTGACCTCTTGTCGCCCTGGCCTGAAATAAAATGGAGGACTCACAACTAGCTTTCCTCAAACTGACAAAGCTGCTTGGATGAGCACCAAAACGTTTGAATCTCTCAAGAAAAGAAGTCCAGTTGCCATGACTCAACTTCCAGATAAACTCACCTGGATGACTGAGAATCTTCACAGAGACCATTCCTGAACTTGAAACCTTGAATGTCTGCTTGCACAGATGCTGAGCAGCTTTTGTGTTTAGGGAGGAGGGTGCCTGCATAATAATTAAGCTCCCTAAAACCTGTTGGATGAAACACACTTAAGAATTATTTTCATTCATTCATTTATTATTATAAGTAGAGATGGGCACGACTCAAAAAAAATGGTGTTTCGTTTGTCGTTTGGTCGTTTAGGGGTCCATTTTGGTTCGTTTCTGTTTTCGTGAGGTTTTTTGCAAAAAATGTCGTTTTTGTTTCGTTACGTAATGAAACAAAAAAATGAAAACGAAAACGAAAATTGCTGTTTCGTTACCATTTAGCACAATTCAATGTATTTGCGGTAACGAAAACGAAGCGGTCGACAATTTTTTTTGTGTTTCGGGTCATGTCGTTTCATTTTGGAGTCAAAATTTGTTTTTCGTTTTGTTACGTAACGAAATGAAAAAATGAAAATGAAAACGAAAAATCGCTCGTTTTGTGCCCATCTCTAATTATAAGTGTGGGAGCCATTATATGATAGACCCTAATATTAATAACAAAATAGTGGGGTGTGGGAAAATATGGCCCTCAAGATGTTGATTAACTACAGTTCCCATGAGCACTCACCATTAGCTATGTTAGATAGGACTTGTGGGTTTTGCAGTCAAGGGACATGTATTTTGTATAAATTATCTAGGTTGCACAGAGGTGTTTACAGTGCAGCCTCTTCCTAAGTCAGTATATTCCAGAAATCAAATGAGGGGAACATTAAGATGACACTTGCATAGGAAGCAGCAATATTTTATGAATATGCTAATGGCCTAATTAGTATGTATTTTAGTATATTTAATCATAGCCCTTTCTTAACTCAGTTTTATTAGCAAACTTACTTCCTGCGTGACCCTAGTGTATTACGGTCAAGGTACCCATGTGTCACAAAACAATTAAAATGTTATAATATCTGTACATATTGTAAGTAGCTGGAGAGAAAGCATATATTTCAAGCACTGGTATCCTAAAGTAAAATGAAGTAACAGCTGAAACTTATTAAACATTGTAGTTGATTAATTATTGGCCTTTAAGTTAGTTAAATGAAGAATGTGCAAGTTTCAACTTCCACTGGTTATCTTTTTCAGTTAGTAAAGATGATGATGAGTCAACTTTGTGTAGAAGAAAAGACTAAGAAGGAAAGACCCTCTTCAAAATTGTTTCATTCCTTTTTCAGTAATGCCCAAGAATCTACAACATCCCCCTTATATTACTAAGTGTTGCCCTTTAGTCTCAGTCCCACCAATTAATCAACTGAACCTGTGGTGGATTAATCTATGGATTAACCCAATTAAAGTGTGCAGTCCTAATGTAAATGAATCATTAGCTCAGGTTAATGATGATAAATTGGGTTGTCTCTCAAAAATCTCATTAGCCTTTTCTGAGTGTCATCAAAAGCATCCATTTGGGTGGGCCTTCCAATGGCCTCATTTGTTCTTGAGGATCTGCTTGGTTTACACATTCAATGAAACAGGGTTCTAAAGGACGATTTTGTGGCTGAATTTTGTTCAACAATATACCTTGCCTGCAATGAACTACATTTCCTATTGTCATCATTAGGCAACCCTTAGGAAGGTCAAGTTCACCTTGCATGACATCTACTGGGTATACAGACAAGTTCTACACTATGTAGCAGCACACAATCTCAACACCATAACAGCTTAATTATATATTAGTATCTATTAGCACCATGAGTGGTTCGTAAGCATATGGGAACATTCAAAGCTTAAAAATAAGGGATGTGTAAGCAACAGATTATGCATGAAAAAGCCTGCCTGTCTGCTCTAGGATCACAGTAAACCCGATTTCACCAATAGTAGACAGTAATCCTCTCTGTCACTCAAAAGCTATTACATTTGAACTCAGCAAACAATCTTAACTTAAACAAATAAGGCTAGGATTTGATTTATGTCTCAGACTGGAATGGCACCCATGAGGAAAGTCGTTCTTTGTTTTCTACACATATGAAGACCAGAAAAGGGCTTCCAGGGTGTTCAGTAGTTCAAGGGCAGGTATACAGTACTTAACTCTTGTTCGCTAATGCCAGTATTGTACGAATACCATGTTGTGCATTCAAGCCCTTCACAGTCTTGTATGAATGGCTTAGATTGCCAGGTCTCAGTGTCCCAGTTTGAGCTTCAAGGAATTACTTCTGCAGTTTGCCAGAAGTGGAGAAGAGAATACTCAGAGCGAGAAGTACCAGAAGAGGAGAAAGTTTGGCACAGGACACAGCTTAAAAATCTGGGAAAGTACTGTATATACTCAAATATAAGCCTAGATTTCAGCCCTAATTTTGGGCTGAAAAAAAGGGGCCCTTGGCTTATATTTAGGTAAATACTTTTAGCCAATGAGGCAAGTCATCTGTGGCTAAAAGTCATTTTAAACATTGCATGCCGCTTCACATGACCCCCCTCTGCATCACAGGGGAGCGACACACGATGCTGACCCAAGCACTAGCATCAGTGGCTAAAAGTTATTTTAAACATCACACACCACTCCCCCAGCTCACAAAGGAAGAGCTGCCAGGCCCTGCTGCATTTCCCACCCTAGACTTATACTCAAGTCAATATGTTTCCTCAGTTTTGGGGGGTTAAATTAGGGGGCTCAACTTATACTCGAGTATAAACGGTATCTATTTCCAATCCCATCTGGGCTTGGAGCCGACTGGTTAAGCAGAACATTGTTCCTATTTGATCTTGCAAAATGATACATCACTACATAGCAAGCAGTGAAGAGAGGGGACTGGGGAGAGGGACAGTGGAACACATCATGGGGCTCATTTTGGTCCTTGGAGCAAGGCAGGGAATAAGTCTCTCTCATGCTAGTTCCAGAATTATTTGTCCCAAAGGCAGTTCCAGCACTCCTACCAAAGCTTGCCTACCCAACCTCTGTGATATCATAAGGATCCAACCCTGTGACATCACAGAGGTGTGCAGCCTAAAATATCAGGACATTAGGTGCTACTGATCTGGCAGTCCTACTGGAGACATGCATCAAAGAAAACATACAAGCACAACTAAAAGAAAAATAGACAAAATAACACCTGAACATCACCTGCACCCTGTGCCTGTAATAAAACCCCCTGGAAAGAGATATTCTATATCAATTTGCATGGTCTGTTTTTTTTTTTAAATTTACTCAAAATTCAGTCCTAATCAACACATTTCCACAGGCTTGTTTTGTTTTGCATCCATTTTCACAAGCACTTTCCCCTCATATAATGGCTTTGGAGGTGGGGGCTGAACCTATCCTATTTCTATGCCTTCTTTCCCCTAACATGCACTTCTTTGTATCTTTATTTTGATCCAAGATCCACACTGCAAAATGCAGATAAGTATTTAATATAAGCAGGTAGCCACTTTCTGTTTTGCTTTTCATTTGGGAAATACAAATGTGGAAAAGTATTCAAGTATGAGCTCAGTTTTTCCTAGCTCAATAGACAAGATATTCCTAGCTCACGACACAGATGTTTGCAGAGTGAAGTGGAGGGAAGCTATGATGAGGGGAGGAGTGGAAAGAAAAAAGTAATTAAGCATACCTTTCAGGGCAGCTTCTCCACAATTAATCACTAGTATGGAAATTAAATTCACTGGGGTCATATTTGCTTACAAAAATATCCATTTCACATCTTGAGACAAGCCAAATACACCTTGTTTCATAAAACTGTGCATTCTGAAGGCTTCTGAGGGTTTTGGTTGAAGCAAAAATAATCACAAATCATTCCACCTTTCAAAAATGGGGGGAAATACTTCTGAGTCAACAGAGGGCACACCCACACACATAATCCAAAAGCATGGATTAATATCACCGCAGAAAGGAAAAAATAGCCTTGTAGCCCAATTCAGAAACAAGTTGGCACACGGCTTGGCTCCGTTGCAGGGGAACGCAGTTGGGAAGTAATGCAAGACCATTTGTTTCACCATGGCAATGGATCCCCACTGACTAAGTTCCAGTTTTGGAAACTCACTGATACGGCCCTACAGTGGCTAGGTGTGACCAGTATGCGATTTGGCACACATTCAGGATATGGACCCCACACTATCCATTGATTGGACAGGTGGTCATCACAGAGGTATAGGGTTTACTTTAGACCATTACTGAAGTTATAAATTGCTATTGGTTTTGTTTCCTTTTATGGTTTTGGTGAAGTGGTTCTCGTTGATGTATCCTCCTCCTTGGACAGTTTCAAATACTCAGCTAGGTCAGCTTGGGGCCCCAATTTGGGGCTGGAAGGCTCTGCGTTTTTGGATTGGAGTGGTAAGTGAGCTATGCATTGGTACCATATTTTATGCACTGCCTCACTAGCAGCCTACGGGAAACTACCTAATATTCTACTCGAGCATTTAGAAGGCAATGATTTGACCTGTCAAACAAGGAAATCATTGGTAATGAACATAATTAGGGATCTGGACACTTGGAAGACCTTGTACCCCCACTCAAGGGTGGTCTGGTCTACTAGAGTACCACATATCAGGTGGAGAGCCAAGTGTGACCCTCAATGTATTAATCATTCATGCAGAGGAGTTAACAGAGCTTCGTAGAACTGATACCGAAAATTTTGGTTCAGTGGTGGGCCACCCTGGCGTCAGCCATAGACAGAGCAGATTTATACCATGCAGATGGCATGCAATGACTCATTGCCTTACCTTCCACTCTTCTCCACCTGCTTCTGAGGCTGCCTGAGAGGGAACGTTCCAGCCAATCATCCACAATCTAGCAGGGAGGAGGGAAATACCATTGGCTCACTTGTGATCATGTGACCTGTTCCATGCTCATATTACAAGACACTGCTCATTGATCAAGGTAAAAATGATCAGAAATGTTTGCTCATCTTGCAAAGCAGTCATAGACCAAGGTACTCGTATACCAAGGTCTTACTGTACTGCCCCATAGTGCAAGACACAATTTGCTCCCTAGTAAGCTGGGTGTACAATTTACTGACCTCAGAAGGAGGGAAGGTTGGGTCAACCTTGAGCTGGCTACGAATCTACTGAGATTGAACTCACGTCATGATCAGAGGTTTGACTGAATTGCTGCAGCTTAACCACTGATTTGCAGTTTGCATGTTTTATGACAATCTCTGGAAAATTTTCTTCAAGATGAATTTCCTTTGCCCCCTCAGATTATGTCTGCAAACCTCATTGGAACTAGAACTGTGGACTGTGCCCTGTCATTACATTTAAAAACCATTTCCCTGTTTTACTTGTGTTAATCTGCTTATCTGCACTTGAATGTAATTGTCACCCACCAAATATTTTTCCACAATTCTTAATTACGAGCATTAAAACCTGTCATCACCAGGACTGCCAACATTCATTAGCAATCACTGATTGATCATTACCATGCTGGACCTTCTACAGTTCTATTAAATTCTTTATTCTCACCTCTCCAATATATGTTGCTGCTATAATTTATGCACCTGAAGAAATGAGCTATAGGCCCTCAAATGTATGCCAAAGACAATTTCTTTAAGGAGAAGAACTGTTGTTGCTTTTGCTGCAGCAGACTAACATGACAACCGCATTAAACTTGATCCTGGGAATCTCTTCCTACAGACAATTATTTTCAGCTTTACAATTTTATTTTATTTTTTTTCTTAGCTGACTTGCAGCTCCTTTGTCTTATATAGCAAGTGCTTCCTTTTTGTGGGCAGGAGTTAAGCTGCTCAGGCTCTATGTACAACAACTATTGCAGTTTTGGGACTGTTTTCTGTCTTGAAATGGGTCATGCTTCCTCATTAGGTCTGCTTTCCCCCTTTTTTCTTTTTGGAGTTTTGGAGTTTTGCTTGAGTCAAGAATCATATTCTTGTAAGGCAATGACAATGCTTTCAACAATATAGCAATTCACAAATACAGATCTAAAAAGCATACCAAAAGAAAAGAATAAGATAAGAAACAAATAACAATTTGGGAGATCAGTTATTGAAGGCAGCTTTGTATAATTCTCTTTTCACTAATTTACTGAATTCAGGAAGGAAAGGGGCTGGTGTATCAGAGTTGGTAGCTTACTTTTAAAAATTGGGGCCACCATCAAAAAAAGCATTATTACTTGTTGTTGCTTTTTTGGCATCATTTCGTGTGGTCAGGTTTAGCAGCATAGACTGAGAGGAGCAGGTGAAATGGGTAGCTGATTTCTGAGAGAGATGTTCCAACAATTATCAAAATCCTAAACTGTTAGTGACTTTATGGGTCATAAACAGCACCTTGAATTGAGGACAAAAATGATGGGAAGCCAGTTGAGACATGCCAAGACTGGAGATATACATGTAGGACTGAATTTACTAGTTCCATTCTGGCCACTACATTTTGGATCTGCAAAAGTTTCTACAGTATATCATCTTCAAGGGCATCCCTATGTAGAGACCATTAGAGTAGTCTACTTTTGAGAATAGGGACATATGAACCACTGTTACTGTTGCACCATAGCAAAGGGGAAAAATAAAATGTTTGTAACTCCCAAATTGTCCCCATGAGGAGGAGCATGGCTTGTATTTTTTTTCTTTTAAAATGTAACATATTATTAGATGTTTCTGTGCTTGATTTTTTATAATATAAAAGTAATTTTAAATTTAAAAATAATTTTAAAATAAAACAATAAAAAAGAATTAAAAGATTTCTCTCAATAGAAATAAAACAGATGGTTCAGAGTGGCTGAAACCAAGAAGGTCTACCTTCTTGTTGAAAATGACCATTGCGGTGAGAATTTTTATGTGCTTGGGCAGGAAGTGGTTGATGAAAACTGGAGTCATCCCTTGCTTAATGTGACTTTCTGAATGATACTGAGTAGAGGAGGACATCCTGTAGACCAGGCATGTCCAAACTTCGGCCCTCCAGATGTTTTGGACAACAACTCCCAGAATTCTAAGCCTGTATTTCCAATGGCAAAGGACTGTGGGAGTTGTGATCCAAAACATCTGGAGGGCTGAAGTTTGGACATGCCTTCTGTAGACCATCTTGACAACTGATATTAGTGTTCTCAACATTCAAGCTAGTTTTTTGTTATGCATTCTTCTTACCATCCTTCTTCATGCTGATATGGCTGACATGATATATTCCATGACTTCATGGTTCCTTAATCCAGTATGCTTTCTTTGTCCCTGGTAGACGGGGAGATTTAGCAATAGAGATGGGCACGACTCAGTGAAATTTTTGTTTTTGTTTTCGTTTTTCGTTTTGTTACGCAACGAAAATGAAAATGAAAATTTTCCGGAAAACAAAACGAAAATGAAAACGAAATGAAAAATTTTGCCGTGTTTTTTGTTTTTGTTATGGCAGACACATCACAATGAAAAGCATGCTAACGAAAATGAAATTTTTTTGTTTTTGTTTTGTTTTTTTGTTTCATTTTGTAACGAAAACAAAAACGAAAAATGCGCAAAAAACCCCCCAAAAATGAAAACGAACCGAAACGGACCCCTTAACGAAAAATGAAAAACGAAAAATTATTTTTTTGAGTCGTGCCCATCTCTATTTAGCAACAACAGCTGAACAAGACCAGGAGACACTGTAGCAACAAAGAGGAAATGCCGGTGTGATTCATCGCAATGCATCTGCATCTCACATCCACAGCAGTTTTCTTCTCGAGCATCTCCAGATGTTCTGGCTGCTAATTTTGATTTTACCAGATTCTTCTCAAAAGTGGCATACACACTTCCATGAAACTGACCTAAATTTTGAAACCATTTCTCAGCTAGCAACGATTGTAAATGTTAACACTAGTTGCATTTTAAAACATGTTGCTGTCTGATGAGTCCTTCCTATTCTGCAATTGCTCTTTAGTCTTTTCATGGTTTTCAGCAGGTATTAGTTACACCTCACGGCCATGCACTGCTGGCAGCTCTGGGAAGATTTATCTTCACAAAAGAGATTAGAATTAGAGGATATTGTCCTGGCAAGGGGTCCCTATCTGTTTCTCAGATACCTCCCAGGTAATGATCCAGATATGGAAAGAGAGATTACTGAAGTATAGGGCATTTCATGTGTTGGAAATATTACACATTTACACAACAAAGAGTTTACTGTTTGTCTCTCTCCCCCCCCCCCGTACTCTTTAAGTATTGAGCTTAAGGCTGGTTCATGTGAAATCAATTAATGATTTTTCCTGGTTAGTGCTCTGCTACCTGCTGTATTTATTTTTGACAATTAAGAACTTCCTGTAGTGAGATTTGATTTTTTTTTTTTGGTAGAGGAATGGAATTGGGCTTTGGAGTTTTAATAAACAGTATTTAAGGAGATAACTTTCTTGTTTAAACAAGAGGAAGAAGAATAGCAGAAAAGGTAAAAACATGGTATAATAGGATGCAAGCAGGGATGAGTGAAATACCTTGTTCTTGATTATCTTCCTTGCACAAAATGCCAACTTGTCCTCCAGTTACCATAGGACAGTGATGGTGAACCTTTTAGAGACTGAGTGCCCAAACTGTGATTTAAAACCCACTTTTATTTTTTTGCAAAGTGCCAATACAGCAATTTAAGCTGAATATAGCTGGCTGTGAAGGGGCAATGTCACGTGCCCACAGAAAGGGCTCTGAGTGCCACCTTGGCACCCATACCATAAATTTGCCAACACTGCCATAGGATGAAGGCTGATTCTTATCTAAGCATCAGGAGAAATGAGTATAGAATGGGTGAAGGTAGTTTTTTTAAAAAGTGGCATGATTTCTAATGTTTTGATAACCCAAATATCAATGTTTCAGTGATTTCTGATTTGTAACGATTTAATAATTGGTTCAGAGCAGTTAACTGTGTGGAGAAAGGCGACTCCATCGTGGAGATATCACCAATCCAAAGCTTAATAAAGGAAGGAAATGTGGCGGGATAGAAGCTAAAGGCATGTCCTCACGATCCTGCACTTAATGGGAGTACTTTGGAAGTAATGTACCCAAATCACCAGTGTTCCCATTTTGGCACTGCCTTCCTAAGAGCACCAACCATGGTCAAACGAGAAAGGGAGAAGTATACACAACCATAGCAAGCAGGTTTGAGAGAGGAATTTCTCCTCTGCTTCACAAATCTCCATCTCCTTAGACTGGGAGAGGAAATCTACTCCATCCTGTAACTAAGGTCCCTGGGACAGCTCCCATGGACCAGTTTATCTGTTCATGCCAAGGGTTTTAATTTGCTTTTTGACCTAAAATGGCAAACATTGCACTGATACAATAAAAGAGGCAATACAAGGTAAAATAAATCCAACAGCATAAAAGGACCAAGTCACCTCCTCTATGGGATGAGGATTGTAATGTTTATTTGGACTAAACTGTTCTCACTATAGAAGTTCAACACAACAGACTAAATTATGAGTTGATGATTAACCTAACTATTTAACCTATACAACTGATGACTTATCTGATTATCTTTATAATGAATTAACATATAAAGTAACAGATCATTTAATTGGGAATTTATTTAGGAAAAGCTTTAACCAACGAGCCAGCAGATGAACTAACGGGGATATTAATTTTATGTGTGTCAATTAATCTGAAGGACAGTTGACCTGTTAAGGAAAGAAATGACTGTCACTACATTTCAAATAGAATACTGTATTTTTGGTCATATAGGAATACAGTTCTTGATCTGCATTTGTGTCTAGTGTGCATATTAGACTGCCATGTTAGAAAGCCATGAAATTTTATTAGAGGGAGAAAAAGTTAAAAACAATAAACAGGGGGTGGTGCACGAAATAAGGAACAGTGTAAGATTGCTGAACAATAGCAAGTAAAAAGGGAGATATGGTTCAAAACTAGCATTATGAATGAAGAAGGCACACATAGGCTGCAATCTTGTTGCACTGCTATGCAAATACAGTGGACCCTTGTATAACAAACAGCTTGTATAACATAAAATCTGTACAACATAAAAAATCTGGAGATAGGGGAAATTTGCTTAACATAATCACCTATGGGCCAAATCTGTACAACGTAAAAATGGGATTACTCCATTTTCAATGCATTCCTATGGGAATTTGTATAAAGGAAAATTTGCTTAACATAATTTCATTTGGAACGAATTAATTCCTTTATACAAGGTACCACTATAGTATACATTTTAAATGTGAATTGGCAGAAATTAAGAAATTTCTGCAAACATTATCTGTTACAACTCAGCACAAGAAAGATAATGTCTATGGAAATTTCTTAATTTATGACAATTCATGTAAAAATGCTGCACCTTTTTTCCTAACTAGGGAATAGAATTTCAGCCATTGTGTTCAAAAGAGGAGGGGGGGAGATATTCTTTGACAGCTCCCTAAATTTGGATAGTTCTACTATCCTCTGCTATTTCATCATATACACAGCAACCCCATAGGAGAGGACACCACTTTCAGTGAGCATAAAGAGATAGGAAGCATACCTCCTGTGACCTTAGTTCTAATCATTTATCATAGGTCAAAGCCACCAATTATACTTTTAAAAATAGTGTCAATAATTAGTAAATAAAAGGAAAATGAAATGAATTGATATATGAAGTTGAAGTTTATTCACAGAGTTAGCTACCAATATTGGAAGATACTCTAAATTACTCATGTATTATGAAGACATTTCCAAGGCTCGAATGTTTTGACTGATTTTGAATTCAGCTAACGCATTTGACCCTACAGAATTGCATTCCTTACTTCAAGTAACATCAGTCAAATGCATAGGCAATATTTTGTGCTGGTAAATGGTTTGAAGGCAAATTGCCCCTAAGGTAAGAAGTCACAGTAGATATTATATGTTGCACAGTGAGTCACAGAATTTTGTGGGCAACCTATAATGTCCATACTGACTCCATGACCTGGGTAATTCACTTCCAGAAGTTACACCATTTGCATCACACTCATGGGTGTAACCAAAAGGGTTTGCCCAACTGTACTTTCAGAACTGGGCGTAAAAATTACATACTTCATTCCAGCAGCAAACACACTGATTAAGAGAGATGGGCACGAAACGAACAATTTTTCGTTTCTGTTTTTGTTTTTCGTTTCATTACGTAACGAAATGACAAACGAATTTTGTCTCTAAAATGAAACAAAACGAACAGAAACACCGGAAATTTTGTCGTGCGTTTCGTTTCCGTTACTGCAATATGAGTCAATTGCTTAAATTCCTAAAAAAAAAAAATCACAAAAAATTGAAATAAATGGTAACAAAATGGTAACAAAACGAACAAAGATAGACTCTAAGTTAGAAGGGTCAAAGTTCAGACACCAGAATGAGAGGGAGACCACATTATTAAAAACTGTGGAATATACCATGGCTTTGAGATGGTCTAGTTCACATTCTCCCTCTCCCTCCCCCATTAATCAAATAATGCAAGAAAAGCCTGGAGCCTTCCCAGCTCAACCTATAGCTTTTCCTGTCTATCAGGCAGCTTCTATATTTTAAAATTTCAAATCCTTTCTGATTAATTCAAGTTCATGGTTGCTAGAATTTGTTCAGAAAGGGAGGGTGAGGTGTATATACACACACAATGCACCTTCCCACCCAGTCTCTGGCTTCTTATTTCATTATAAGAAAACACACCAGCCCACAATTTACATAATTTTCTCTCTTAATGTTGTGTTCTTTCTTTCTTTCTTTCTTTCTTTCTTTCTTTCTTTCTTTCTTTCTTTCTTTCTTTCTTTCTTTCTTTCTTTCTTCAAATAAGGGAACTCAAGGTGGCTCACAGTATTAAAATGAATATAATTGAAGACACATTAAATTGTACTTTTAAAACACTATAAAATGATACAGATTCCTTGATGTGACTTCATGGTGAGTGAATGTATCTCGCTTAAGATACATCCGTACTCTTCCAGAGTTAGTCATTTCAGCAGAAGATCATTTGCTAATTCCAGTGATGATGGAGGTGGGGAAATTGTTGAATGGCAGCTAGTGGAAAGCAGTCATTGTGGGAGTTTGCTGGAAAAGTTCCGAAGCAAACTGATCTTGATTACAGAAATAAACAAAGACAAAATGCTCTTTTCTAAGCCAGCTGGAAAGAAAGCACTGTGCAGACTTGTAGACAAGGACTGACCTGTGTCTTCTCCAGAAGGCTTGTTTTATTCAGCTTATCTAAATTCATAAGCAGAGATTGGAGCATTTATGAAAACAGTTATTCTAATAGGAGACAGGTGTCTTTTAGCCCTTTAGCCCCGCCTCAAAGCAAAGGTCAGAGGAAATAGAGGGTCCCTTCCCTTCAGATATGACAGATTGGCAAAAGTCAGCAGTGTGTACACTGCACTGAAACTTCCCCAAAAAGCATACTCTGAAGAGAGGTTCCCACAGTCATAGTACTAAGTGACCAGTTACCTCTCATTATTGCTGCACTGAAAGTGGCAACTAGGATGAATCACTTCTAAACATTTTAGACCTTGAAAGCCCTATTATGAGAAAATTTCAAAATGAACAAGAGAACATGCCGGAAGACTCATGGAACACAAAGACACTCAATTTGCTACAGGGGAAAAACAAATGCTATGTATGAATCAATGATCATGCTGTTGCTAATGAAACAATTGGATTACAGCTGAAAGAACACTTCATTACTGATGCACACAGAAGGAAAATAGAAATCCAGTGTCACATGTCACAAAAAAGTGGAGAAGGAAAATTGGAGAGTATGGCTTAGGGTAATTTCATCCATGCAAAAGAAATTGAACATTTAAGCAATGCAATACTTGGTGTGAGTAGAATAAAATGGACTGGAATGTGGCATTTTCAATTGAATAATTACAAATTATTTTCCTCTAGAAACACTAAACCTTCAGCCAATGGTGTGTCTCTAACAGCAAGACAAGATGTATCATGAGCAGTTAGTGGCTTTTGTTGAAAGTCTGACCCAGTAACATCTGAAAGCCTCTAAATACAGCCGTTCTTCAAGTCTATGCTACAGCTACATATGTTAGAGAGAGAGAAAATATAAAGGCTTTCTGCTAGATTCTAGAAGGATATGAGCCAAAACGGAATGTGATGATCATCAGACATGACTGGAACACAAAAGTAGGGAATAGAACCCAGACATTAGTGGAGAATTTGGCCTAGGAGTTAGAAAGATCACTTCCCAAGTTTAACAAGGGCAATCAAATAACACCTATGCTAGAACACAATTTAAAGGACATTCCTCAATAATTTGAAGGTCATGTATAGAACAGATTGGCATTACTGAAGTTAACTGACCACAAACCAGAACTTTGGATTGAAAGCCCATATTGTCGAAACTCATAAAATTCTAAACAACAAAAAAAGAAATAATTCAAATCAACAAAAATGGGATTGGAACCCAAATACTACTTTTCAGCAACTGGCTTGTAAGAACAAATAAGAAGTGTTGTGATAATAAATGGAAGTAAATAGGACAAGAGAATTAAAAGGGGGGATCAGTAATATCTTCCATTAAAATGATGGAAATAAAATAGAAATTTAAAACAAGGTTAGGAAGTTGAAAGATCCAGAAGAGATGGAATGATATGATCATCTTTCAGGTGGATATTTGTCCTGGGGCAAGAGACAAAGCCAGCATCTTTTCACACTTGAAAATTTCTACTGCATTCCATCCTGATATGTGACTGGAGGCATAAAGGTCTGTTTGTTAACCTTGATTTTTCAATAGGAAAGAATACTTTGAGCATGTGCAGTTTTCTAGTTTAAACTCAGCTAAACTAGTAGGAACTGGCAAACTACTCCAGTATTCCTGCCAAGAAAACTCCATGGACATGGGGTCGCAAAGAGTCGTTCACGACTGTAACAATGCCAAACACACACAGACACACGCCATCAAAAATAGCACTGAGTTTAATTCCATGGCTTTGGTGCTAACCACATGTATTTGGGAATGAACACCATTCACCACTTCTCAAGAGGAAAAGATAGAGCAAAAAGAAGCAAACAAGCAAGTTTGTGCTACGGATGACAAGGCACACTGTCTGGATTAGCTGAAGCAGTCTGCCAAGAGCTTTCCCAAGCAAGATCTCTCGCTTCCAGCATAGAAATGAAACAAGAAGCAATTTGTTTTATCCTCTCGAAGTTTCCACAATTAATGCAACGTGTCCGTGCATAAAACAAGTGTATTTTCTGTGAAAGAGGGGAAGAACATGCACACAGGAAATACACAGGGGAATGTGTTGATTGACCAAATAGATATAAACAATCCATCTCATGCTTCTAATTTTTAAAAACCCATAAATCTATTCAATATAGGAAGCTGAATATTTGATAGAAAGGTGAGCACTATGTTTTAGTAATATGTTTTTTTAAAAAATGAAGAATAAGTTCTCAAACCATTTTATCTACTGTATAAGCAGCACTAATTGCTACATCTTTGTCCATTTAAGAGCTATTTTCTTCACTTCAAGGCAATGAAGGCACAAAGAATACCTTTAATCTCCCTTGACCCACTTCTATAATTTTGGAGTACTGGTATAAAGTTACCTAGTACAAGTCACAAAATGAAGCAGCAAGGGTCACTTTGCATTACATTAACAGCTTTACGCATTATATTAACAGGTTTACCTCTGAAGTAGCTTTATCTGCTTTTTATCATCGAGTTAGGTGACATAGATTATTAACTCAGGGCATTTTGATCCCTGGGGCACAGAATACAATATTGTATCCTCTTGTTCCCTGTACAGAATTAACTGGAATTGAAGGTGAAAGTATTTTTAAATATAATGTTGGCAGAACATCTTCCACTGTGCTTAGAAGCAGCAGCTAGCTTAGCGGGCATGTCCAAACTTCAGCCCTCCAGCTGTTTTGGACCGCAACTCCCACAGTCCTTTGTCATTGGCAATCTAAACTTAGAATTCTGGGAGTTGTGGTCCAAACTATCTGGAGGACCGAAGTTTGGACATGCCTGGCTTAGGAGGTAGAGGACAAACTGTGTGATATGCAACTCTCTCCTTTTAATATCTAGCTGCCACCTTCCAGGTGTCTGCCTCACTCTGCCTAATGATCAGGTCGCCCCTGCATATGTTTCTGCATTCAGATAGCCCACATGCAAAGAGTTCTTGGGAAATAAAGTCCCCACCCCACCCCTCACTAGGTGTTATGTCTTGATTATGAGGCAAAGGTATAATGGTGACACGGCTGAGTAGATTTCATTTGTCTTGCTCTCCAAAGCAACATAAATAGGCCCCAGCTGGTCATCTAATTTCGTGTGAGTAAACATATTACCAATGCAACTATGGCACAGCTGAGTAAATAAGTGATACCGGCATGCCAGCATAAGTGACGGCCAATCTCTTTCAGAGCCTGCTCGTACAGTACATTCCCTGGATTCCACTTCAGCAGCAGGGTTAGCCCAGGACATACTGCTAGAGAAGGTGCTACAGGGAGGTGCTCCTTACCACACTGACACCATGGTCCAGGCAGGCTGTTTCAATAGACAATGCATGCCTCCTGAGACGAGGTGCTAAAAAAAAAAAGAGTATCAAGTTTTGGTGGCCTTTCGCAGCCACCCGAATTGGCTGCCCAAGGATGCCACTTGATTGTGACTAAGAGCAAAACTAGCCGTCCCTTTTCATCTCATCATGTGTGTGTGTGTTGTCATCATTACAGTCATGACCAACTCTTTGTGACCTCATCTCCATGGAGTTTTGTTGGCAGGAATACTGGAGTGGCTTGCCAGTTCCTACTCCAGGCACCTACAGTGCCTGGTATTCCCTGGTGGTCTCCCATCCAAGTACTAACCAGGGCCGACCCTGCTTAGCTTCCGAAATCAGGCGAGATCAGATGTGCTTAGGGCACCTAGGCAGCTCATCTCATCATGAGTAGCCCTTTAATAGTCACTGTTGACGTTGAGCCCCCAAATTAAAGGCATCCAAATGTTTTAACACTGCCTTCTCTTCAGAAAAAATTGCAGCATACTTGCTTTTCTCAGTAATAAGTGACTGGAGGCACTGCTCATCTTCCTCCTGTTTTCCTACCATGTGAGAAAAAGAATGAGCAAAAGATCTAATGCTTTTGTCATGAGGGACAGGGCAGGTGAATTTTTCATGGCTCTCTCTCGCTCTTACAAGGTGTACAAGAAGCTGTGAAGGAAGATGCAACCCTGCATTCCTCATCTCTGTTCCTTCCCTTGGACCCACAACCCACCTTTTCACTCCTGTAAGTATTGAGATGAAACATGACTTCTGCTTGCATAGCAGAAAAGAACACCCAAAAAATAAAATAAAAAAGCAGTAGATTTCTGGCAGCCCGGCATTAGAAGGTGGTGCTTTGTTAGTATTCCAAAGACTTCATTTAGGCAGATCTTCATGAACATTTGCAAGCAATGTTCCTTAAAGGCCACAAAACACATCAAGCTAATTTACAAACTATGGGAGATATAAAAACACCTGCTGTAACAATCAGACATTCTTGGCATTTAAGGAATTCCTTCATCTATTCACAGGCTGCCTGTAACTTATGATTGGCCCCAGAGTACTGGACAGCCACTTTCAACTGGGTCATGTGTATCAATGTAATAAAAGTTTATGGAAAGGTACCAAATAAAGAAAATGACATTGCCTGATGTACTCACTGATGAATGGAACTGTAGGACCAAGGCATTTTTCCATGACTAGCAGCCAAATGGATAAGAGAAAAGGGAAAGAAACAGGAAGCAGAATGAGCTTGCACTTCTGTTCCTCATGTGTCTCCATCTTCAACAAATCAGTCATGTGTATATTGTGTATCTCATCTCTTCTCCCCCAGTGTAAATAAATCTGTAGACACAACTGATTTTTTTTCCAGGATAAAATTTGCAACAGTGCTGAGAACTCTAGCATATGCATGACACTTAAATAACCACTAATATGAACTTCCTTCCTATGTTATCTGTATCTACATATCTCCCCCAGTTACCCTGGGTCTGTTCAAATATTATATTTATCCAGGCATACTTTCTTTTGAGATACATTTCTACTGAGTACTTGATGTCAACTTGATGAGACAAAGAAGACAAATTTAGATCCTTGAGATATGATCAATAAGAGGTTGCTTCAAGCACAACAGTTGTGTTGCTGGGAGGGGCTTAATGCACATAAATAATGTTTACAACACAGCCTTTTATTGGCCAGCTTTTTTTAAAATCACATTTAGGCTGTAATCTGACAGATATTTATCTCAGAGTAAGTCCCATAGAATATAGCACTTCTTGGTTCTGAGTACCCATACCTAAAAGTACAATGTTAGACATGCACTCCCCTATGGAGAAACAGATCCTGCCCGTCACAAACTTCAATTGTTAGATAAATCTGACAGTTTAATTTTAGATAAGCCATGTCCCTGTGTGATTGGTTGCTAAAATAGAGTCACAAGAAATAAATGAGTGCCAAAATCCTACTCAATTTTTTTTAAAAAAATCACCGAAGTTCTTTACTAACCTCACATTTTATGTCTGAAAATTCCTCAATATATACCTGTTGTTTTTTTAAAGTAGAAATGTGGTCTATACAAATTTTAGATAAATTGAGTGCAAGAAATGAAAATACCCTGTACATTCTTCAAAACCGCTTCCATTGTAGTTGTTTTGTATAGCATACTGTATAAGTATGGCATCTTGCATCATATTCTGCACCACGGTTACCCTTTCAGGAGGTATTTTTTGAAGTTCTGTACAGTGAAGTATCCTCTGTATCAACCAATATGTGGAGAACATTTGATTGTGTTGAGATTTTTTTAAAAAATTCCTGCCTGATGGGGAGTAGCTTCTACTTACTGTCAGAACAAAAGCAAAGGGGGGGAATAGCTGTGGTCAACCCTAAAAGTAGACCACTGCTTTTCAAGAGCCTTCCATAAAGTACTTTTTATTCATAAGAGCCTCTGGAGAAGCAGCAATCTACTTCTAGAATAAGGCCAGCAGCTACAGTGGACAGAAGCTGTTGTCTTTTGCTGCCACTGCATTACCAAAATTTGGTGATGTACTGACACATTTGTTGATGGTTTGGCCGGAGTGACAAAAGAAACAGATGGGGAGGGTCAAGGGATTTTAGTCAGGAAACAGACAGCAGTTAGGAATGAGAAGGATTTAACCTTCTCCTTCCCCATCACAATTCCACTCTCCAAAACTGACACTAACCCTGGGAGAGAAGCATCCATTGATGACCAGAAGATCTTCCCCCGCCCACCATTATATTTAATTTATGATAACTGTACTTAACTATCATTACTAGTAACTCAAGCAATACAATTTTCCTGCCTGCAATGTTCAGTTTTCTTTCTCTCTCTTTTTTTATCATTTGCCCTCTCTGTCACATGTGAAATTTTATGTGTACAGATTGTTAGAACAATTAAGGAGGGGTGAGAAACAGCAGCCCTTGAAATGTACATTGGGCTTCTGAAAATGAGGTTTGAACAGTAGTTTACTAAAAGTTTTGGTGAAATAATCCACATGCTTTCCAGCTGAAATAAAATCATGGTAACTCAATCATCCAAATAATTTAAAGGTCGATATTATATTCATTGTTTTTGTTTCTTCTCTTTTGAAGAAAGCTGACATGAAGAAAAACAATTCATTCAAAATATGCCATTGGAGCTTTCTAGATGCCATTGACTACCATAGAGCAAACTAAATGGGTTCTAGGTTGAATCAGAGGTACTTATTGTAATGAGGAACTTGGACTCTGGAGACCAGGGTTCAAATATTTTCACTCAGTCATGGAAACTCACTGAGGGAGTGGAATTGGGACAACCACTCCTTGATTCTCCCACTTACACTGAAAGCCCTGTTAATGTCACTAATCATCAGATGGTTTTGACTTGACAACTAATTGCAGTCAACCTGTTAAGGTCAAACCAAGCTTGAACATCCACTAGAATCTGAAATGACTAAACGGAATATTTTGGATATATTTTCAGAAGAGGACAATCACTGGGGAAAGGGCCAATGCTGGTGGAAATGTGTGGTGGGAAGTAAAAAATGAAGAGGACTAACTATGACATGAATTGAATCAATAAAGGAAGCTGATGCCTTGAGTTTGTAAGACCAGAGCAGGGATGTAAATCATTAGACCCTTAGAGGATATTAATTCATCAGGCTGCCATAAGTCAGTTGTGGTCTGATGGCCCATAAGGATGCAACTCCTCAGATGCATCATGGATGAGGTTGCCTGCAATTTTAAAAATATGTTTTTTAAGGTGGAAGTGCTGAACAGCCATTCATAGCATTGAACATATTGTTCCTATTAGAGATGGGCACGACTCAGAAAAATTTTTCGTTTTTGTTTTCGTTTTCGTTTTTGGCTAGGGGTCCGTTTCGGCTCGTTTCCGTTTTTGTGAGCTAATTTCAAAATTTTTCGTTTTCGTTTTGTTACGTAACAAAAACGAAAAAACAAAAACGAAAACGAAAAATTTTTCGTTTCTTCCCATTTAGCTCCATTATGTGTTTTTCCAGTAACGAAAAACGAAAATTGGCTCAAAATTAGTCGTTTTGTTTCCATTTTCATTCCAGTTCTGAGCCGTTTTTCGTTTTTCGTTTTGTTACGTAATGGAAACGAAAAACGAAAACGAAAACGAAAATACTGCTAAGTCATGCCCATCTCTAGTTCCTATTATTTAATTACTGGGTTTTTCTGTTTTGTTTCTAGAAAATGTTCTTTTAAAAGCAAACAAAAACTCTGCAATGGCAGATTGCAACAAAAGAGGGTAAATTTGTAAACCGTGTGTAGAGGAAAAGTAGCAAATCATTATTTTTATTTGACAGTATTAATCAATCCTTTGTGACCCAGAGCACTGCAGGGAGTGTTGTACAAGCAACAGAGAAGCATGCCATTTGGAATCCACCCCACCCCACCACCCATTTTTTGAGGAATGTTGCTGAGACAGATTGTCAGAGAAATGGTTTGCTTCCAGGAATTCTTTGCCAAATATAAGTTATGGAACAGGTTTCCCTTTTACCAACGATCAGGCTGCTGATGAGGAGCTTAAATCAGCAGTCTTTCAGAAACAAAAGCCACATCATGGGATTTGAATGCAAATAACAAAAGGAAGGTTTAACTTCTAAATAATGAAATTAGTGAGGACATGCCCTGCCCTAAAGAATACAGTAACATATTTCACAGATCTCATTAGGAGTAAGCCTGGGTAAATCTGTATTTTTGGCTCCTGTCTCATGTGTACTTTGAGCAAGTCTTCTGGCCCATTCTATTTTTTACCTCTGTGTACAATTTTAAAATCCTCTCCAAATACCTATAAACACTAAATACTGTTTTGCTATGTAGTTGAATAAATATCTTCTCCCCCGAATGCCAAAGTTGCCACTTGGGCAGGAATTGTATCAATCCTGTTTGACTTGGTATTTCTTCCAGGACAAGAAAACAAAATCCATGGAATTGCCTGGGGAAAAGAATTCTTACACAGAAAAATATTTGTTTTCTCTCAGTTTTGGTCCATAAGTGAGAGGCTGCAAGAGTCCCATCTCTATATAAGGTATTATCAGATTCAGCCTAAATCAGGTATTTCCAAACTTTGTCCCTCCTGATGTTTTGGACTAGAGATTGGCACGACTCAGGAAAAAAACTTCGTTTTCGTTTTCGTTTTCGGCAAGGGTCTGTTTCGTTTCGGTTCCATTTTCGCAAAAAATCGAAAAAATTAGTCGTTTCGTTTTTCGTTTTTTGTTTTTGTTATACTGGTTTTTTTGGGGGTAGCGGGCTCCTGGAGGCACCTCTGTGGGGTGGGTGCCTCCGCCGGCCCGCTATAAAGGGAGAGAGGGCTCCTGGAGGCACACGTGGGTGCCTCCTATCCTCACCCAGTAGGAAGGGACAGCAGCAGCAGGCTCCAAGAGACCCCTCAACATGGGGGTCTCCCCTCCTCACCTGCTGCTGCTGCAAAATGGCATGCACAACCATATGTTTATGCATACCATTTGCAGACAGTGAGACCTGCTCAAGTACCTCGTCCCCTGGTACGAGAGTGTGTCGCACCTGCCATGTCCCACAAAGAAGGGAATCGTACTTGCGTGTAGTGCAATGCAAGTACATCTGGCTATGGGCTAAGGTGGCTTTAGTCCAAGGGCTAGGGTTAGGCTAATGACGGGTAAGGTTAGGGTGGGCTAGTGGGTTGCACCTCTGGGTGCCTCTCTGACCCACTAAGAAGACAGTCTGTGACATATGGGTAAGGAGTCAAGGATTAGGGTTAGCGGGTTAGGGGGCTAGGGCAAGTTTTAGGGGGCTTTTTGGCACATCCCAGAAGTCTCCATGGCCAAGTGGCCATGCGATTGGTGAGATGGCTCCAAAAATTTGCATGGTCGTCCCCTCCCACATGGCTGTCCAGGCCACTGGGCCAGCCCATCATTGCACACTGCGCAGGTGTAAAAAAAATAATAAAAATAAAATCAATGGAGGACACAGGAGGAGAGGAGAGACATTTTGTTGCAAGAAAAAACCCACTGCTACTGTGAAAAATCTGGCAGTTTATAAATTTCCGTGTGTTTCTGTTGTGCTTGTGTGTTTTTGGACCATGATTTCAAAAACAATATTGCGTTCGCCGCCCCATTTTCGATCCCCCGCCCGCACCGCATGGCATGGCGACGAGGCGACTCGAGTCCGGCTGCCCAGGACGGGGGGCGGCGGGACCCCCCCTCCAGACCAGAAACCCCCCCTCCGGTAGGTGCCCTACTGATAGTGAGTGCCCTGAGGCACAGCAGGCATTTTCCGCCTGCTTTTTGGCCCGGGAATGGGTGGGGGGAGAGTTTAAAAGTTTTTTCCTG
>JAHTLZ010000821.1:0-13393 GCA_023846285.1 Phrynocephalus versicolor
AACTATTCAGAAGGAGAATTTTCTTGAACACAACGGAATTAAATTTATCACAGATGGTTTAAAGGACAGAGCTTTCCATAAGTCACACAAGTAGATACAGAGGAAAATGGAGGTGGTGTAGAATGAAGAGCCACCAATGTTTGGGGAAAATACTCCCAGAAGATGGATAAAGGCTTGCAAAGATTGTCTTTCCTCATTCTCAGTCAATGTCTTGGGATAGGGTGTGTTGGTACTCCAGATGATATGATCAGCTGGAGGGTTCAAGTAGGGCAACTAATATGGCTGCTGTAAATCTTTTAACATAATTTTTTTCAGGTTGACAAGCGATGTGTCCTGTCTTGCCTTGATCATTGTCTTCCCGCCTGGTGAATCCAAAGACAATAGAACAAGCTATTTACTAAACAGAACATAAAAGGGGTCAGGCCATTCTAGGATGCTATCTTTCCCAGACCTCCAGACAATCCTTTTAGCACAAAAACAAAAGAAAGTGATTTCATTTGTCTGACCCTCTCACTGGAGGGATGGATATTTTCTGAAATGATTGTTTGGCTAAGGTATTCATGTTTCATATGATTGTATACTATTTGGCTCACCTTTAGACCCTTGTGGCTTCTCTGCCATTCTCCTTAACCTATACTTGCTCTTGGCAAGTTTTCCAGTTCAAACAGTTTGTGGAGCTAGCAACATGGCTTAGTGTGAGTGAGACTTTGGAGGTGATGGCACACCAGCTGATTCTCCCCTTTACTCTCCCACACATGCCAGATTACTGAGATACACTTCAAGTCTCTTTTCCATGAATAATCGCATCCATGTGGGTATCCACTATAGTACTCTTCCATCCAACTGAGGTTTGTATGTGTGAATCTGATAGGTATATTGACAGGGACAACTGTGAACAGTTTTGGCCATTTTATTTCCACCTTCTATCGTGAAGGAGCCTCGTGGCCCAGCAGGCTCATGGTTGACTCGGCCTTCCATCCTTCGGAGGTTGGTAAAATGGGTACCCAGCCTGCTGGGGGGGGGGGCAATGTGTAGCCTGTATACTGTAATTAAACTGTAAACCGCCCAGAGACTACGTGGAGTGGTATGGGGCAGTATATAAGCAGAACACTTTGCTTTGCTTTATGATACCTGTTATGTGGAGTCCTGCCTTGTATTTATGACATAACTTTGTGAAAAAGAGGGCTTCCAAGCGCATTTGAATGCAGCCTGAGAACCATACCAGAGCAGTAAGATTTGCATGAAATACATAGCAGAATATGAACCCTATATTATTATCCTGAGATTATGGAGATTTCTTTCAGCAGCATCCTAGTCCTACTAAACCACAGCCTCCTACCCCAGAAAACATTCACACAATGTTCGGGTGATGCCAGTTCTCTCTGCCTTCCAGGAGGGAACTACAGAAACTCTGTTTAGATGTTATAAAATCTAGCATTCTAAGTTTGCTCAGAGGAAGGCTCTTGCCTCACCTCCCCCAAACCCCCAGGTCACATTTCCTCATGGTTTCAGCACTGAATCTGAAGAGAAGAGGTGAAGGTATAGGTGCTACATATGATAAAGAAACCTAGTATATGGAGACTGTCAGAAATCTCTTGTACTCAGAAAGCAGTGGTGAAGGGGGTGGTGCTCACTGTTTTCCTCTGTGTTTAGGGCATCAGAGTTTAAACTGCCTAAATAAGGCTAGGCCTGCTGTGATTACCTCTCACTGGCTAATCATTTTTTAAAAAATAACCTGCAGACTTTGAGAGATGTGAAAAGCTTCTGTATTCTTGGCACTACAGACCCCCTCTTCTAATGATAGGCCACCTGTTACATTTTTGGCCTTCAGTTCTTCTAGGTCAGGGCCGTCAAAGCCCATGGCACGTCCCCGCAGGCTCCTTTCAAAAGTGGTCACGTGCAAGCATACATGCACAGTCCTCACAACTTCTCTGCCCACCACCACTCCCCCAAGCTTCACAGTGCTGGTGGCGGCAGCAGAGGAGGAGGAACACTCACTCACCACCCCACTCACCCACCAAGCTCCACGGTGCTGGCGGCAGCATGCCCACTTGCCCCCCCATGACCCACCAAGCTCTGTGGCGGCAGTGGAGGAGGAAGAGTGCCCACTCACCCCCCACCAAGCTCCGCAGCACTGGCGGAGGAGGAGAAGGTGGAGCACCCACTTGCCCACCACCCACCAAGCTCCGCAGCACTGGCACTCATGGTGGAGGAGGGCCCGCTCATCCCCCACCCACCAAGCTCTGCAGCAATGCCGCTGGTGGCAGAGGAGGAGGAGGAGCGCCCATTCACTCTTCCCCACCCACCCACCCACCAAGCTCCGCGGCACTGGTGGCAGCGGAGGAGGAGGAGGAGGAGGAGCGCCCCCAGGCAGGGACCTGGTGGGTGACTTCTTAGCACCCTACGGGCTACCAGTCACTTGCAGTCAATGCGTAGTGCAGGCCTGTTCTAGGTCAACATTGGGTATTTGTACACTACCCCTAAACTCTGCTGCAAATGGCTGCCAGCTCCGGAGCTTACAATTGTTTCCCCACCAGCTCCGGAGTTTGCAGGAAATTAAGTGCGACCATGCCCACCTAAGCGCGTCCCAGCGCACTTTTCTTGTACCTGCTCTAGGAGGGTGAAAATTCCCAGGTCCGGATTTAATCTGATGAGTGCGGGGCTCTCCTCGCTTCTGGTTTTTTTTTTTTTGCCTCCCACCCCTTTAAGAGAAGGGGCGGGAGGCAAAAAAACAAACAGAAGAGAAGGAATCAGGACGACGGCGGGGCTCCGGGCGGCTTCAGAGGTGAGCCTGCATTTTTTCCTCTCTTTTTTCCTCCCTCCCCTCACGCAGACAGGAGCAAGGAAGTGCGGAGGGGTGGGGAGGCAGAAAGGGCAATGAACCCCCAAGATCTCTGGTCCGAGTTTGCGGCCAGCGGATCTTAGGGGTCATGTGAAAAGGCCCATTGTGGAAGTTCCAATTTGAAGGTTACTGTCCATGGTTCTGAAATCAAATCCAAAATTCTGCAGCATTGGCTATGGTTCAGTGACATTTGTGCCTTGGTTCTACTGTTACATGTTGAGTCTGCTTGCCTGCACTATTGACTTATTGAAGATTATTGCAGGCTGATGAAGAATATGCTTTTTAAAAGCACCTACCAGTTCTAGCAGAAAGGTATATTAAATGCTACTGTCTGCGATGAGAGTACCAACAAGTCTGCTATTATATCAATGGAGTTTGTTTGGACTATACACCAAGAGATTTTGCTAATGCATTTTTGGGTTCACTACTCTATATGGACTCAGGGTTTTTTTGTTTTTTTTGGCAAAAAAAAAAGCCATCAGTTTGTTGCCTTTCCAAAGACATAATAGATGGCTTCAGGCCTGTCTTCAGGCCAGAAATATGAGAAGCCTTGCCAAGCAGTTCATTGGAAACTGAATGAATTTGGAAGAAAACCACCAGAATGGCCAGTTGATTCCTTTATTAATGTTTTATTGAAAGTTGTATAGAACGTACATTGTCACAAGAAACACCATTATTTGCCAGGAGGAAAATGAACACAAGTATTATGAAAGATGGAAAAGCAGAAACTATAGACTTGGAATTACAACGCAGAATCCTTCCACCAGCATAGCTGATGCCAAGAAACAAAATTTTGGGAGGTGTATTCCAGATGGTTGAAGGTCTGGAAGAAATGTCATATGAGGAATGGCTTAGGGAGCTGGAAATGTTTAGCCTTTCAAAAAGAAGGCTGAGGGGTGTATGATAGCTATGTTTAAATAGTTGAAAGGATGTCATATTGAAGAGGGAACAGGTTTGTTTTCCATGGCTTCAGAGACTAGGACTCGGGGCAATGGTTTCAAACTACAGGAAAAGAGATTCCATTTGAACATCAGGAAGAACTTCATGACAGTTAGAGCTGTTCGGCAGTGGAATATGATGCCACAAAGGGTGGTGGAGTCTCCTTCTTTGGAGGTTTTTAAGCAGAGGCTGGATGGCCATCTGTCAGAAACACTGTGATGGGGGTTCCTGCATGGCAGTGGGTTGGACTGGATGGCCCTTGCGGTCTCTTCCAACTCTATGATTCTATTATTCTGTTCTATGAGAATGTAACTGTTTCTTGCTTGACCTTCTTGTTCCATTCCTCTTGCCAAATGCAATCCACATATTTTGTTGTAGAATTAAAGGCCATGAAATAGCAGTGGGAATGCGCCAGAGTGCAGAGTATTACATTTAAAAGAAACTCATTGTGTTACCCATTAGTTCTTTGCAGTCAAGCTGTCACTACTGCTCATGATGCTCTCACAGCATAACTGATCCACCTTGTGCGTTATTAATGTTGCCCTTCCAACAGATGCCCTTACAACAGGTGGGAAACAAAAAGAAAAATGTCCCTAGGCTCCTTCCAGTGGCCCATTCTCCTACTGTGACTTAGAAATAGAAAAAGACAAAACAAATATTTAGAATCCTTCCTTTGCTCCTTAGGATTGACAAAAGGGCACAAAACCTGAAAATGTCCTATCAAACTGCTTCTAAAATTTCCCTTTAAAGTAATTTTGGAATGTATCTAGTTGCTCTTCATTATGGATAATTTAGGTGTCACTCATTACACATAAATGTAAGCTTGTTGTTGCTAATTACTTCTTACCCCAAAACTCAGTAGTTCCATGTAACTAAATTCCTTTTTATATATATATATATCATTTTTATTAAGAAATTTTAATATACAGAAGAAAATTATATTCAAAGCATTAACAATACAAAATCAATCTATCACTAAGGTTAGGCTTCCCTCTGTTCTTCACGTGGTTTTAGCGTTATTCATCTCCTAGCCTTCCTTTCTAGCAAACCCCTTTTATATACTTATAAAAAAGATTCTCAAAACAGAAGTAATCCTTCGAGTTCTACCCTAATCCGGTAAGAGTCTTTAATTCCTTACAATAAGTCTCCATGTAGTTCTTAAATTTTTGCCAATCTTTTTGGAACCTCTGGTTATCTTGATCCCTCAGTCTGCACGTCAGTCTGGCCATCTCAACAAAGTCCAATATCTTCGCCCTCCATTCATCCAAAGACGGTATATATGTTGTCTTCCAGTTCTGTGCAAGGAGCATTCGTGCCGCTGCAGTTGCATATAAAAATAAAGTCCTATCTGCTCCTTTAATTTCATTGTCCACCAACCCTAACAAAAAAAATTCGGGTCGTTTCGGGAATGTACACTTTAACATCTTTTTGAGTTCATCATATATCAGTGCCCAATACTCTCTCACTTTCTCACAAGTCCACCACATATGATAAAAGTCACCTTGTTTCTCTTTACATTTCCAACAGTGATCGTCTTTCATCCTATACATCTTTGCTAATTTCGTTGGAGTAATATGCCACCTGTACATCATTTTCAACAAATTTTCTTTTATCCAAGTACATGCGGTAAATTTCATGTTCTTTTTCCACAATCTTTCCCACAAATCTAACTCAATATTGTGACCCAGATCCATAGCCCATTTTGTCATACATTCTTTGACTTGTTCATCTTTTAGGTTCAACTCCAACAAAAAATTATATAATCTAGTCAACAATTTCTTTTTTGGGCCCATGATTATGGTTTGAAACTTAGATTCCTTCTCTCCAAACCCAGACATCCTTCTATCTTTCTGAAAAATGTCATGTAGCTGATGGTACTGGAACCAACCTGTTAACTTCTCTTTTAACATTTCATAAGATTTCAGTCTAGGACCTTTTTCTGAAAAAAATAACACATCCCCATATGTGATCCTCACCCCTTCTATATCTTTCATCTTGATCGCCGATGCTTCAATCGGGGATAACCACCTCGGAGTGTGTCTTTCTAGTAAAGGTTTCAGACGTTCCCAGACCTGAAGTAGTGACTTTCTAATTACATGATTCATAAAACTTTTATGTACTTTCACTTTATCATACCAAAGATAAGCGTGCCAACCAAATCTATTATCATGACCTTCTAAATTCAAAAGATCCTCATCAGCTAAAGTAATCCAATCTTTTATCCAACCGAGACAGGCCGCTTCATAATACAATCTCAAGTCTGGCATGGCAAATCCACCCCTTTCCTTGGCATCTGTTAATAATCTGAACCTTATTCTGGGTCTTTTACCTTGCCAGACAAATTTAGACAATGTCTTCTGCCATTCCTTAAAATGGCCTCTCCCTCTGATTATTGGGATCATTTGAAATAAAAATAGCAACCTTGGCAACATGTTCATCTTTATCATGGAAATTCTTCCCATCAACGACAAATTCAATCTATTCCAGGTTTCCAAGTCTCTCTTAATCGTATTCCAAACCGTATTGTAATTATCCTCAAAGAGATTTAAATTCGTAAGAGATAAATTAATTCCCAAATATTTAACTTTTTTCACAACTGAGAGAGCGGACAGTTTTTCAAATTCTTCACAGTCTTTCTTTGTTACATTTTTCAATAAGACCTTCGTCTTGTTCTTATTCAATTTAAAACCGGCTAGATTACCAAATTCTTCAATTACCTTCATCACCTCAATAATACTTTCTTTTGGATTCTCTAACGTCAAAACCAAATCATCAGCAAACGCTTTTAATTTATGCTCCTTATCCCCCACAATTATACCTTTAATTACCACCATGTCTCTAAGTTTAACTAACAATACTTCCAATACACTTATAAATAACAATGGAGACAGTGGACATCCTTGTCTTGTACCTTTCCCAATCGGGAAACCTTCTGTTATCACATTATTAATCAATAAACTTGCTTTCTGTTCATCATATATTGCGTTAACACCATTCCAAAACTTTGTTCCCACTCCCATATGTTCCAAATTCTTCTTCATGAATTGCCAAGAAACATTATCAAAAGCTTTTTCTGCATCGATAAATATCAAGGCAGCTTGTTTCTCCTTCCTGACTTCTAGATATTCTATCATATCAATTATATTTCTCATATTATCTTTCATCTGTCGGCCAGGAAGAAACCCCGCTTGGTCTTTGTGTAGCAATTCATTTAAAATCCTTTTTAATCTGTTCGCCAAAACGTCGGCAAATAATTTATAATCTCCATTCAAAAGGGAAATAGGTCTATAATTTTTGACATCTGTCACATCTGAATTCTCCTTTGGGATCAGTGTTATATACGCCTCCTTCCAAGTATTAGGTATAACTCCTTTTTCTAAAACTTCATTCATCACCTCCACCATTATTGGTAACATTTCTTCTGATAATTTTTTTATAATATTTTGCAGTTAAACCATCTGGACCTGGTGATTTTCCAGTTTTCGCCCTTTCTATTGCACTTTGTACTTCATGTGGGGTAATTTTCTCACTCAAAATCGACAATTGGTCTGCTGGGATTTTTTTCAATCCATTCTCTCTTAAATATCTATCAATCTGCTCCGGATCCTCTTTTTTCTTCATATATAAATCTCTGTAAAAATTCCGAAACACCTTTACAATTTCTCTTGGGTCTTCCACTAGTTTCTTATCCACCACTAATTTGTTCACAGCCTTTTGTTTTTGCTTCCATTTAAGCTGCCAAGCCAGCAGTTTCCCTACTTTATTTGCCGATTCAAAATTTCTTTGTCTCATCATCTTAACCTTCCACTCAATTTCTTGATTAATAACCATTGACAACTGAGTTTGGAGCATCTTTAGTTTTTGAATCCATTTCTGTTCCTTTGGCTTTTCCACCAATTTCTTCTCTGTCTCCATCATTTCTTTTAAGATCTCATGTTTCTTTTCTTCTTTCTGTTTCTTCTGGTACGAATTTCTCTGGATAAAGAGGCCTCGCATAACAGCTTTACTCGCGTCCCATACAAGATTTGTTGGTGTTTCTCTTCTCCAATTATTTTTCAAATAATCTCTAAAGGTTTTTTTCGCTATTTGCAAAGTCTCTGTCTCGTCCAATAAACTTTCGTTCAATCTCCAGCGGTATAATCCTTGCAACTTTGTTTTAACTTCCATCACGATTGCATTATGGTCTGAGATCGTTTTAGGTAGAATTTCCACTTTCGTCACTCTATGTGAAATATCATTAGGAACAAATATATAATCGATTCTTCCCCAACTCTGATTCGGTTCAGAAAAGAAGGTAAACTGTTTCTCCATTGGGTGTCTCAATCTCCAAATATCGGTCCATCCAAAATTTTCAACTAAATCAAAAAAAGATTTCGGTAACTTCCCTTCTGAGCCTTTCTTCTTCTGGGATCTATCCAGATCCGGCATCATTACTCCATTGCAATCTCCCATCAAAAAGAGTTTTTCATCCATATAGTCTAACAATCTTTGTTCTAGATCTCTATAAAATTCTAGTTTCCTTTCATTTGGTGCGTAAATTCCTACAACAAAAAACTTCTCAGATTGCCAAGTAATCTGCACCATCAAAAATCTTCCCTCTTCATCTTTCATTATCAACTTAGGCTCTAATTTATCTTTTGCATATATCACCACTCCTCTTTTCTTCAATTTATCTGACGATAGAAATTCTTGTCCCAAAGTTTTGTTTTTTAGAATCTTCATATGTTTCATTGCAATATGTGTTTCTTGCAGACAGATCAGGTCTAAGTTTTCTTTCTTCAATATATGCGTAATTCTGTTTCTCTTGGTCTTTTCATTCAGACCATTTACATTCCATGTTAATACTCTCAACGCCATTGCAAATTTCGAATTAAATATATTTATATCAATCTCTACTCAAATATTGGCCATAGCTAAATCGGCTTTGCCTTCTTCCTCATTAGAAAGTTCTAGCTCCTCTTCTTCTTCCTCTTCCTCTTCTTCACCTTCACCTCGTCCTGAACTTTTGTCCTCCTTCTCATCAGGTAGTCTGTCACCCTCTTTCGATGGTTTCCTGTACCCAAGCTCTTCTCCATATTTTCGCAAAAATTTTCCTATCTCCAGCTCAGATGTTATTTTAAATCTCTTCATTTTATAAATAAAGGATGGGCCTTCCGGAAACTCCCAACGAAATCTCAGACCATTCCTTCTCAGCGTTTCTGCCAGAGGTTTATAACTTCCTCTTCTTCTCAGGAAATAAAGAGGGATCTCCTTATATATCAAGATCTGTTGTCCTTCAATCACAAGTCTGTTGTCATAACTGTGTTTCAAAATTCTGTCTCTCACGGCCACAGATGTCAATGACACAATAACATCACCTGGTGTCTTCTTCGCTCTCAATTTCTTTGATCTGACTGCTATCCTAAACACTTGGGAGATTGCACCAACTACTACTTCTTCTTGCCACCCAAGCCACTTCACAAGTTCCGTTATTACTTTGGCCTTGATATCTTCTCCTTCCACCCATGGTATCAAGCGAAAACGAAGATTCTGTTGCCTTTGCCTCATTTCAAGAAAAGCAAACTCCTCAGCCAATTTCATTTGTGTAGTCTCTACTTCTGACACTCCCATTCTATTCCTCTCTGTTTCTTCTCTACATTGTTTAACCTCTGTCTGCACTTTCTTCACTTTAGCTTCTATACTCTTGGTTTTCGCCGATAAATCCTTCACTTGGGCTGACAGTTCCCCAACTGCCTCTTTAATTTGTTTCTGCATATCTTCCTTTAATTCTGATAACTTCTTATCCATACTTTGTTCACTTTTTTCAAATTCTCTCCTTATATGTATCATTAGTCCTTCCCATTTTTTACCCTCCTCTTGTCTGGAATCTCTTCTCTGTGTTAAGGGTGTCATCTTCTTCTTCTCCTTCTCTCCTGCCATCTCAGTTTTAATTGACTTCTATTCCAATGGAGCACAATTTAATCACAAATTAAGATTAATTCAATTACAGTAATCAATAGGTAATAATAAACCTCAACCAATCAAGTTAGTCAATTAATACTCCATTGATTAATAATCACCTATTTACCATCCAAAATAATGATCAATAATATTCAATTTACTTATTCAATCTTCATTTTATCCTTTCTAACTTTAAATTATCCAAATAACAAATTAATAACATTTTATCAAATTTTATCAATTTTTCTATATAATCAAACACTCTCCCATCCCAAACAGCGTTCAAATTAAATTTTAAATGCAATAATTTTCAAAATCCACTAGATGGCGCTCCAACATAAGAAATAAAATTCCAAATAATTTTCAGATGTAATAATTTTTAAAATCCACCAGATGGCACTACTACCTAAGAAATGAGCTTTCCAGTCACATTCACTATCAAATTAAAGCTGCGGCGTTATCTCCTGTTTTGTCCTGTTTTGTCTAAGGTGTGGCCTTTCCAGCCCCAGAGAGCCTCAGAGAAAAACACATAGTAACTTAGTTTCACTTCCGCTGCGGCCAGATACACAGAGAGAGACACACAAAGACCCTTAAAAATTAAGGAAACTTCTTCTTCAGCCTCTTCCACAGCCTAATCCATACAGCTCTAAGATAGGAGAAAATAGAGTTCCCTGCTCACGAGAGCCTCAGGAGAGCAGTAACTTAGTTTCACTTCCACTGCAGCCAAGAGAGCAGAAAGAAAAAGGGCACACCAAAGCTCTTAAAAATTAAAGGAGATCTTTTTCTTCAGCCTCTTCAGCCTCTTCAATGGCCCAATCCAATTGAAAAAGAAAAAAATAAAATAAAAATAACAATGACTCTTTCTCCCACTGTTCCCATTAACACCACGCTCCAAAGTTGCTCACAAAAACAGCTCCAAAAATAAAAAAACAAAGCATTGAAGGATCCAAAGAAATGAAATAGCTCCCCCTCAAAGGGGGGGGGTAACTCCAAACACCAGCTCTGATGAAGACTTTTAAAATGTAAAATCAAACAAAGCAGGCTCCCCTCCTTGTCCGCCACCTGAGTTCTTCTTACATATTCAGCCCTTTCACAAAAGGGGGGGGGATTACTCCAAACACCAGTTCTAACAAAGTCTTTGGAAGTGTAAAATCAAATAATACAGACTCTCCCCCCTTGAGGGGGGAGTAACTCCAAATGCCAGTGTCTTTTAAAATGTAAAGTCAAAAAAGAAAAAGATGGGCTGCCCCCCTTATCCACCTCCCCCGTTCTTCTTATTCACTCAGTCCTTTCACGAAGAGGGGGGGGGGTGACTCCAAACACCAGTTCTGAGTTGCAGACTTCACAATCAAGCTTCCCCAAGTCCCATATTTCTTTCCACTTCAATATAAGTAATTGTTCAAACTCACTTCACAAATGAAGGGATATCTTCTCCACCCTCACCGCACGGCTCCAGTTTGTATCACGAAGGAGAGTTATGGCTTACTTCCCACCACGTTCCGAACGGATTCCGGTATTACAAACCAACTCACGTTTCTTCGGGTGTAATCCTTTATCTTCAGTTTGACAGTTTAACAACCTCTGCTGATTCTTCCTCCGATAGAAACAGTTTGGTAGAGTTCTCGGAGGCTAATGGCTTTCTGCTAAGACAACGAGACTTCGCAACACAGGGGTAGCAATGGCAAGAGCGCCCGCGGCTCAATCCTTCTCCCCAACCCCTCCGGATCGGGGCGAGAGGAGAGTCGCAAAGGGCGCAGCCGATACCCAACCCCTCAGGGCACCCCCCTGAGGTTTTTAGAGTCCGCAGAGCCTTCGTGAGACTCTTTAAACCCCCCGTGCGCTCTGGGGATCCCACGGAGGAATTCCCCTAGCGTCTTAAGCAGTCGGCCATTAAACCGGAAGCCCCCCATGTAACTAAATTCCTGGCAATCAATTACTTCTGATCTCTGGAAGAGGTGATTAGCATGCATACTGTTGCTTCTACTAACTTAGTCACTTCAGTTCATGAAAACAAACACTTTACTGGAGTGGTATCTTTATTCCTAAATAGACCTAATATTAATATGCAAATATAAACTGGGTGATACTTTATATTGCACCACTAAAATCAAACAAATTATCTTCAGGTTTAGTACAACCCCTTCATGGATACTGCAGAAAAACTGTACACAAAACTTTGTGTATTTGTGTGTGAAGGTGTAACTCTTCTAAGGCTGTAGTCTCATGACTCAGTACATTACGCTATTGTACACTAAAACAGCACCTTCAAGCTTAGTGTTGCAACTAAGTGTGCATAATATGAGAAGGAAGTCACCTATTTGAATCCCAACACAGTAAAAGCAATGTGTTCTGCTTATATACCTCCCCATAATGCTTCAAGCACTCTCTGGGCAGTTTACAATTTAATGATACAGGCTACCCATTCCCACCCCCACCCCAGCAAGCTTTACCAACCTCAGAAGGATGGAAGGGTGAGTCAACCACGAGCCTGCTACTTGGGACTGAACCGCAGGTCGTGAGGACAGTTTTAGGTGAAGTACAGGCATTTAACCGCTGCGCCACGAGGCTCCTTAAATGCATTCAGTAGTTATGTCATTCTTTAAAGTTCAGCCTTTTATTTGCAGTGCGGGTATAATAACATCAGTCAATCATATAGGGCTGTTGCAAAGATTATAGAAAGACAGTATAAATCCTCGTTCATGTCATCACACAGCTATAAAATTCACAGGGTGACCCTCAGCCACTCCCAGCATGTCAGCCTGTCACCTCTCTCAGGGTTGTTGTGATAGTTGAAGCAGAACTGAATGGTGTCATGTATACCCCTCTGCCTAATAGAGTAAAAGCAAATAAATTTCAGAGAGGGTAGCCGTGTTAGTCCTTTTGGGCAATAAAGAAATAAATAAATAAAGACACAAAACATGTGGCAGTTTAAAGACTAACTTTCATATTTTAATGTAATGTTTCATGGACACGTCCACTTCTTCAGCAAGATATAAATGTAAGCAATAGGTATACCCTGTTTCCCTGAAAATAAGACATCCCCTGAAAATAAGACCTACTTACAGTTTTGTGCCACACTGAAATATAAGGCATCCCCCCAAAATAAGGCCTTCCCATAATAAGATAACAATAAATGTGTACCGTATGTTTCTTCATGGAAAAATAAGACATCCCCTGAAAATAAGACCTAGCGCATCTTAGGGAGCAAAAATTAATATAAGACACTGTCTTATTTTCGGGGAAACACGGTATACACAAATCATCTGTGTTTTTTTATGTAGGTGGCTACTACATTTGCTGCTTTATGCATGCATATATGTTCACTTGTTTGTGAAGTGCTTTGTTTATTTGAAATGTCCTTCAAAATGCCAAATGCTGTGCTACAACTACCACATAGTCAGTGAAATTGCAAGGAAGCTGAAAAGAGCATAATGAATGTTTTTTCCCCACCTGAAAACACATATACTAAGAATTGGATCATTCTCTTATTGATATAATCTGCCACTTTCTTACAAACTGCAGTTAAAAATAATTGTACTGGCTGTGTGAATTGTGCAATGTGCATTATTGAACAAAAGGCTAGTCAATGTTTAATGACTTCTCATATATTTGTTCCCAGGGCAGTCTAAATTGTTGTCTTGATTGTGCTTTCCTGCTGAACTTCTTTCTCTA
>JAHTLZ010000822.1:0-11171 GCA_023846285.1 Phrynocephalus versicolor
CAAGGAATTACTGAGACAGGTGCATTACTCCTCTGCTTGGTTTGGGTATAATTAGCTAGCAAGGCTCATAGCTTACAGGTTTGGCAGTCTTTCATTGAAGGCATGTCAAAGCCTCCATAAAGGCAATGACGGTGTATTTTCTAGGCCACCCTCAGTTTGTAACTCCTCAGGCCCAGTTGTAAGCCTTTTAGAGAAGGGCATCAGAGAGCAGCCGCAGAAGAGAGGAGAACTAAGGAATGTTCATTGCTGTTGCCATAGCTTTTGTGTGAGGTAAAAATAATGAAAGGAGGGAAATGAAAAGAGACCTCTTCACTTGGACTACTCTGGTGTCGAAAGCAATATTGGTGTTTTTGGTTTTTGGTTGAAAATCAAGAACATCTAAGCAATGTCAAATTGAAACATATGGAAATGGGAAAGGAAATTCTTATTGGGCCATGTTTACTCTCTGGGAATACAATGGCTTCTCATTTAAACGCACTTCAGAGCAGGGACGCTTCTGAGGGATGTGTGAGGAATAAGCTCTGGTGGCATTTTTGCACACTCCACTCTTTCTGCTAATACTTGGTATTTTGAGTTGCGGAATCTGCACATTAGTGGACAACACATTTCACATAAGAGCAAAAGCTTGACATAAGCATGTTTTAGATGATGGGGGAGGGGGGAAATCCATGAAAGCCATGCAGATGGTTTCAAAACTATGTACCAAATTTATTTATTTATTTTAGAGTATTTTACCCCCCCTTTCTCCTTGGAAAAGGACACAAGGCAGCTTATAGTAATGAGGGGCAATATACAGTCCAGTACAATTAAGACATATTATTATTCAAGTATTGAGAACAGGGAATTGAGAGACATCTTACAGCAGGGGTGTCCAAACTCCGGCCCTCCAGATGTTTTGGACCACAACTACCAGAATTCCAAGCCTATATTGCCAATGAAAAAGGACTGTGGGAGTTGTGGTCCAAAACATCTGGAGGGCCAAAGTTTCAACACCACTGTCTTACAGCATTAAGACAACATTGCTTTGAGATAGTTAGGACCCAGGTCATACAGTGCTTTGGAGGTTAAGGTCAGCACTTTGAATTGTGCCCGATAGCTGTAAAAATGTGCAGATTTTCAGAAAATCGAAGCATGATTTTATAATTAAAAATAAATAAACAGACATAATGTGAGGGAAAAGGAGGAAAACTGCAGATATTGCTCCTTCATGTATTATCTCACACACACCCTGCCAGTTTTAGCATTCTAAGCAATCTAAATTGGGTTGAGAAATGGTATCAATTGTGTATTAATTATCTCTTGTCATTTTGTCTCACTCTTCTTCATGCTCCTTACAGGTGTTTGTTCTTTTTTCCTGAGCATCAGATCTTGGTGTGGAATCTGTCATTAGGTAGACATGTGGAACCCCCATGTGATGAGGGCAGCACATTCAGTCTGCTCTCCTCCAATGCTCCTTTCAGCACATGAAAGTGACAGTGTGAAAAAATGGAAGCTGCTGTATCTGGGCGGTCTCCCAATATGAGTTGGAACCAAGGATGTAGTGCAAGTCTTAGAATCATAGAATCATAGAGTTGGAAGAGACCTCAAGGGCCATCCAGTCCAACCTCCTGCCATGCAGGAACCCCATCACAGTATTTCCGACAGATGGCCATCCAGCCTCCGCTTAAAAACCTCCAAAGAAGGAGGCTCCACCACCCTTTGTGGCAGCATATTCCACTGCCGAACAGCTCTAACTGTCATGAAGTTCTTCCTAATGTTCAAATGGAATCTCTTTTCCTGTAGTTGGAAACCATTGCCCCGAGTCCTAGTCTCTGAAGCCATGAAAAACAAACCTGTTCCCTCTTCAATATGACATCCTTTGAAATATTTAAACATAGCTAAAATATCCCCCACCCCCAGCCTTCCTTTTGAAAGGCTAAACATTCCCATCTCCCTAAGACATTCCTCAAAAGACATTTCTTCCAGAACTTCAACCATCCTGGTCGCCCTCCTTCAGGGAGTCCCAAGCCCCAAGTCTGAGACTCTGAGTCTCCGGTCCCACCCTTTGAGGCTCGAGAGCTGGACTGTGCATGTGTCACCCAGCGGATAGTCTGGCTCATGTGGGGGGAGGGAGGGAGGATATGACCCTGCTGTCCAAGCCATTGGCCTATCTGCCACAGCCTGCAGCCACTGCCACCCTCCACTACCATTTTCAAAGCAAGCAGGCGCTACCTTACAGAAAGAGGCAGGTTGGAACCCCCTCCCTTGGAGTGTGGCAGGCAAGAGCATCAAAGTGAAAGGCTCTCAGATCCCCTGCATAGTAGGAATACCTCCTATTTTAGAGAGCCTGCTCACACTGGCCTATTTGCTGGCTGGCCCATGAGTAGGGGAAAGACATCAGGACCTTGGCTCCCAGAAGAGAATCTGAGTTGGTTGGCATTGAAGGTGGCAGCAATAGATAGGGCAATGGAGTTGGGGCTCATCAGGGTTTGACAATGCAACTTGGACAAACGGGTCTGAGTTGCAGGTTGAGTCGTGAGTCCCCTCCAGAACCCCCCACGTTGCGTTAGTAGTGTGGTTTCAGTTGGACTCAAGAGCATTTTGTATTCACATGTTGAAAGTGACAATAGAAGGGGGCAGGGTAACTTTCTCCTTTTGTGGCTGTGAGTTTCAGTGCCTTTTAAGAATATGTGAGCAGGATGTTTCAAGATGTTTTTGGCACACACATCATGATACACATTTGTAACCCATGACATACAATTCCAAAGGTAATTGTATTAAATCTCCTGGAAAACAGACAGAGCAGAACATGGAGCCAAGTTCACCCATGGGACAATCAGAGCCATGGCCGGTCTGGAATATAAGAAGCTGTACTTCTGAAAAGTGAGTTATTCATGCTCTGTGAATAATGTAACCAATCTGGGCCCATCAGTTGATCCCTATGTGACAGAGAAACAAAACATTATTTGCTCTTAGAAAGAGTGAAAGCAACTCAACTAACCACAGGAAATCTGTATTTTTGCACTCTCTTATATATTCATGTCAATGAAGGCTGACTCTGCTGTTTCGCAAAGTGTCTATTCATTGTGATTATTGCTAACATTCTCTGACTACTAACATGGAAAGTAACAGTGGAAGCCAGATTTAGCAATCAGAAATCAGAATGAATAGGCACTTAGACGCAAAATATCTACTCCAACCTGATATATTTAACAGATTATAAGTAGCACAGGTTGCTGATGAAAAATCAGATCTTTCAGTGTTTCCTGATTTTTACATATCTCTTGTCAACTTGCAAAGGCTGAATTGGGATTGTCATCAGTATCCTTTGCATAGAAAGCAGTAGTGAACAGTGTTAGGCAAATCAGCCAAAGTCCAATGGGAATAATACAAAAGCCCCCCAAACCCCAACCACCACCACAACAAACAGAGAAACAAAGAAACAAACCAAAAAACCCAACAACCATGGTATGTTAAAGACTGCTATATTTTAATGTGAGCTTTCGTGGACAAAACCACTTCTTCAGACAAACTGACTTGAATAAAATACAGAGCTCACAAGTAAAGCATTCATCATGCAGGCTTTCAGAGTTAGTGGTGTTGCATGGTGGCATTCATACATGCAGTAATTTATGGCCTATGTTTGGTGTTCAGTTCTTTTGTAGTCTGTTTTTGTGGGGTTAGGCAGCAACCCTATAGAGACATTACAGAATCCAGCAGCACCCAATAGAGATGGGCACAAATAAAAAAAATTACGTTTTGGTTTTTCATTTTTCGTTGCGGGCCTGTTTCGGCTTGTTTTCATTTTTCATGTATTTTTTGGGGGGAAAATTGTTTTGTTTTTTTCCATTTTTCGTTTTTCATTTTTACCCGCTTTTTGTGCTACTTAAAGCTTTTCCACATGCGGACGTCCCCCAACGCCCCAGACAAGAGGGAAAACACTAAAAAAATGATGCTGACAGAGACACAGTATAGAGTAGGTACACAGGGAGGCTGCAAAGGCAGCGGTGGGCATTGCCCAGGGCGTAAGGCAGCCGCAGAGTGACTGCACTGTGGGGCAGGGGAGGGTACTCACCAAGAGGTACGCAGGCACACAGGGAGGCTACAAGAGAAATCTCTTCTTTCTCTGCCCTAAGAGCCAGGCTGCAGCCAGCAGGAACATGGAGACACACACCTGTCTGCCTGGCCTAAAGTAACGAGTTGCAGAGACAGCAATCCCACCCTCACTCCCATCAGAGACTGCAAGGAGGATGGGGGCTGCCAAAGTTTTTTATGCCCTTTGTGGCTGCCACACCTACCCAGACAGGTTCCATGTGTGTGCTCCATTTGCTGTCTGTGGATTAATTAGCACACAGTGTTTGAAGTCCTGTTGCTTAGCATAGTAAGTTGCAGCAAGTGCAGTCCCAATAAATAGGAAAGGGGTTGGTGAATCAATGCTTCCATTAATCTGATGGACTGATTAGGCCTGCCCTACTTGAAACTTAGGCGGTTACTTCACATCCTACTTTGTCCCGCTATTATGTTCATTCCATGACAGCGTTGTTCGTGGTCACATGGTTTTGTCCCTGTTCAATCCCTGTTTTCGTTTACCCATGGGCATGATTACTTGTCCCGTGACAACTGTTACTTCACATCCTTGTTCCGTGACAACTACTGGATTTCCCTGGCTTCGTTTAGCCTTTTTTTAAAAAATTGTCAGACTTCCATTTTTCAATATTTTCAATCCTTGCTGCGGGTGTGCGGGCTATCTTGGGAAGCCCGGCAGGAGGAGCCGGATGAGTCCTCACTACTTGCTGCAGGTGAGCAGCGGCGGTGGCGTGGGTGGTGTGGGCGGTGTGGGCGGTGGAAGAGACACCCTCAGCCTGAACTCAGCAGTCTGCGGGCTGGCAGGTGAGCAGGCAAGGAGAGCTCAGCCCCACCTCTGGGACACAAGGATGATGGACCTATGCCTGACAGTGGTTCTCCGTCTGTCTCTTCAAGAGCTCCCTTCTCCTGCAGGGACAGGCAGGTAGCCGAGCCTGGCCTGGCGCAGGAGTTTCAGTCGGCTTTCTCGGTTGTCGGAGTATTCCTAGAGCAAAAGATGGAAACAGCCATTGCCCATTGCCGTTACTTCACATCCCTTGTCTCTGAACAGGAACCGGGAACAAAGCGTGACAACAGAATTCCCCAGCCCAGGGGCAGGTACGGCTTGTCACATTCTGTTCCCGGTTCAGGGGGCATGGTTGAGATGAGATTCTGCTGTCATGCTATGGACATGAAGTAACCTTTCTTTTCATACCAGTCCCAAGCGGGAAAGCAAAGGGGGACGAGAGGGACATTAGGTAACATCCTTACTATAGGAAGAAGCAAGATTTCAGGCAGGGACCATGCTCAGGCACATGAGAAGCAGCTCAGATGCCTGAGCTGCTTCTACTGAAAGCTAGAGTTGACATCAAGTTAGAGCTTGGAAGCATTGTGTACCACATTGCACAGTGTGTTACAGGGAAGATTGTCCATAGCGGTGTACACTGTTGGAAGAAAGGAAACACATAGGAGGAGATGGGGTAGAGATAAAATATGGATTGTGTTTTATCAGTCACTGTTCTTGCTGTGCAGCATTCAATTATTCTGACGCAGCAACCAGTGGAGCCCCAGACTTGTCTCGAATATACAAAAGCAAAGTAATCCCATTCAGAAGCAGAACATGAGTTATTGATCTCATGCTGAACATGACATTAGAGTTTGCAGGCATGGCCAGGCCCCCTCCCAAGAAAAGCGAAGTTTCCCACCAACTTAGCTGAATGATAGGCAACTCTGGGGAAGGGTCAAGGGTAGAGGCATCTCAGCTTTCATTGTGGGAGTTCAGGACACAGTCTGGGTCATGATGAAAGGTAAACCTGAAAGGCTGCTGATGTGTCCACTCCGAAGATGTCTTTACCAAATGGCAGATGATGGTGTGCATGCACTTTCTCAAGCAGACAGTGCAAAATGAGCTGCGGAGCTGGAGTTCATCAATGTGAGACTGGTTTTCAACAGCCTGGCCAATAAATAAAACTGTGTCTCATGTCATAATGGGCAGAAGTGGTTAACTTTTTTTTTTGTCTAAGAAACCATGCAGCCCAAGCATAAATGCTTGCTCATCGGTGAAGCTTCTTGGCAATCTTTCAAGAAGTTGCCACTTAGCCCTCCTTACAAGAGATAAGTGCCAAATAGTATAAAGGGAACCCGTGTGGTGCTACAGTTGCTTAGGGACCTTCAACCAGCTGCAGTCCTTCAGCCTGACCTACTTCATAGGGATTTTTTGTGATAATGAAGGGGATGGAAGGAGAACCATGTGTGTCACATTGCTCCTGCTTAAAGGAAGGCGTGAGGTGCCTATAAACCACCCACATAATAAATAAATATTGCTGTTGAGTTCAAAGAAGGATATTCAATCAATCCTTCTTTGAACCCAGCAGCAATATTCACCCACGGTAGGGTCTGATGTATTGCATGTGTGTAAACACAACTGCCTGCACCAAGACATAGGGTGCAGGTGTTCCCTCCCTTGTTGGAATACCCAGAGTCTGCAGTCTAGAAGATTGAGGCAACTGCAGTTTCATTGGAAGGGAGGCAGGGTTAACAATCCCCTCCCCCACCCCCAAGTCCTGCTTGAGGGGACTCTGTTTCCCACACTGGCCTCCCTGCAAGCTTAGTCTCTTTGCGACCCCCGGTTGACTTCACTGAAGCTGATGAAAAAAGGAAGTGAGGAGTCACCAAAACTTCCTACCCTCTTCTATGTCCCTGGCTCTTTTTCAAGGGGAGGGGGTCTTTTACCAGACTTTCTTCAGATGCTGGGTCACCTTGTCTACAGCCACAGCAGTCACTCTTATTGGGACTGGAGTTGTAGCTGCCTGAGTATCTTCTGGGTGGGTGTTGTAGTCAGAATAGGTATTGGGTGGTGGTGGTGGAGGAACTGCCTGTGTCAGAGTGCCTCTAGTTGGATCTTCTCTTCTGAAGGTTGATGTGGGGTCTTGTTGTTCCAGGACCCCTATCCAGGGATCCTTTTCCAAGACACACCCAAATAGTTCTTCTGTCATGCAGGCGAGCATGGGAGCCTCTTCTTCATCAACCCAATACTCTTCTCTTTCTGATCCCACTCACTCAGCCTCCTCTGATTCTTGTTCTCTCTCCCACTACCCTATCATCTCAGCCCACACTTTCTTTGCTTGTAGAGTCCTCAGCCTGGCTGCAGTGTGGTTCCCACCCCCATCCCCAATTGCTTCTCCTTCTTGGGTGGGCCAACCATTCCCAGCACCTGGCTGAGGCCTGGCATTCCCTGAGTCCAGCAGGCCTCCCCGGAGTCACGGTGTAACCTCACACAGACTGCTCAGGGGGCTGGCCATGGTGACCCTCCCCTCACGGTGTGTTTACGCCGCCATTCAATTTAGCTGAATAACAACAACATGGTTTAGTCACATTTCTATATCAGAAGGGGGAACTGAGAGAATTAAAACAATTATTATGTGGTCACCTTTATTCTAAACTGTGCTAGCCACTGAGCAGAATCCTCAGAATTCTGTGCAACTTGTTGCAGTAATTGCAACTAGTTGATGAGGTGCCAGAGCACATATTCCAGGTCATGCATCTGACTGTGCAAACAAGATATGACCTGGAGCTTTGTCAATTAGCTACAATTACTTACGGCAAGTTGTTCAGGGCCTTACGTGAAATACCAATTGGATTCCGGATGTCTTAGTCATGTTGAATTGTTATGTGCCTTGAATCAAATCTAAATATATGAGATTACTGTATAATTAGAATAACTACACATAATTTTATTCTTCATTTTTTTAAAAAACTCCCTCTTTGCAATATAGGTGTTTTTATTGCGTCTTTCAGAGATCTCTAGTGGACCAGTTTTTGTACAAAGCCATGCATTTTTTTGTGTGACACTGGTTCTGTCTTAGAGCACAAGAGAAAAGAGGCACTGAGACACTGCAATGAATTGACCCTTTAAACTACCACAACTTCTTGAGAAAGTCATCATAATCTGTGCAGCTGGTAAAGACATTGCCTCGTTTTTGGTGACCAGGCCACCTCCTTCCTGTTCCCTCAAGCCCAAACCTGAGACAAGGGAGTGGGGTTTTATGGTGCCAAGGGAGGAAATATTTGGGCAATAGTTCCAGACTTAAGTTGTGTGCATGAGTGCGTAAAATTGGGAAAGGCAATGTGGATCCCCTACATTGTCTGCATAACAATACAATGTGTGCAATCTACATGCAAACACCTTTATGTTGAGCTGGTGAGTCTAGGGGGCGAGGGAGTAGGGAGGAGATGGGTGCCCATGTTTTGACACCACTCTGCATAACAAAACCAATATTCCTTTTTCTTCAGCACTGTTTGCTCTGAGAACCTTAGCTTCTCCCATCCCAATGAGTAGCCAGCTTCAGATGGTAGATTCTGAGGAGCAACAAAACATGTGTCTCTCCCCCTTCCCCCCAGTATATTAAGAAGGTCCCTGCTGCTGCTCTAGAGAGCCTGTCCTCTTGTTGTACCTGGTTCTCAACAAAGTCCATCCATCCTCCATATCAAGCAAGGCAGAGGTCAAGTGATGGTTACAGGAGGAGGAGGAGGAGGAGGAAGAAGAAGAAACATGGTGGTGGAAATAATGGGACTTTTGTACAAGGATAGACAATGCTAGATTTTGCACAAAAATGGGCATTTGAAGTTCTTCCTTTCTCATGCGAGGGCAAGGAAAGGGGGGACTTGACACTGCTGCTGTAAACATTGCACAAACATGGCCTCATTTGCACTGTGATGTCTCTATGTTTAACCCAGGGAAATATTTCCAACATTTCCTGCCATTAGGCAGGAGGGGTGAAAGATACACCACAAGAAGTAATCAGGTTTTCTATATCCTTCTTCACAAAGGATCTTTCCCGCTCTGTAGAGAGATCTGCTGAGCCCTGACAGTCACTTCTCTGCCTTATTTAGTGATATTTTTACATTAAGGAATGTTAAGGAAATGACATAGATCAGTGTGGCTTTTTAAAACACACACACCTCTGTGATGGAGTGGGGGGGATTATTCACCATGAATATTATTCACTGCAAACACTATCTTTTAAAGCATGAATCTTGTCAATGTATTTATTCATAAGCATTCGTTGATAGATTCTGCAAATGGGGAAGATGCCAATTGCTGAGCATTCTGCGATTGAGGTGGAAAGGTGGGAGGATCACCTAATTACAGAGAACACTGCCCTTGCATTTACTGACTGGAGAGCTTTCAATAGTGTAGTTTGAAAGCCGATGAACAAAAACCAATGTGACTGTGACAACTTTCATATAAATAGTTGAGATGTTTCATAGATGCAATCATATGTGTCTCAATAGTAGTACTTCAGTAGAACTGAAGCCAAAGAAATGGGATCTCACCACCATCTTTTTTATATACAATTTATTTAAAAACATATACAAATCACATTAAAAAAACAAATATCAACAACAGTGCACCCCTACACCAACAGGATCACTCTTCATATTTACATTCATTATCCTCCCCTCCAGAACAAAATCGATTGTAGCGTGGAAACCTTACCCTTATCTCGTACAAGCACATATTAAATAAATCTACCCCATATATCATAGAAAATATCTCCTTTTTTAACCTTTAGAGAACATGTCAATTTATCATTTAAAGCAATATTTCATACTTCATTATACCATTCTTCTAAGCATAATTCATATTTAGATTTCCAATTTCTAGCAATTATTAAACTAGCCGCCGTCAATAAATTTGTAATCAACTCTTTAGTTTTAACATCATAACTATGATCCACAAATATTGATAACAAAGCAATTTCAGATTTGGGCTCTATAGTCATTTCTGGTATGTCACTTAGTTCTTTAAAAATACATTTCCAAAATTTCTGAATCGTTTTACATTCTCACCACAAATGATAAAAGGTACCGATCTCATTATCACATTTCCAGCAAAGCTTAGAAAAATTTGCATTCATTTTATTCAATTTCCCTGGCGTCAAGTACCATCTTAAACTTATTTTAAAGAAATTTTCCTTTATTCTAACTGACATAGATCTAAGTATTCTCATTCTCCACATTTTAGCCCAGTCTTCTTCAATAAACCTTCACACCCAAGGTTAGAATTATATTTGTGGGAATGGACTTGGACTTCGAATAAAAGGTGTCCCTCCCTGCTACATGGAGGTGGCAGTGGAAGAATCTCAATTTTTATTCGTCCCCTGAAAAGTTTGCAGTGCTACATTGACGGGTTTGGCGGCTTCATCATTTATGAACCATTGAGAAAAGCCCAGTTCGGCAGAATCTCCCACCGTTATTCAGGTTCTCCACATTTTCTTTATGATTAGAGCATTCCTATCATATTTCTATCACAGGTCCTATCATATTTCTTCAGTCCTTTGGATATACAATTGCAGTGGGGGGGGGTTGTTTTAAAGATCCATTTGTTAAAAATTTCGAGCTGCCAGCTAGTAATTTAAGATGACCTGTAGCTGCAAATCAAAGGGGATTTCAAGGCTGACAGTCGACAATTGGCTGCAAATGACTGTGACAAAGCAGCTGGGGCAAAACGATATGCCAGATACATAGGACAGTAAGCAGGAAGAAAGGAAGAGTTATCACTTACTATTTATCTGTCTGTCTGCCTTTCTCCCATAGACCTAAACAATGGCCCTTGCCTTTTAGGGTTTGTAGAATATTTCCTTGAGCCATCTCAGGTGAATCTTGTGCACATGAAGAGACGTTGGACCCCGGTTGTCTAAAATGGCTGTGTGGTATCCAAGGATACCCGGCAGCCATCATCTGCTCATTCATTTTGATGACATGATGAAGGAACATAAAAATTGGAGCATGAGAGAAGAATCGGGCAAGTTTCCTAGGAATTTGCTGTCAAGAATTATTTGAATGAGCTTCTTCTACATATTTTAGTGAGTTACAGAGACCCTTTAAACCTTAGAACTGGCAGAGCCTGAGCAAGGTAGTGGTGGTGTTTTTCCTGTGGTCAGGAGAGATGTTTTCAACTCCTGCTATCCAGTTGGCCATGCTGGTTGGAAGGTGATGGGATTTGCAGTCTTAAGAGTATATTTGCCATTTTTCTGGATATTTGGACCAAGTATTAAATAGAGTGGTTCTTGGCCAGAAGGACAGGAAATAAATAAATAAATAAATAAATAAATAAATAAATAAAT
>JAHTLZ010000824.1:0-14038 GCA_023846285.1 Phrynocephalus versicolor
CTAATCTGCCAGTGAAGAGATCTCAATGGTCACTGTGAGGGTTCTTCTTTTGCCCAGGCTTCCCGCTTCAATGGCAGCATATCTTGGTAAGAATAAACTGAACTTTTATTGGGTTCTTCTACAACAACAGAGGTTCTTTTTATTACAACAGTTTCAACATCTTTAACTTCAGTAACAAAAGGGTTGTTCTTAAAATCATAACTAGGAGTCTTCACAGAGAAATCAAGTCCCCCCACTTTCACCTGGGGAGAATTGGCTCCACCACTGTTCTCCCCCTCCTTCTCTGAAAGGCACGGTTCCCCCACCTGCACCCCAACCTCTGAGGTAGGCTTGGGTCCAAGACCTCTCTGGTGGTGGGATCGAAAGGGATAATCTCTCAGGGTCAAATCCGTCTCGGTGCTCAGCTTCCCGGCTCCCGGCTCTCGCCTCCTCCTGCACCTTGGCCAGCCATTGCTCTAGGGCCAACTGCTTCCTTATATCCTTTCTCTTTCTGTTGCATTCACGGGCCTCCTGCTCTCCCCAATACAAGCAGCCGTGACGATGTACTCCTTTCCTATAGCTCTCGGCCTCAGGCCCGGACATCATCATTTGCTCCCATTGTCTAGTCCAAGGGCTCTCCATCCAGACCCACTCCCAGCCTGGTGGGAGCACACGTGTCTCTCCCTTTTTACACTCTCCAAGCCCCACCTCCGCCGCCTCTGATTGGCGGGGCCTTCCCGCCGTTTCCCCCTGCCCCTTCTCCTCCTTAACTGGGCCTTTGCTCTTCTCTCCCTTCTGCTTTTCCAGCCATTCGTCCCTTCCAGCTTCTCACTGTGCAGGGGTCACTCTCCCACCTTCAGAATAATTTCCCTCACAGTCACCTAATCTATTATTCTCTCACTGTGGAGAAATTCATACTTAAAGCATGCCTGACAGTTGACCATCCAACCACTGTTTAAAGACTGCCAAAGCAAAGAGCTGCTGATTCAAACTTTTTCATTAAAGGAACCAAGTGAAACAATGATATTACTTCAGTGCTTTCTCATCCTCTTCAAAATTCAATCTACACACGTCTCCAGTACATAAAAGCACACCAAATCAGGAACTATGAATTCTTCCCTTCTCCTCTAGTCAAAATGAATGAGGCTGGTACATTTCTATAAAGGCATGGGACTTTATTTTATTATTTATTTGGTATCTAATTTTGAAATACATTCTGAAAGGTTGCTACAGGCTGCTGATTATGCATAGTTCAGGATACAATATATCATGCATTTTAAGGTCCAGTGTGCTTTCATTACACTGTTTTACTCTAGAAAAAGGCCTGATAATCTATTCTTTCCTGAGTCAATGAATTCTTGCAACAGATAGAAGATGACTCTTGTAAAAGCTCATTCTTGATCAATGAATTGCTTAAGGTTGTAGTGAGTAAACCACTCCTGTTAGATTGTGAATCCCATTTGATAGATCATCATATGTGTCGTTATGGGCCTTAATGCCAACCTGTATTCATCTAGTAATTTTAGCACTTTTACAAGACAGTCTTTGCTTTATATTCAATATTGCAATTGCCTTAAAGATTTTCTTGTTCTGGCAGTTCTACCATGATGAAATATTGCCTGAATAGCATTCAGGCTTCAAAGCAATCAAACAGGTAAAGATATTTCTATCAAACTGTGAGACATGATATCTGTGGAAATGATGCAACCATAAGCTTTTAGTGTTAAGATTGCAAATACTTAACTTGTGAGTTTCACAGAGCTCTGTTCTAAGCAAATACAGTGGTAGCCCGGTTTACAAATGCCTCAGTTAAGGTAACTTTCGCTTCACAAAAAGAAGTCTTTTTAAAATAATGCCTCTGTTTACACATTTATTCCGGAAAACACATTTTCTAAAGGACTTCATTTCCCACGATGCATTGCGCCCCTGTGCAGTTCCAGTTTACATAATTTCAGGTTCACGAAGTGTCCAGCTGAACAGATTAATTTCACTCCATGGTATTCACAAAAAAAGAGGGGAAACTTGCTTGACCCACAACTAGGCTGAATGATTAACGATTTTAACCATATAATACCTAAAGAGCTCTGATGCCTACAGCATTTCTTGTATCAATTCTGTCATCCTCTTGATATTTACATTTCATCAATATTGGGAGATGGGGGGAGAGAATGGTTTAGAAATGCATGGTGGAAGTACTGTAAATGTGATGCCATCAATGCATACATTGCAGAGACCAGGATAGAGTTGTGCAGACTAGTGCTGGATATTCAGAAATTCTGAATAACAAATTTAAGTTCTAATTTATGCCAAACATCCCCATATTTAGGTCTTGTTACCAGGATGTGGTTTTATTCTCATGGATGGAATAAAATCAGCTAAATGCACAGTAGTGATTGTGATGTCAAGCCATATTAAAGTCTTCAGCGCGGCATCCATTTAAGCCGTAGGGATGCATTTTGTTGGAACATTCGCTGGCCCATGGTTTACAGTTTGCACATCCATATTTGGATCGTTCATTCCTGAAACTGTAGATATCTGGTTAGCTTTCCCAAGGTTTTTAATGATACTGAAGTTGTACTTGGCCGTTTCTACAAAGCTGTTCTCAAGTAACCAGCCATCTGAGTCAGACTGTGGATCGCCCAGGAGAAGGACGTTGCTCATTGCCGTTTGAAGGTAACGAACCCCAGTCAGCACAGATACCTAGCGAAGGAGGCAGAGGAGAACAAAAGTAAATGTCATGCCATCAACACACATATCTGGAATGAGAGAGAGAGAGAGAGTGGGGGAGGGAGTATGAGATGGTGGTTCGGAGGTCTCAGAGAAATTCTAAGTCTGTGCTGTAGAAAAATCAGACTTAGTCTCAAAGCTGACTTCGTCTGTGAGCTCAAAAATCTTCTAAGTCAGAAAAAGGAGAAGTTCTCAAAATAGAGGCAAAGACACAGGAACTAAGTTCTCAGCGCTGTTTTATTAAGCAAAGTGCAAAAATACAGAAAAGGTAAAAGGTCTCTATGCATAGAGGGTCTTTTCTCATTGTTCGAGACAAAGACCCCAAATGGAGCAAAAACCAGGGTTCTTATACAATCCCAGCTTCAAGTTCACACCCAGATCTTGACCACCACGCCTATAGACCACCCCTGGCCACTCCTGGTCACCACCTTCAATCACCTTCCCCCACACTAGCATATTAAGATATAAAAGTGTTTGTTACTTCCGCATTCTCGTTCAGTTAGCTGATGCTATTTTTGCAATATGTTCTATCCGGGGTGTTGTCCTGTGGCCAGGTCAGGTGCCTGACAGGAAGCCACTGCGGTTTCTACTGAGTCTTTGTGCACCTTAATATCACAGCTTAACTCTTGCATATACTGAATACACATATTGAATACATATTGGCATTCCAAGCTATACTGAATACATATATTGAACACATATTGGCATATTACTTATAGGCTATAAGTCGATAACAGTTTCCCCCCTGTGGCCATCTAAAATGGCCATACAATTATTGCATATTTATTTATGTGTTATATTTGCCTAAGAGCTAAGCCTAATCAGCCAAGATGATTTAAGATCACCCTGACGGCAGCAATACTTCTATGTTGCCTTAAGCCTTAAAGATTCAGTGATTTCTCGACTCATTTATCTGGTTCAGGTTGCTCTGAAGGGTACTCTCTTCATTTCTGCATACCCACTCTCACTGTTGGTAGAATCAACACTTCCTGACATATTTTGGAGAAAAGATGGCAATCTTGTATTATGGCTTACTGTGGAAGTGCTATAAATGGACACATCTCCATACACACGGTCCTCATTTGTCATACCACTGAGTCTGCTATTGTGTGCTTCCATCCATAACTGTGTCACAGCAGAAGGTTGCTGCCTATGTGTGAATGATGGCGTGCTGCACATTCTATTAATGACCACCTTGATACATACCCACACTACACCAATAAGAAACACAATTACAAGTATAACAATCAAGATCCTAACTATCCACCCTCCTATTCCAGTGGTTAAAGAAGAGAATAATTGGTCAAAATATGTTCCTACCACTGATGTGGTTTCTATCTTATATTGGGCCACAGCTTTCTGAATGTGTTCAATGTTTTGGGACAGAGGTACTGTTCCATCAGGAATGTAAACACAGCACTTTTTCCCGAACATGCCACACACTCCATTTGTTTTAGCCAATATTGAGTCCAACGCTACCCTATTTTGGATGACCACCTCTCGCATGGCTGAGAGTTCTCTATTTATAATCTGTAATGAATCTGTGGTATAATTTACAAATGAATCTATCAATTTAGCAAAGGCTCTGCATTGATCCCACAACATATAAATCCCAGCCTGAGGGAACACCAGTCCCCAGAACTCATTCCATGTGCTTTGCAGCACTGTCTCTCGCTTGAACCTATGACCCAATTGCGTAGGGTGTTTGATAGGCTTTATTCCTGGCACCACTACTCCCACATAGCAAGATCCTTCCCATCTTGGAGGCAAGGTAGAATAAGCTTTATTCCCACAAATAAAGTAATGTCCCTCTGTTATAGATACACCATTATGCCATCCCTTAATTTTATCTAACATCTTACGCATCCATGAATCACTGGTATTTCGGAACATAGTAGAGGTAGCAAAGTGTTGCAAACAATTTGTAGATGTACATGTCTCCCCCCTTTTCTTCAATGAAGGTGAACAGCACACAGAGAACTGTAAAGCCTGCTTTAGTTTAAAACCTTTCGGAGCCTTCTGGACTACCTCGTCTTGGAACACTCGATACTTCAGTCTGTAATCAGGTGTGGGCTCATGATGCTCCTCAGTAGGCTCCCAATTAGGGGCATGAGGAACAGCACGGAAAGACCCATCCTGATAAATCCTGGCTTCGAGCAAACCTCCCATATAATAACATGAGTAACCTGGATATGGGGTGAATTGTCCACAAATGCGGTTTCTAGGTGTTATGGGCAAACAAACCGGTTCCCAACAATATCTGGTCAGGCCTGCAGGACATTCACAAAAAAATCCCCGCGGGGGAAGGCGTGGGAAGAACCCATCCCAATCAGTGCGTTTGATGACAGAAATCTGTATGACAATACTGAAATTACATACACTATTACCTACAGGCCATGGACGCAGATATGGCGAATCGCCAGGCAAACTACTACTATCATATTGGATTGTAACACAATATCCACCCTTGACCGCCGAGTTCAGCAAGAGAGGGGGAGCATGAGTTTTAACCATCAATTGAGCATCAATGTGAAATGGGTCATTAGGAGCTGGAGATGCATACCAAGATATATTCATAGGGACCCCATACAAAGGAACAGAATGTTGACCTGCTTCAGTTAGAGATGCACAGAGCCAACATTTTGAAAGACCAGAGGAGTTATGAATTGCACGATAGATTTCAAAGAATTGCAAAAATCGATTACTTTTAAAAGGATTGTCACTAGGGGGAACAACTTGCATCAACTTTCGACGACCACCGGTGACAGGACTCAGTGAAGACATGCTGGCAAGCGTTTCAAAGTTCAGCTGACGTTCAGGATACGGCTGAGTGTGTCGACTGAGAACATCAAATGCATTCATCAGGAACCCCAGGAACAGAATGATGGCAATGAAGAACATGACAGGCACCAAATACCTGCGGATCCGAGCTGTCTCTCTGAGACGCCGGTTAGGTTCAAGAGGCATGTTCACCTTGAAGATGGATGAACAACCCACTTTCCGAAGCCCACAAAATTTCCACTCCCAGATGATGTGGAGGTGGAGTGGAACAGCACCACTCTTTAGAAGAACACTGGAGACGGCACGTTGTTGCTATCCACGCGAGCAGGAACCCACGAAGAAAGCAGCTATGGACGTCTTGGCAGCTTCTCCTTGTTTCGAGGGCGCAGATTGTATCGCTGTTTGGCTTTCGGAGACTCGTCAGGATCCGGTTGGGCCGATTGTTGCTCAGGCGGCTTATGAGGAATTGGCGGGGTACCTGGTGAATCACATGCAGTGGAATTCAGAGGAAGGTTTCCACTGGAATCGGTGGCATCGGTGGCCCTGTCGGTCACTTTGGCACTTGGACCTGGGTCAGCATCAGGCATCACAGGCGTAGATGCAGGAGCTGGAACCTTTTTGCAGTGAGATGCGTGGATCCAAGTGGGCCGACCTGCACACTTCACAGCCGTATTGGTCGTCAGCAGAACCTGGAAAGGGCCAGACCAGCGAGGCTCCAAACAGTGCTTTCGCTTGAAGACCTTCACACACACCCAGTCACCAATCGCCAAGGAATGGCACGGCTTGTCAGCTTCCCGGGGCAAGGCAGCTTTGACCTGGGAATGAAAGTCCTGAATACAAGAGATAAGGGCATGACAATAATCAATCATTGTATCATCTAACATAGCTAAGTCAGAGGAGTGAATTGGCACAGGAGCAGACGCTGGGAGCCGCATAGGACGTCCCATTAAGATTTCATGGGCAGAAAGACCATACTTTTTGTGGGGAGTAGATCTCATAGACATGAGGGCAATATTCAAAGCATCAGGCCATTTGAGACCAGTTTCTTCACAGATTTTGCTGATCTTGTTCTTAAGGGTAGCATTATATCTTTCACATTTTCCTGCACTCTGAGGATGGTACGCACAATGGAGTGTTTGGGTAATCGATAGGGCTTTGCAGATAGCCGCAATTACCTGGTTACAGAAATGTGCCCCCCTGTCTGACGATAATTTGAGGGGGACCCCAAAGCGACTGATATAGTCCTTAAGGAGCCTTTTGGCCACTGTGATGGCATCTGCTTTAGCACATGGGTATGCTTCAATCCAACCTGAGAACATACAAACAATGACCAACACGTATTCATATGAAGCACATTTGGGCATTTGAATGAAGTCCATCTGAAGATGGACAAAAGGACCCCAAGGCTGAGGGTGGGCGGCTTGTTTGGTCTTAGTTGCCTGAGCAACATTATGTTGGAGACACACGGGACAGGTGGACACAACTTGTCTCGCCAGCGGATAAATCCCAGGAGCGAACCATTCCTTACATAGAGTAGCAACCATACCATCGCATCCGACATGGCTTGGTCCATGTAGGAGGCGAACAAGGGTAGGCAGCAGGGATCGTGGAGCAACCGGGCGTCCAGCCGGGCATCGCCAAATTCCCTCAGCATCTGGGGTGCAACCTGCTTGCATCCAGAGGCGAATTTCAGAAGATGGAGCAGTTTTATGATGTTCAAGTAAGTCTTGAATACCCACAGGAGAAACTTTGGGTTTCATGAGAAGAAGTTGGGTAGCTTTGCCCGGGGGTGCCACAGCTGCCATTTTTGCTGCTTGATCGGCACGGTTGTTTCCCAGGGAAACCTCATTATTCAGTGTGCTTTGGTGTGCTGGGCATTTGACAATAGCCAATTGAGACGGAAGAGTGATAGCATCAAGTAAGGTTTTTACATGTTTAGCATTTTTAATAGGGGTACCATGAGAGGTCAAGAAACCCCTCTGTTTCCACAACTGGCCAAAATCATGGGCAACACCGAAGGCATAACGTGAATCGGTGTAAATTGTAGCTGACTTGTCGGCTGCGATGTGGCATGCAGCTGCCAGGGCTATCAGCTCAGCCACTTGTGCCGAACGGATACCTGGAAGTGACCCTGATTCCAAGGTTTCATGGGCACTACAAACAGCATACCCACAAGCCAAGGAGCCAGTGTTGGTTCTATAACAGGACCCATCACAAAACAGGACAAGGTCAGCATTAGCCAAGGGACAGTCAGACAAATCGACACGAGGTTTGGACAGAGACGCACAGACCAGATCACAATCATGGGGTTCACCATCCAGAGGGAGGGGTAGAAGAGAGGCGGGATTTAGGATAGGGCAACGGATGAGAGAAACATTAGGAGAGGACAACAACAGGGCTTCATACTTGGTAAGACGCGCTCCAGATAGATAGGACGATGAAGTCTTGCCTAACAGAGTAGCAACGGCGTGTGGGACAGCTACCACCAAATTGTGGCCCAAAACAATGGAGGAGGAGGCCTCAACCAACCTCGCTGCCGCAGCTACGGACTTGAGACATGGTGGAAAACCTTCAGCTACAGGATCTAAAGGAGCTGAAAAATAAGCCACTGGTCGTGGTGTTGTCCCATGGAGCTGTGTCAAAACTCCTTGAGCAAAATTGTCTCGCTCATGACAAAATAAAGTAAAAGATTTAGTATAATCTGGCAGTCCCAGAGCTGGAGTGGTGCTTAAAGCTTTCTTGAGTGAAGAAAAAGCATGTTCAGCATCATCAGGCCATGGCAAAGGGTCTGATACCTCTTTGTGAGTGAGGGCATGAAGTGGACGAGTGAGAGCTGAAAAATTTGGAATCCATTGCCTACAGAAATTAGTCATGCCAAGAAAGGCACGTAGCTGTCTTTGAGTGGTCGGCCGTGGGCACTTCAAAATAGCCTCCACTCGTGAAGGCAGCAAAGAACGGCAGCCTGGTGAGATAGCAGTTCCCAAATAAGTCACCTGTGACTGGCAAAGCTGCAATTTTGTTTTGTTTGCTTTGTGACCCTTGTCTGCCAATGCACACAACAGGACTAAGGAGTCCTGAAAGCATGCCTCCACAGACGGAGAACACAGAAGCACATCATCTACATATAAAATTAAGGTGGAATTACCTGGGAATGCGATGTCAGCCAAGTCCTGACGGATAGTTTGGGAGAACATACTCGGCGAATCAGAGAATCCTTGGACCAATCTTGCCCACGTGAGCTGAGCGCCATCAAATTCAAAGGCAAACAAAAATTGACTTTCGGGGTGCAATGGAATAGAAAAGTAGGCGTTAGAAAGATCTACCACTGTGAAACAAACAGCACAGGCCGGAATGTCAGAGAGAATGGCGGCTGGATTTGGAACTGTGGGATATGAAGGAATCACCGCTTTATTTAAATGGCGTAAATCCTGCACAAACCTGTATTTAGTGGATCCATCAGCAGTACGTTTCAGAACCGGGAGGATGGGAGTATTGCAAGGAGACCGTGTACGAACTAGAACTCCCTGATCCAAAAGAGCAGCAATGACAGGTCTAATGCCCTCTATGGCATCCTTAGAAAGAGGATACTGACCAATCCTTGGGAGAGGTTTCGTTGGATCCAGCTGAACTTTAACTGGAGAGGCTGATTTAATCAATCCGACATCATTAGCATGAGCTGCCCACAAAACAGCAGGTGTCTGAGAGATCAACTGCTGGCGTCTAACCTCTAAATCATCACCAGGAGCTGAAGAACTGACACAGAGTTGAGTAAGCCCATCTTCAACCAGAGCAAGTTGCAAAAGACCATGAACCTCATCTTCATGGAATGCTGGAAAGTCTAGAAAAATGCCATCAGGCTGACAGTAAATGGTACAGTTTAATTTACATAACAAATCACGACCAAGTAAATTTACCGGTGAACAGGGGCTCAAGAGGAAGGCGTGATCTGCCGTCAGCGGCCCAAGCCGTATCCTAAGAGGATCCGAAACAGGATGAGGAACAACCTGGTTAGAAATTCCAATAGCATTCACTACTTTCCCAGAAGAAGGGAAATGAGGAAAATCTTCCAATTTGATAGTAGATTTGGCAGCACCAGTATCCACCAAAAAAGGGACATCAATTCCATTAACACGACAGGTAAGAACAGGCTCAGTAGGAGAAAGAGTGTACGTAGTATTTGGCTTTGAACAGGGACTCCGTTGGTCGGCGGATAGTCAAAACACCAAATTAGATTGGGGATCATCAGCCACGTCTTCAGCCACAGGAGCCGATGGATATTGACCAGCACCCCGGGGCCCATAAGGCCGCTGGGGAGGTGGAAAACGAGTGCGTGGCAATGGAACCGGGGCCGGCATCTGGTCATTGTAAGGACACTGAGACTGAAAATGAGAAGGGTCGTTGCAAATAAAACACCCTCTGGGGCGCGGTGGACCTCGAGGACGAGGCACTGGCATACGACCAGGGGCCGGGTTGGGGAACGGAGGAGGCCCCGGAGCATACCCATTTTGCGGAGGAGAGGACAAGGCTCGTAACTGGAGAGCCATCAATTTGGTCTCCTTCTCTTCCTTGTTTTTAGCAAAGGAAGAGGCAAAATGGTCTGCGACCTCAATGATTTCAGAAATAGATTTCGCCTTCCAACCCACCACATTATTCTGGATGGCAGTGGAGAGCTTGGGCTGCAGGCCTTCTACAAAGAAGGCAACCACAGCATCAACAGCAGATTCAAAAGGGTTTTGGATACCACTATGCTGTTCGAAAACCAGACGCAGCCGATCCATATATTCAGCGGGAGACTCGGCAGGTCTCTGTTTGCACCCACGGATTTTGACCCAATCAGCCTTCTTAGGACAGACGGTCGGAATGGCATCGAGCAATTGTCGACGCAAATTGGGGAGCTCATCCTCAGAGGGAGCGGTGGCAGGCCAATTTGCCGTCTGCTTGAGGCGCTCCCACACCTCTTTAGGAGTGATAGCACGCAGCAGCTGGTTAAGGTCGGCATAAGAAGGCTGATATGCTTCCATGACAGTAGCCAAATCTTCCCTGAATTTAATGGGATCAGTCCGGATGTTAGGGAAACTCTGGGCCATAGTACGGATCTCAGTTTGAGACCATGGGACATGAACAGTGATAATTTTAGGGCGACGAGTGCCATTTTCCAGCTGTTCAGTGGACCCGGGCATAGCCCGAAGAGGAAAATTGGACACTGGGACATCGGTATCATCAAAAGCGATACGACGTTTAGAAGGACCACCAACCTCCATTCCCACCGGAGTAGAGGAAAGTGGAGGACGGTGACGTAAGCGATGGTTTAATAGTTTATGGTCCAATTCTGAAATAAGGGCACTGGCCAGAACCGATTGAGAAACAGCAGCGACATTGGTAGGGGAGGTTAATAATTCGAGGGCCTTCTGCTGGAGCGGTCCCAGATGCCGGGGAGTACCAGAGGCATCAGTGGGAGGCACCGCAGAGGGTCCAGGGGTAGCATGTACTATCGTCTCCGAAATCAGGCGACGGATGCATTCCTCTGGATTGCCCTGCAACAACAGGGAGTCACATTGGAGCAGGGCAGTAGAGGCGTCTGAGAAAATACGAGCCGTATTTGGGGAAAATTCTGAATTAGGGGAAAGGGATGGGGGCTCAAGGTGGGAGGAAGAAGAAGGAGTGGGGCCAGGAAGTGATAAGGTAGGCATTCCCCCAGAAGCAAATGCTTGAGAGGGGGAAGGGGTAAGCAAAGACGGAGTTTGGGGAAGGTGGGAAGGAGGAGAAGAAGGGGACACGGTAACAGCAGGAGCGGTAGGAGGAGAGGGAAGGGAAGGTTGGGGATGGGTAGGAGCAGGAGCAGGAGAAGCAGACGGAGAGGATGAAGAAGGGGAGACGGGCTGGGGAGAAGGGCGAGGAGGCAATGGAGCGGGAAGGGCAAAAGGAAGGGCCCCATCATCCATAAGACCAGGTGCAACAGGAGCACCGGGTTGTGGACCGGGAGGAGCATATGGTGGGGGACGGTTAGAAGGGGGTCGAGGCAAGTCTACCAAAGGACGACTGTTAGAATGGGAAGGAAATTCCAGAAGCAAATCTGGTTCCTCTTCTGCAGGTGGCAAAGTTACCTGGGGATACAATTCAGTGGGAATTTTTGACAGCTTAGATTTCAAATCAGCCAGAGATTTTTCAGCCTTTTCCTTGGAGTCTTTTAGAGACCGAATATGGGACTCCCTACGCCGCTTTTCCATTTCGGATCGCCAAGACAGGAAAGCTGACCAGTGACCAGACGGCAAAGATGAGTCTCGTTTGGTCAGACATTCCTGCAAATATTGAATTTTATCTTTATCAAAAGACCCCGTAAGTGGAAATCGTAATTTAGGGTTGTCAGCTGTAAATTGGTGCCAATCAGATAAAAACTTACAACTTTGAGGGCCATACCGAACACAAACGGACCAAGCCGAGGTTCCCTTTTCAGGCAAATTAGAGTGAGCCGACGGAGAGTTACCCATTGAAAGCCAAAGACACGTTCTGAAAGAGAAAAGAGAAAACACAGACACAATCATAAATTCATATCTTATTTTTCCAAGACAAGGACTGAGATGTGAGGACAGGACCCACACAGAAAAGGCGACGAAGTGCCCGAATACATATGAAAATCTACTGGGGCTGTGAAACGAATCTTTACCTCGTCAGCATGAGGAGAATAAGCCACAATGGCAGGACTGTAAAGAAGCAGAGAAGCTGCCACTGTTTTGAAATGGCAGGAAAGAGAGGACGAAGCCTGTGAATGCAACATGTCAGATTCAGGACAAGAGGTAGAAGTGGAAGGCACAGGCTGTGCAAAAACAGCCTCAGAAGAAGGCACATATGAACGTTTGCAAGCATGTAATTTTTTTAGAAATCCACCTTTGGGAACATCAGAAAGAACAGGGGAAGAATCAGAAATCAGAGAGGTAGAGGCTGAGAATGCTTTTGAAGAGCATCCCCCACTAGAAGAGCCTGTGACAGTGTCTGCTCTCGGCGAATGTTTACTTCTAGGGGCACGTTTTCGTCTAGGAGGACGCGAGGCAGTGTCAATCTTAGGAGTATTTTTGCGTCTAGATGTCCCCCTCCTAGCGGACCCGTCAGCGGCCAGAAGAGCCGCCGTAGAAATTATAGAAGTAGAGGCTTGCACAGATGACCGACTCATAGAAACAGTAGACACAGGAGCAGTTAATAAAGCAGTCAGCCATGGGCGAGAACGAGCCATACTGATAGGTACTTAACTGAAACAGACTGGTAGGACCCTCTAGATTGGAGAGCTGTCACACAGGAGAGAGAAGAAGGACTTTCTGTTAATAAGCTTCAGTGAACAGACTAAGTGCGCCTAACTCGGACTGCACAGACTGCGGCCACAAAGATACAATCCGCAGTATATGGGTCAAACCGAAAACAGAGAAAGCCCAGAGCAGGTCATAAAAGTCCAGGTCCAGGCTCCCTCTGCTCCCAATCCAAACCCCCATCAACAGCCAGGGAATAATCGGCTGTGCAACTCTGCAAAGAGGACAAGTGAAAAGACAAAATGGCCGTGGCTGACACAGTGCCGACAAAATGGCGGCTGTAACCGCAAGGCATCCATTTCGCAAGCACGGAGCCAGCCAACGCCCTTGCAACTGAACCTAAGTCCCGAGCAAAAGTACACCAGCACAAACCTCCTGCACATACCAAACCCTCTTAAACTACGGTGCTTAACAAAGGCAAAAAGCCCATGTTCCCCCTCAACATGAAGGATAACCTTCCAAAACCCTTCCCATAATACTCACAGTCCAGAAACCCCTCGAAATCATACTTGCCATACCAACTTTTAATCTAAAATGGCACACCGACCCCACAGGAACGCTATGCTGGGTCAGCATGCCACTTCAGACTCCAAGTCAGCCAAAAAGGTCACATTCAGCAAAGGACTAAACAAAACGATCCTGCAGGATGTCTGAAAAGGGCCTCTCCAGCCGTCCAGACGGTGAACACATGCGAATACAGGAGTGAAGGCACTTGATCACCGTCCAGACACCACGAGAACCCCAAAAATCCAGCGCCAGCAAGGGCTCCCGGAACAACAATCTGAGCCTGTCCAGTCCCAAAGGGGCGCGGACGAGACATACAGCAAGTAGTAGAAGCAGAACAGAGCAACAAATCTGAGTTACAGAATGACAAGAGAAAGATACAAGAGAGAAAATAGTAAGGCAAGCTACTTAGGCGACACAGTAAGCATTAGCGGATAGAGCAATCATTGTGGTAAATGACAATATCAGGTCTCCCATCCGCCGATGCTCTCTGCTGACGGAAAACCGTCTGATAGATATGGTGCCGGCTGCAAGAGCCCGGCTTGCATTTATATACCAAGATAAACCCTAAAGGCACCCCAAAAGGAACCCAAACGAAATACCACGCCAGAGAAATAGAAGGAGAAGAATCAGGGAGACAAAGAAGGTCACTGGTAGGAGAACAGACACGCGCAATGTGATGAGAAGGTGGGCAAGACACAGAGCATTTTCGGCATGATTCGCAAGCCTGGTCAGGAGGGCAATAAGTA
>JAHTLZ010000825.1:0-15669 GCA_023846285.1 Phrynocephalus versicolor
TTTTTTTTGACATGCATGATTTTTCTTTTTACGAAATAGTTTAGAAATAAAGTACACCTTTGGAAAAAAGCAACCATGGCCTCTTGTTTTTGAAAAGAACCCAAAAGTAAACCAGAACAGGAAGATGTTTTGAAATATTTTTGCCGTAGAGAAAAGGAATTCTTTTCACTTTTGAACTCAGCTAATGATTAATCCTTTTGATTTACTGTGCATGGTTGGAACTTGGCAGCGACGGTATTTCTCGTGAGTAAGGCTAATTGCTTTGAAGGGAGAGCAGCTAACACCTACTATGAGAAGCACCTTGTGGAATCCCCAAGCTTGACACTGGGATTCCAACACTTTCTCTGTTTGTGCTTTCCAAGTGAAAGGATAGACGACAGAATGTTTAGTTACAGGCCGTAAATTTTCATTATCTTCTTTTTTGGCACCAGGCAGCTGGGAGGCTTGTGAAGTGTTTTTCAGCTGTGGTTGGTGGTCAAATGAGTTCTGAATTCCAAGGCTTACCTCACCAAGAGGGAGGGAAAGTCAAGTGGCTTGATTTTAAAATAACATCTTTTATTTTTCCTTTTTGTCTTTTGGCACAGAGCTTGGAGGGGGGAAGCTATGCCACACTGAGGCCACAGATGATTGATTCCTCTTAAATGATCTCTAATCATAGATTTATTTACTGTTTTTTTTTTCTAGCCATGGCAAAGATAATGGAAGATTCTAACCTAGATTTATTGCAGGAATTCAAGGAAGCTAGGGATTTGTCTGCAGTTTACCTGAAATCACCAGATGGTACTATCTAGCTACAGGTACATTTTGTGTTGTTTATCGTAAGCTTAACCAACTGACTGTTGTAGATCCCTACCCAATGCCTAGAGCAGAAGACTTAATTGAGAAGATCTCAGGGAAATACTTCCTCAGTACACTGGATCTTTCAAGTGGATATTGGCAACTTGAACTAGACCGAGAATCCCATGAGAAAAGTGCCTTCATCACACACAATGTTCAAGAGAATGAGTTTTGGTTTATGCAATGCCAGTAGTACCTTCCAGAGACTGATGGATATTGTTCTAAATGGCTTACCTTTTGCTAATGCTTACTTGAGTAAGATCATTATTTTTTCAGACATCTTTGAGGAGCTCCTAGAGGATATTCGTGTCATTCTGAAATGCCCAGAAGAAGCCAGACTCACTGTCAAAGTTTCAAAGTGTCAGTGGTAAGGTGAAAAGTAGTTATTTGGGACATTGGGTTGGTAGTGGTTCGAGTGAACCTCTACAAGCTAAGGTTGAGAGTGTCAAAAATTGGCCTATACATGAGAACAAGAAGCAAGTCCAATCTTTTTGGCGTCTTGTAGGATATTAGAAAGTTCATTCTGCACTTCAGTCACATAGCCACACCTTTAACTGAGCTAACATGTAAAAGAATGCCAATCAATGTGAATTGGACTCAAGAATGCCAGATAGCCTTTGATGCTTTGAAAACTCACCTGATTTAATCTCCTATCTTGATTGCACCTGATTTTCAGAAACCATTCATTCTTCAAACCGATGCTTCAGAATTTGGCATAGGTTGTGTCTTGTTTTAAGAAAAGGAGGAAATGTTACATCCTGTTTCATTTTTCAGCAAGAAATTGTTACCATAGGAATGAGCATATTCAGTGCCTGAGAAAGAATGCCTAGCAGGCATGTCCAAACTTTGGCACTCCTGATGTTTTGGACCACAACTCCCAGAATTCCAAGCCTGTATTTCCAATGGCAAAGGAGTGTGGGAGCTGTGGCTCAAAACATCTGGAGAGCCAAAGTTTGGACATGCCTGGAGCAGTTGTGTGGGCATTCAACAAGCTTAGAACTTACCTTTGGGGTACTAACTTTGTGTTGTAAATGGATCATCAAGCTTTAAAATAGTTAGCACGTTTGAAAGCAAGTAACCCATGGTTACTCAGGTGGATTTTGTCATTGCAAGATTTAACATTCCAAATTCAGTATATTCCTGGAAATCAAAATATTTTAGCTGACAGTTTGTCGAGAATGCATTTTCATATTGATTTCACACCAGCAGAAGAAGATACATACATTCCTGAATGAATTCTAAGTTCAGTATAGCTTCAGTTTCATAGTATGCAGCTTTGCCTATCTAATGATTGTATCTCAGTATTTTATATATATATACCAATCCAGAGAGCTGGTGGCATGTGGGTTAGGGGTTGTGCAGGTAGAAGTGTTCTCTAGTATGGCCTGCCGCCCAGCCACCCAACAGCGTCTGGAGCTTAGCCGCCCACTGCCAGAAATGTAGGACATTTCAGGAAAAAATGTTTTTTTCAGGAAGACGGTGGGAAAGAGTGATTGATCTGTGCATGTCCCTCCAAAAATGTGACACTTGACATATCTGAGCTTAGGTAGTTCCTTCAAAGACTGGACTTTCAAAGACTTGGAAATGCATGGACCACCCCAGACAGTCACCAGATGCCCTTTGACTTGAGATTTTGGCTGTTTCGGGTTTTAATTGTTGCTGACATTTGTTTTCTGGTTAAAGTTGTGCTGAAGATTTAGCTTACTGGAAGGCCAGATAAAAATGCTAGCAATTAACAAGTAGGGTCTAATCAGAATATTAGAAATATTCTGCTTATAAGGAAGCCCCATTCAATGCAATGGGATGTACGTAGGGGGGAGGGATTTATAGCATTTCAGCCTGTGACTGCATCCAACCCATTACTTTCAATAGCATAACTTGGGTTAAATCACTATACTTTACTAATGCTACTGGATTACTGGGAGGAAATATGGGGCTCTAAGGTTAAATTATTTGGTCAGCATTGATCAAAAGCAGCAAAATGGCCTTATCTAGCCACTGGCAAAAAGGCACACATTTCTTTAAGGACTGAGTGATTGTAGAGTGTCAGAAAAGCAGTAGAACAGGCAAATTAGCTGATAAGGTATGTACTCAGGAGAATAAAACTGGTTACCCGGAGCTTAAGGGAAAGTGGACTCTATATATTAACTCCTGGAGAGCTTAATGTTCAGTTATCTGATCGCCAAGATAGATTTCCTCATAACCCTTTCTCTTTGAAATGTTTAAATAATATATATATTTTTTTAAAAAAAACTTTTACAAAGAAGAAAAACCACTAGCTCACTCTAACAGCAACAAATGCCATCTAGCCACAACTCATCCAGCCCTTGAACAGCAGAAGTAAAGCAAAGAGCAAGTATACTCAGCAAGGGTGGCCCTCTGAATATTTGAAAAATATTCCTCCCCAGTTTAATTCTCATGACTGTCGAGGAATGTATGAGGAGCTAACCTCAATTAGGAGAGCTGCAGTAATGTCAAGGATTAGAGGCAAAAATATGATAGAGTCCGTTGCTGGTTTTCTATTGCAGTCATTTACAAAATATATACAGGTTCCATTTGGTTTCCAGACTTACATCCAGTAGCATACATAATCCAGCTACTCTTCCTGATCACAGACAACACATCAGGCTTACTCGCTAAACAGCCCTGGCTAAACAGCAAGAACATATTGCAATACATAAGGTATATATAGCATATCTTTCCAATCACTTCTTTACTTTCACATCACATGTTACAGTGCTTCTCTCATCCATGCTTCTGAGCTTCGCTCCACTGTCCTTGGACAATCACCTTCTTGTCAAGGCCACTTTACCGAGCTTGCTTCAGTCCACAGGTGCATTGGACTCTATATCTCTAATTGCAAGTTGAAAAACTCACACACAAGAGTATTCTTGACAATGACAACCCAGTGAGGTAGGTAGATCAAGTCGCTGTTGATTGGCTCAGGGTGGTTCAGTGAGATTCATGGCTGAGTAGGAATTTGAACTCAGGTCTCCCAAGTCCTAGTGCACTTCTCTAACCATGACACTATGCTGGGTTTTAGACATGTAAACCTTACCAGGAGTGTGCAGCACCCCTGAGAAGCTTCATGGCATGGTGGTTAAGCTGCAGCATTGCAGCCAAGACTCTGCTCATGACCTGAGTTTGGTCCCAATGGGCTCAGGCAGTAAACACCTGTGCAAGTTCCATTGATTCAATGAGTTCATTCTAGTTGCAACTTACTCCTGGATTTCAGCTACTGATAGTATGAATTGAATAACCAGCTGTCTTCTGGCACCTTAAATCTACTGGGTGAGGCAGTCATCTTACTCTGCCAAAAGACAGGGCCAGGCTTCCCGCTGTATAGAAATATTCACTTTGGGCAGAGACTGCACCCCAGCCAGCTTCCTGGGCAAGGTCTTTTGGGAATCACTGAACCCCATCTGTGCAGGGAAACCCCAGAGAAGACAATGGATCCCATTCAGCCTGATGCACAGGAAGCCAGCTTGTTCTTATCTCTCCCCCCCCCCCCCACATTATCCAGCAAGGCCATGAGATGGTACATAGGAAATAACAAGCTGTCTGGTAGTCATTCATCAAGACCCCTGCTATGTGACACTGCTACGTCAGAGAAGCCCTTCGCAGGAATGCAGCAGCCTACACCATCCTGGCATGTAAGCCCCATCTCCATTCTCTCTGATGCTCTGCCATTATACCAATTAGGGATGGGCACGACTCAGTGAAATTTTCATTTTCGTTTTCGTTTTTTCATTTTTTCATTTCATTTCATAACGAAAACGAAAATGAAAATTTTTCAAAAACAAAACGGAAACAGAAAGGAAACGAAAAAATTTGCCGTGTTTTTCATTTTCGTTGCGGCAAATGCATTGAACTGAAAAGAATGCTAATGAAACAGCATTTTTTCGTTTTCATTTTCGTTTTTTCATTTCGTAACGAAAACAAAAATGAAAAATTTGCGAAAAACCCAACAAAAATGAAAACGAACCGAAACGGACCCCCAAACGACCAAACGACAAACGAAACACCATTTTTTTGAGTCGTGCCCATCTCTAATACCAATAAAGAGCCTGGGACTCATGCTGGCAGAGGAAGCTGTTGCATGAGGCCTGGGCTTGTTGAACCCAATAATGTGCGTACAGTATGTGGAATCATCTACACCTCTGTGGTTCTTTCATTGGTCAAGAACAGAGTGTTGGCGATATTGCAGGTTGACTCTCTCCTTCATATTACTTGGGTTGCTGAGTCAAGACCCATTCTCATCTTAGGTCTTGACACTTCACTAGCTGGAAGAAATCAAATTAATTGAAGAGAAATCTGTCCCAAAAGATCATGCAACATCAGCATGAACTCCTTTAAAATTGGTGGAGGTGGATGTTGGCCCTGGTGTCAGCAATGAATCCACTCTGGCCTAGAGTCTGAATTGTTCAGCAGTCAGCCAAAGTGCTGACCATGTCCCTAGAATATATAGATGCAGCCCTGGTAAATCTCAAGCTAAAAGCTGGACTGGAGTCACGGTCCCACTGACATGGGAGCCATTTGTCAGCACTGCTTTAAAATTATTTCTTTCTCCACCGAGGCAAGTGTTAAAAGGAGAGGATGATACACCACAGCTGTGCTCAACACCGCATGTTTTGGTGAGCAGAAGTGCTTCCAACTTGGCTAAAATTGGTTGCACTCCGCGAGAATTCTGTCACATCACAAATAATTAATTGGAAGGTGCTGCAAGGGGTCCCAATGATCTTATGACACTATCAATTATGAAAGCAACAATTAAAACAACAAGAAAGAACAAAGCACTCTCCACACGGAGTGGAGGAGGCTCACATGTCTGACAGCAGTGCAAACCATTGGAGGCTTTGCTTGTTGTAGTCAAGACTAAAAGGAAATCCAGATGGCAAAAAGCAGAGGGGAACTTAGCCTCTTCTGTTGCACTTGGAAAAGCTTCTAGGTTCTTGTTCGTTTGTGCAAGTTTAATGATGCTGTTACTTTTAATAGCCATTTAGCTCTGGTGCGTACCACCGGAACCCCATGGCACAGTGGTTAAATGCCTGTGTGGCAGGTAAAACTGTGCTCACGACCCGGGGTTCAATCCCAGGTAGCAGGCTCAAGGTTCACTCAGCCTTCCATCCTTCCGAGGTCAGTAAAATGAGTACCCAGCTTGCTGGGGGGCGGGGCAATGTGTAGCCTGCATACTGTAATTAAAACTATAAACTGCCCATAGACTACTTGGAGTGGTATGGGGCAGCATATAAGCAGAACACTTTGCTTTGCTTTTATTTTATAAATTTTACTTACAATACTTTTCACTGAGTCATCCTTCTGAATTTCTTCATATGATAATAGAAACTGTTCATATTTCAAACATTCTCTACATTTATTATTATTATTTATCCAGTTATTAGTCCATCTTTCTACTTGTACATAATTTAATCATGATATATCTCTGCTTTTGGAGAGTTTTCAGATTTCTCTTGATTGCCTCCAAGGTTGGAGCACTCACCACCTCTTGAGGTCCTTGGTTCCATTGTAGCACTGCTCTAACACTGATGAAGTTTTTCCTGATATTCAGTCAAAGGCTGGGTTCTCATAAGGGCATTGGGGAAATCATCAGATAGCCAGAAGTATAGTAGGCCTCTTGCCTCCCCACCATTCCTGGGCCATTGTCCACCTAATGAGCCTCTTCAGGACATTGTCCACCTTATGAGCCTCTTCAGGCCATTGTCGAAATTGTGAGCCTATTCAGACCAGGGTGATGTGAAATCAAGGTGAACTATAAATTGGAGGCCTCACCACTAACTTTCCTCAGACTGATGAAGCTGCTTGGATGAGTAGAAAAATGTTTGAATCTCACAGGAAGAGAAGTCCAGTTGTCATGACTCAACTTCCAGAGAAGGGCAAATGAGTGAGACCATCCATAAGGACCACGAATATCACACTTAATAATTCATGTCAGCTAAATCAATGCTCTTTTCCTGTCAGACCTCTTTTACATTGGAGTTATTCCTTTTTCAATCTCTTCTCCTCTTGAGACTCGTGGTGCAGTGAGTGGTTAAATGCCTGTTCTGCAGGTAGAACTGTGCTCAGGACCTGGGGTTCAGTCCTGGGTAGCAGGCTCATGGGTGACTCAGCCTTCTATCTTTCTGAGGTCGGTAAAATGAGTACCCAGCTTGCTTGGGGTGGGGGTGGGGAGGTGTAGTCTGCACACTGTAATAAAAAAAAAAAACGTAAACCTCCCAGAGACTACTTGAAGTGGTATGGGACGGTATATAAGCAGAACACTTTGCTTTGCTTTGGGCCTCCAGGTGGCATAATCTCATTTATTTTTATTTTGCTCACATATGGAAGCCATTAGATTCTCTTTTGCATCAGCTATCATAATTATTATGCCTCTTTAAATGACAAAGGGCCTTCTGAGAAAGTGACAATCCTTTTGCCCAGTATGAATGCAGCAAGGGGATGGTATCTGGAGCCATGTAAATTAACACAATTTCATTTCCATCAGCCTCTCCTCTGCTCCGCTGTCACGGTAAATCTAGGAGCGTTGGGGATCATGGGAGCATTTCAGCCACAATGACAAGAAAAGCATAGATCTACGCACTCGTAGCTGATTGGGGTGTTCTTTTGTCTGCTGTGTCAAAACCATTATTTTGACCTCTGTCCCCAGTCTCAGGCTTCATAATGCAGCTGTCACAAGCTGAGGCCAAGAGAAGATAAACACGGATGACTAGCATACAAAATACGAGGAGAATCATTATAACACATTCAGATGAGAAGGGAATGGAATAATTAAATAGATCCACTCCATTTAAAGTCAATACAGGGTCATCTGCAGAGGGCAAATATTATGCTCTTAACAAGGTGAAGTGGTGAGCAGATTTTTATCCGTATATTTCATATAATCGTAGAGCTTCAGAGAGAGTGACTCAGTCTGAAATCCAACTTAATGTTCCAGAGTAGAGATGGGCACGAAATGAACAATTTTTCCGTTTCCGTTTTTTCATTTTGTTACATAACAAAACAACAAATGAAATTTGACTCTAAAATGAAACGAAACGAACAGAAACACCGGAACTTTTGTCGTGCGGTTCGTTTCTGTTACTGCAATATGAGTGAATTGCTTAAAATCCTTTAAAAAATCACAAAAAAAATTGGAAAAAAATTGAAATGGTAATGAAATGAACAAAAATGAAAACAATTTTTTTGCAAAAATTCATGAAAAACGGAAATGAACCGAAATCATAGAATCATAGAATCATAGAATTATAGAGTTGGAAGAGACCTCATGGGCCATCGAGTCCAACCCCCTGCCAAGCAGGAACCCCTTCACAATATTTCCGACAGATGGCCATCCAGCCTCTGCTTAAATACCGTCAAAGAAGGGGACTCTACCACCCTCCGTGGCAGCATATTCCACTGCCGAACAGCTCTAACTGTCATGAAGTTCTTCTGAATGTTCAAATGGAATCTCTTTTCCTGTACTTTGAAACCATTGCCCCGAGTCCTAGTCTCTGAAGCCATGGGTTCCCTCTTCAATATGACATCCTTTCAGATACTTAAACATAGCTATCATATCCCCTCTCAGTCTTCTTTTTGATAGGCTAAACAGAAATGGACCCTCCAAACGACAAACGACAAACGAAATGCCATTTTTTGGTTCCTGCCCATCTCTATTCCAGAGTTAACTTTGGCTAAAAAACCTCTAGCTGGGCAGCAGTCCTGCAAGGACTAATAGAACAGAATTAGCTTCATGTGAACACCACCCCTTCTGTTTCTAATCAATTAGGTCTTCTAATTCTAATCAATTAGGTCTTCAGGTGTTTTTTGAAGACCAACAGCAACGGGGCCTGGCAGAACTTCAAGGAGAGCTGGTTCCAAAGTCTTGGAGCTGCTACCGAGAAATCCTGGTACCTGGTACCATCTTATGGGCTTCTTTTGGAGTCGGTACCCTCAGATTTTTTTTTTATCCTTTCTCTTACCAATGTTTCTAAGTGAGGTGCTAAGACATAATGTTTTGTGGACACGTCCACCAGTGCCAGTGGATGAGAAACAGAAGGGGTGGTGTTCACATGAAGCTAATTCTGTTCTATTAGTCCTTGCAGGACTGCTGCCCAGCTAGAGGTTTTTAGCCAAAGTTAACTCTGGAATAGAGATGGGCACGAATCAAAAAATGGCATTTCATTTGTCGTTTGTCGTTTGGAGGGTCCATTTCGGATTAAAAAAAAGGTGTCATTTACCCATGGTCGAATAGATCAAATAAGCATACTGGACAAAATTTATTTATTCGATGAGGCCACTCTGGAAAGTTTACAACAATTCAACATAAAACACCCAATATAATATACAATAAAATATAGCAAATTGAAAATAATACAACGTAACAGTTCCTACTAAATCATAATTAAAACAATAATTAAATCAATAACATTGCTGATAAAGTCAAAGATCGAGCGTAACCTAAGAGCAAGTGGGGATGGATAGTAGTCAGTAGGAGTTAGGAAAAGCAATTCTAAACAATTAGGTCTTCAGGTGTTTTTTGAAGACCAACAGCAATGGGGCCTGGCAGAACTTCAAGGAGAGCTGGTTCCAAAGTCTTGGAGCTGCTACCGAGAAATCCTGGTACCTGGTACCATCTTATGGGCTTCTTTTGGAGTCGGTACCCTCAGATTAAACAAAAATTACTGCTTACAGTAATAGCCCTTAGCAGACTCAACATCTGTTTCTAGCAGACTCCTGTGGACTGCATTCTAATACAGTGGTGCCTCTACTTACAAACTTAATCCGTTCCGAATGCATGCTCTTAAGTCGAACAACTCTTTAGTAGAGGAGCCCTATCTAAAAAATAAAAATAAATCAATAAATTGAAAAAAATGAAAAAAAATTAAGGGGAAAAACATTTGTAAGTACAGCAGACCACATCTAAAATTTGTAAGGCAGCAGTTAAAACGGCAACTGTTTTCTGCTCTTAAGTCAAATTGCTCTTAAGTCGAACTGCTTTTAAGTTGAGGTACCACTGTATCTACTAAGTGCACTCTAACAGCACTAACTATAAACTGCCGGCTGAGAAGAAAAGAGGAGGGAAAACATGCTTAAGTAGGGAGGTGCACCCTCTTTGAAATTACACACTTTATTCTGCTGCTATAGGTCTGAAGAAGTGGACGTGTCCACAAAACATTACGTTAAAATATGAAAGTTGGTTTTTCAGGTGCCACATATTTGGTGTCTTTTTGTTTTCTTTCTGTTTGAAATCAGAGACAGGGAAGCAACAATTGGTTATTGCTTGCTTGCTTGAAGGTCCCCAGCCCAAAGATCCCTTCAAATCGAACCACTTAAGAGCAGCATAAAGACTGAAAGAATTCCAGCAACTTGAGACAGGGAATCTAGACCTAATGTCTGTATGGCCTCTGTTCAGAAATCACCAATCAAGGGAAACCCACCATCTACCTAAATGAAGTGGTCTCATTAAAAATAAACACTTTATTAAGATATTTTCTCATGGAAATGCAGACCCTGATTCACGGAATCATAGAATAATTCAGTTGGAAAGGGTTTATGAAACTCTTGAGTCCAACCTCCTTATCCGTGCAGGAATCCAAATCAAAGCATATCTGTCAGAGTATGTGCTATTTGATCAGCCAGCAGAAGCAATACTTATTTAATAAATAGTTAGGCAGAGACAGAGTTTTCTTAAAACCAAACAGCTATATTACAAACTGTACAAAAATATATCGCAGCATCACAGAACTTATACCAAGTTCAACAAAGCATAGAGGGAAAAGTTACATATTCCATTTATATAAAATTCAATAGCATAACAGCATAACAGCATAACAGCATAAATTGCATTGACAAAATATATGATAGAGAAACAAAGTGGGTGCCTTACTCACAGAAGGCCCAATGAACAATGATTTACAGAACATTTTTATACATGTGTCTGTCCAATCATAAATGACATTACCCCATAGCTATTGCAACCCCTTGCATCAGCCAAGATTCATTATGTTCATTCTTAACATCTGCACTCCTTTAGAAAAAAACTATACATTGAGTCACTATGACTTTGCACTTTTACAGACTCCATCTTTAAATCAAATACAACTCAAATATATATAGAACATCCTGTCTAATACATGTATTTCACTAACTAATATCTGACAATATCTGAGAGTTGGGTGTCTAATCTTTCTTTGAGCATCTCCTGCGTTAGACCTCCTGAGTTGATTGGTCCCATTGTTGTACTGCTCTAACAGTTAAGAATTTTTTTCTAGATATTTAGGCAAAATCTGGCTTCTTGTAGCTTGAGCCTATTATTAAGTGTCCTGTGCTCTGGGATGATTGAGAACAGATCATGCCCCTCCTCAGCATGACTCCCTTTTAAATATTTGAAAAGGGCTGTCCTATCTCCCCTCAGTCTTCACTCCCCCCTTAAGGCTAACATGTCCAGTTCTTACAGTCTTTCCTCACAGGGCTTGGTTTCCAGTTCTTTAACCATCCTTGTTGCCCTCCTCTGAACTTGCTCTAGTTTGTTGGCATCCTTCTTAAGGTGTGGTGTCCAAAACTGGACACAGCACCTTAGAGGTGGCATAACCAATGCCATGTGGGAGTGAGGGGACTAGTACCTCAGAGGATTTGGAGACTATGGGTATTTGTACACGACCCCTAAACTCCGCAGCAAATGGCTGCCATCTCCGGAGCTTACAATTGTTTCCCCACCAGCTCCAGAGTTTGCAGGAAATTAAGTGCGACCACGCCCACCTAAGCGCATCCCAGCGCACTTTTCTTGTACCTGCCCTAGGAGGGTGAAAATCCCCAGGTCCGGATTTAATCTGGTGAGTGCGGGGCTCTCCTCGCTTCTGTTTTTTTTCCTCCCGCCCCTTTAAGAGAAGGGGCGGGAGGCAAAAAAAAAAAAAACAGAAGAGAAGGAATCAGGACAATGACGGGGCTCCGGCTGCTTCGGAGGTGAGCCTGCATTTTTTCCTCTCTTTTTTCCTCCCTCCCCTCACGCAGACAGGAGCAAGGAAGTGTGGAGGGGTGGGGATGCAGGAAGAGCAACGAACCGCCAAGATCTCTGGTCCGAGCTTAAGTGGCCAGAGGATCTTAGGGGTCGTGTGAAAAGGCCCTATATTTCTGTTAAAAACCTCACACCTTTCCCCCCATCAGGCACATTGGGGTGAAAGCACAGGGTTTTAAACTGTTTTTTAGCCACTAGAGATGGGCACGACTCAAAAAAATGGTGTTTCGTTTGTCGTTTGGTCATTTAGGGGGCCGTTTCGGTTCGTTTCCTTTTTTGTAAGGATTTTTGCAAAAAAAATTCATTTTCATTTTGTTACGTAATGAAACAAAAAAATGAAAACAAAAATGAAAAATTGCTGTTCCATTAGCATTTAACACAATTCAATGTATCTGCCATAACGAAAACGAAGCAGTCGACTAAATTTTTCGTGTTTCGGGTAGTTTTGTTTCATTTTGGAGCCAAAAGTCATTTTTCGTTTCGTTACGTAATGAAACGAAAAAACAAAAATGAAAATGAAAAATCGCTCGTTTTGTGCCCATCTCTATTAGCCACTAAAGCAAGTGGCGGCCACAGCCATCAACACATAGTTTAGTGGTGAAAACAAGTTTAAAAAGCTCATGCACCCTTCCAATTGGCCACCTGGTGATTCCTCCCCCACCCACCCCCACCCACGGTGCTGACTGGGCCATTTAAAAAGGGGTCCAGCCGATGACAACTCGGCAGGACCCCTCTGAAAAGGGTTGGTACGCCAGCATGAAAGCCCTAAACTGGCATCCCAACCATTTTCAGAGGGATCCTGCTGAGCTGTCATTGACTGGACCCCTTTAAAAGTGGCCCAGTAGGCACCTGGGGGGGGGGAGGATCCCCGGATGGTAACTGGCTGCTCTCCCAAGTGCTGAACAGCTGATGCACAGGACCCTGCTGGCTGCCCCCCCCCCAAGCACCTATCAGGTGGATCATGGGGCCCTGCTGGCTGGCCCCTTCCAGCACTAGGGAGGGGGTGTCCAGCGCATGCTGCTTGTTGAAAAATAAAAAATGAAAAACAAAACGGAATGGAACGTTCATTTTTCATTTCATTAGGAAATGAAATGAAAAATAAAAAATAAAATTTTAAAATCATTCCGTGCCCATCTGTAATTCAGTAGAATTACAGAAGACAAAGCTTGATGGATGAGTTGGGTAGCTGGCTGCTTAGTCACTAGTTTAAACTTCAATTCCACACTGCATTTCCTGGGAGAAGTGTCAGCCTGTTTAGCCTTAGGCAAACTGCATAGTCCCAGGGCAGCCCCAGAAGAAGGGAAGGGTAAACCACTTCTGAGTACTTCATATCTTGAAAATGTTGAGAAGAGGCACCGTAAAGTAGAACCAACTTGACAGCACTCAAGTGTGCTTATATAGTACACAGAAAATTAAGTAACAAAACTACGGTCTTCCTCTCAAGATTCGTACATAGGCTGGGCCTGAGGAAAACAGTACCTCCAAATTTTAATTAAAAAACCTCGGCTGCCAGATGTCTGGGCAACTCACACAAGGAATCTTTTGTGATGCATACCCTTGGTGTCAAAACACCTTTTTGAGACGCATGGCTCCTTCTCAACACATGCACACAATTACCTCCAAATATATGTTAAAATAAGATTCTTGTCAAAATTATTTGACACTAACCATGATGCACAGTGCCACAGTGCCTTGAGTCTTGACAATGCAGTGCATGGAAATAATTAGGACACAATCCTTTCTTCTTGTAAACCTATTAGCATTTTGCATATATTGGACAATATGCCTTTTCACAAATAATCTGAAGAAATATAACGGGAGAGGTGGGCGTTCCTCATGCAAAATTGTACACTTGCAAAAAAAAGTTAGAGGGCCTTATTTTTGTTGGCAACTGCTGGAGAGGCTCTCTTGAGAATACCAAGGGCTCTTGATGCCTGAGACACACATGGGAGTATTCCTCCCTCCTTACATGGCTCCCAGGTTTTACAGTGGCTCTGGCACATCGTGGAGGGTGTGGATCTCAGAAGGCGGTCCTGTCATTCAGGCTTCTGCCTTCTCCCTCATGCTGCTTTATCCCTACATAAAAGCACCGGGAGAAGTTATCTCAAGTTTGATGGTTTGGTGACACCGGCACATGCTTGACTCTTTGGCTGCTACTGCACTTTAGATTTGAAATGCCTTTTCCTTAAAGACAAATCAACTTAAAATCACTGTCCACCTTTCAAATTGCTTTTTCTGAAGAGTCCCCTTGGTTTTTGACCGCTGTGTCAGTTTTTCTTGCAATGACCACTGGGGGTGGTGTTTTTTAAAATTGGTTCCTGCACCCCCTTTTAAAGTGATTTGGTTGTATTTGTGGACATACTACGCCGCCTTTAGGTTTAAAGCTTCTAGTTTTAAAGCGGTTCAGCCAAGTGTGAACAGGGAAGCCGATTGCTAAGCAACCGCTAAAGTGGAGACTGCTGAACTGCTGTAGCCACCATGTGACCATGGGAGGAGATAAGGTGATGCAAAATAAAAAGTGGCTGCTCATGGAAGTGTGGTAGCGGCCTAAATCTGCTTTCTGCTCAATTCCAGAAAGCTGCTCCTATTCTGAACAAGCAGCTGTCAACAGTAATGGACTGGGCAAGAGTAAACAGATTGAAAGTTCACCTGGAAAAGACAGAGGTGCTCCTGGTCAGTTCTCTGTTATGTATGACGAAGAGTCATCCACAAAAGCTCACATTAATATTCAACAGTTAGTCTTCAAGAAGCCACAACATTTGTGTCTTATTTGGTTTTTAATTTTCCTTTTGTTGTTGCCTGGCATTTTTGCCTGTTCTTTCCTGTTCTGTATTTTGGTGTTTGCAAGCCACCACAAGTGCCACATAGTAAAGGTAAGGCAAAGCAAGGCAGAAAAGTAATTAACAACAACAGCAGTAGCAAATAATTTCATAGGGCTGGAATGTGAAACATTAACAAATTTAGGACTAAAATATTTGTTAATAGCCAAATGAAAGAAGCGGGTGACAATCACAATGAAAACACCACAACTGCATCATAAATCAAGTTGTTTCTTAAGTGTTCCTTCCCACTGTGCATGTATAACAAAGAGCCAGAACCAGCTGTACACCAATTAAACCCAAAAGTTCACAGGTGTTCAGAGGAGTGATTATAGCATAAAAGAACACTTTTGCTTCGTACCTTCCAAGATTCCCTAACAGTCTAATTTAAATTTGCCACATTAAAAAATAAAAGATGCACCAGCTAAACCGGAGAGAGGGAAGGATAAGATTGGCTTAAATAAGGATAAACAGCAGCATGAAATGCAATAAACATATGTCTGCACGCAGGTTGCAAGCTTTACTGATCACATATAATGAAAAGCACCATAGCTCACTAGTGGCACATATGCTTTCCTTGTCAAATTTCCTCATTTTATGACCTCTCCTGTTAAATAAAAGCAAACCCCCATCTTACTTAAAGGGGAAAAATGTTCTTGTACCTTAACCTGTTCTTAACCTACCTTAATCCTTCCGAGGTCAGTAAAATGAGTACCCAGATTGCTGGGGGGGTGGCCTGCATACTGTAATTAAAACTAGAGATGGGCACGACTCAGGAAAAAAACTTCGTTTTCGTTTTCTTTTTCGGCTAGGGTCCGAGTCGTTTCGTTTCCGTTTTCGCGAAAAATTGGAAAAAATTAGTCGTTTCATTTTTCGTTTTTTCGTTATCGTTATACTGGTTTTTGGGGGGGTAGCAGGCTCCTGGAGGCACCTCTGTGGGGTGGGTGCCTCCGCTGGCCCGCTATAAAGGAAGGGACAGCAGCAGCAGGCTCCAAGAGACCC
>JAHTLZ010000827.1:0-12830 GCA_023846285.1 Phrynocephalus versicolor
CCCTTCCTTGTCGACTCCGCCCCAGAGCTGGAGTCAAGAAGGAAGGGGCTCCGACCCGGTCTCTGCACGCGGAGACCCGATCGGAGCCCCTTCTCACTGCCCTCCGCCCCACAGCCTGACAACCTGGTGGGCTGCAGGCTCTGGGCGGAGTCGGGAAGAAAGGGGCTCCGATCTGGTCTCCATGCACAGAGGCTGGATCGGAGCCCCCTCCCACCGCCCGCCGCCCCAGAGCCTGCAACCCACCGGGGAAGATCCACTTGAGAGAGACCCCCGTTCGGCTCCTCTGCATGCAGAGGGGCTGAACGGGGGTCCCGCCTTCCCCTTGCGGGCCATGACAGGTGCGCCTGTCCCCCAAGGGGAAGATCCACTTGAGGTGCTGTCATCCGGCACAGGGAAGGCGGAGGCTGATCGGGAGTGGGCTGCGATCCGTGTTCCACACTGCGGACACCGGATCACAGCCCCTTCCTTCTGGATTCCACCCTGGAGCCTGACAGCCCACTGGTGGGCTGACAGGCTGTGGGGTGGAGGGCGGTGAGAGGGGGCTCCCATCTGGGATCTGCACGGAGACCAGATCACACAGCTCCTTCCTTCTCCGCCCCAGAGCCTGATAGCCCAGTGGGCTGTCATGCTGTGGGGCAGAGGGCAGCGAGAGGGGGCTGAGATCCGGCTTCCCCTCGCAGAGTCCAGATCGCAGGCCTCTCTCCAGCAGCGATCTGATCTCCGCAGCGGGGATGTGACAGCTGAGCCAGCTGTCACCCCCCTCGCTGTGGAGATCGGAGATTGAAATAGCCATGGCCTGGCCTCCACTTGCGGAGGTGAGAACAGGGCTCTCTCAATCCTCCCCCGCTGCTGGCGATGACAGCTGGGCTGTCATCGCCAGCAGGAAGGAACAAACCGAACCAAACCGAACTCATTTGTTCTGGTTCTGTTCTGTTCGTTCCTAAATTACACCGTTCTCCGTTAGTCGTTCCTTTACCTAACGAACAAATAACGGAGAACGGTAACCAAAAAATGGTCGTTTGGTGCCCATCTCTAATGGTGATGTTTGAGCATCAGAGATTTGAGGCTAGTTTGCAAATAACCAGGAGGAAGAGGAATGTTTGCCTTTCTTTATCCCAATACATAGAAACATCTATCTAAGAAAAACTTCTGAAGATCAAGCAATACTACATGTGACTTTCCTATGCATGTCTTATGTCTAAAGAAGCTGGGAAGATGCGAAAATACAATGCAATATATATCACAAATATTCAAGCAGAGCCAGCCTTATCAGAAAAATACAGATTGCCCAGTTGCGGTCAGAAGACAAGAACTTGAGGAGCAGATACTACGGGTATATAATTTCTTGCCAGAGCTTGGAACTAACATTCCAAAGTGTGGCAGGGTTGTACTATATGTCTAAAATGTATTTTTTGTGCACAGAAATACAGGAGGATTGCCTTGATTGACCCATCAAAAACATATGGATTAAAATAAAAAGGATTAAAAAGAAAAGGAATGTGGTACAGTAGTTGGAGTCCACTACTGACTGCCTAATCCACAAGATGACAGTGAAACTTGTGAAAAACTAATTGTGAAAAATAAATAAGACGCATGGTGTCATAGTAATTGATTTCAATTACCCTGATATCTATTGAGAGGGAACTTCTGCCAAATATGTCACTTCTAAGAAATTCCTGACTTGTGTAGCTAATAGTTTTCTTTTACAAAAGGTGGAGCAAGCAATTAGAAGTTTAGTTATTCTGGACTTGATTCTATCTCATAAATATGACTTGGTTAGTTAAGGAATGGGCTTCATTATAATGGCAGTAATGGGCAGTGATCATGTTATACGGTATTCTAGTTCTAGATTCCAAAGGAAGTAAAGGTCGAGTGTAGCCACATGCACATGATCTTGAATTTTAGGAAAGCCGATTCTAATAAACTCAGAACAGGGATAGGGACCCATGGCAGGAGATCCTAACCAGAAATGTTAGCCCAAGATGGGAGGGGAGTGTGTCTTAAAGAGGAAATTCTGAAGGCACCGAAAGACAATCTATGACCCTCCAGGCAAATATAAAGTACAAGTGGAGGGGACAGGATTGCAGTTTGAGCTTGACTAACAAATAGTCAAGGAATACCATATGTGACAGCGCCCTAGCCAATTTCGCTGGGCAACGAGAAATAAGATGATTGGCTTGGAGAATACAGACATGAGTCAATCCAGGAGAGCCTGCTAGAAGTGAAGCCAAGAAGAAGAGCTGCTGAGAAAGAAGTTAATTTGTATTTGGGAGAGGGAAGTTCTGTTTTAGCAAAGAGCTGTAAGATAACACGAACATATGTTGAACCTTGTTTATTTTACCAGTTGATATATTATAATAAAGATCATCTCATACTTTCCATTCTAAAACCACTTGGGCTCATATGTTTATGGCTGAAGGCAAGCCTTTTAAAGGAAGAATTTTGAGTGGCAACCCTGATGAGGGCTGGCCAGTTGTGGCAGTGGTGGGTTATGAAGAAAACTGTAGTAAATTTTAAAGATCCAGGGGAGGTCTGGGGGAATCCTAAATGGTGGATTTGGAGACCTAGTAACAGAGGAGTGAAATCCAAAAATCTCATGATGACTTTGGAGCTCATTAAAGTTATTGAAGCAGTGATCTCCTGAGGTCAAAATCTGAGGTAAAGCGGTAGAAGACTCGCTAGAAAGCTAAATGAGACAAAACAAGTGGTTCAGTGATCTCCTGAGGTAAAAGCTTTGAGTAAAGTAAGGAGTCACTGTTAAAACATAGACTGGACACTGAAATAAGTGTCAGGATGAGTTCAAACATACTTTCTGGACAGATTATAAAGCAGTCACTCACCAAGCAATTTAAGACCGATGCAGTAACTAGAAGCAGACATGGATTATTTTATTTCAGAAACAACAACAATTGCACCTTAATATGATATCTTTCTGGTAACTAGAGGTTAATGATTTTCTTTTTTAATCTTTTTGCTGTAGTGAGTAATATTTATCTATTAATTTAAAATATAACTTTCCAAAAGGTATTTTCAAGGGATTTTAAGAGATCTGGAAGTTCAGAAGTAACAAGGAGGAGGAGGAGGAGGAGGAGGAGGAGGAATGTGTTAGGTAATGAACAATGAGAGGAATTTCTGATATTGATTAATGCTAACAAAATAGTTTTGCAAAACATTATGTTTCTTTTCCAATGTAACCTTGCAAGTGCTGGGCCTTTCCCCTTCTCCCCCCCCCCCAACCTTTAACTAGAAAAGGCAGCTTAATCTGCTTCATCTCAGGTTTTAGTCCTTTCCAAAAGGCATTGCAGGTGGGAAGGAGGGTTAATCTGCATGCTCTCCAGACCTCTGAACAGCAACTGTGCTCTGCAGGGCTAGAGGGATTGCTTTGTACCCTCCGGGGCTTTAGTCCTTGTTCTGATTTCAAAAGGCTTCCAAGCAGCATGGAGGACAAAAAAGGTTCCTACTACCTCTAAGCAGGTGTGCAGCTATTCTTAATAGAGATTTTTAATATATAAATCAATAATGATTGCTGCATAAAGGATGTGTGCAGCTTGTACCTCTCTCGCTTTTGAATGCTTTCATGTGTGGCTCAGAGGGTTGGCAACTTTGGTCCTCCTGATGGTTACTAACGTTCCACAGTTTATTCTTCACTCCTTTGCCTCCCTCCTATCTTGGGTCTCTTCCAAAGTTTTGAATGCTTGTTAAAAACCTCTAGCAGCATGACAGATGTGCAGGGACTTACTAAACAGAATTAGCTTCAAGTCTTCCTAACGTCCCCTGCTAACCTAGCAGTTCGAAAGCATGTAAATGCAAGTAGATAAATAGGTATTACATTAAAAAGCAGGAAGGTGAAACAGTGTTTCCTTGCAGCCATGTCGGCCATGGTGTCATGGACTTGCACAACCCTGGCTCTTTTGGCTTGAATACGGAGATGAGCACCACCCCTAGAGTCAGACATGACTAGCATGCATGTATGAGGGAAAACAAACTTTACCTTCCTAAAGTAGAGCACCCCTTTTTGTCTCAATAACACAGTCAGATACATTGCTAAGAGAAAGAATAAAAAGGTTAATTCATTCATGGTTGAAGAGATAAAAAACAGAACAGTGTACAAATATTATAATGACAGGATTTATAGTCCACTTCCAACTGACTCTGGGAGACTACATTCTATAACTACACTAACTACATCCGTTACAACCACACTTAAAAAGAATGAACAATTGGTTACTGCTGAATTGACTGACAGTCACCACAGCCCAAAAAGGTCCCTCCTAACCAAAGCTACTAAAGGCAGCATACAAGATTTGTCTGTGAAGATGCTCCATCCTGGTGAGTTCATCTGGAAGTTGAGTCATGGCAACTGGGCTTCTTTTTCTTGCGAAATTGAGAAAAGGAAGTCCAGTTGCCATGACTCAACTTCCAGATCGCATACAAGATTGAAACAATTCCAGTAGGATGTTCAGGTTATGCCTTTGTTCTCTGCACCAGTTTCTTGCCCTTCTAGTGTGCCTGTGCATACCAGTGGCATAGCATGCAGGGGGCATAGGGGCAGATGCCCTGGATGCAAATTTTTTACAGGGCACAAAGATTTCCTAGATGCTGCTAGGAAGTCATTGCACCCATCAGGGATGGGGAGTAGTGACTCAAACCCATTTGCCATTGTCTTGTTGATTGTTTTGCAAGAATAAATTCTTTCAATATGTGCACCAATGAGAGAGGGCACCCCTCTGGTTTGACAGGATCTTACAGGTTTATAAAGACACACCACTCCCAATTCATGGGGTAAATATACTCATGGAGAAGCCAGATCCTTAATAGCTGGTTTACAGACAACTCAAATCTGTTTGCAGAGCTGCCTGCAAATAGTACATAGAAACGAATGAGGCTAAAGGAGGATTAGGAGATCTGGAGTTCACAGAGAGAACTTTTACAAAGTATGGTATTAAACATCTTCCTGGTTCTGAAGAAATATCAAGTTCCACTCTATTTTGCACAGGCTTTGGGGAGCTCAGCTAGGACTGTACTAGGAGAAGAGGAAGACTTGGTTAAAATCAGATCAGGAAAAGTAGGTTCCAAAATTCTACTAGTTCTGGTTGTTAATTTTTTTGGAACTAATGGTCACTGTATATTTTAAATATCTAGAAAGAGTTTTCAAACAGTAAGGAAACTGAATCATAACTAGGCAGAGTGACCAGGGTTTTGACCCAGGGTGCCAAAATGCCAGGAGGCATAAAAATCTTTGCCCACTCATTTGCATCATTCTCGAAAGTTTTATTGGTTGTTTTGTTTGTTCTGAACCACCCAGAGTGGCCTGGTAGTGAATGTAAATGGGCAGTATAGAAATGGAATACTATAAATGGATAGATATTGTACCTACAAGCCTTGCTCGTTTTCAGTGACCCATGAGGGTTTGCATTCAGATATACCCACTTCTGTGGAAATGATATGGGAAATGAATAATGGCAATATGTGATGATGAATAATCTGGCCAATGTTATGCCCCCAGTGGCCAAAAATGGTCTTGGGATCTCCAATAATGTAAAAACTAAGTAGGCCTCCAAGTTTTCTGTACCTGACCAGGAGACTTTGTTGGAGCCCTGCTTTTGTTTTTTTGTTTTTGCTTCTAACTGCAGACAGAGGGAGGAAGAAGCTCAAATCTATGATATGGGCCACAGAGGAAAGATCTAAAATATCTTGCAAGTTATTGTCATGTGTACAGAATTCACTGTGGCTCATGTTGGATCCCCCTATTATAGGGCAAAGCTAAATTTTGGGTTGAGATGAGTAGTTTCAAAAATTATAAACGGTGAAGAGCAAACAGAGGAGTTATTATAATCCCCATTTAGCCCAAATGGTGATGCAAGAGAACAGCACTAGCAGTTGCATTCTAAATGTGGGAATTCCTTTAAAATTGGATTTTTCACAGGTCTTGCTGATCCTTCTGTAAATCTCATTCATTTAGCTGGTGCCATGTGGAAAACCAGCATGCCAGAAAAACAATCTTTCAAGAGCTCCCTTGTTCCTTCCCTGTCAAGTCTTCTCGGAGATTTACCTCTTGGGTGATACTGGCATTCTGCAACATAAATGCCTGACTCATTTTTAGCAGTATTTTTGATGGCTTCTGTGTGCAAAAAGCCTCCCAGTCAACATCAATGTGAGACCTCTCTGAACAATTAATTCCTCCCAGTTTTGAGGTGTAAAGGAAATCTGTTTTCCTTGGTTTGTGGTAGCATTCATGTCCACAATTCTTATTCTATGGGTCTGTGAATAGATGTTTGCTCTGTTCACAGCTCTCTCTCAGACTGCAATCGGAGTGCATAAAAACATAGAAGCTTGACTATTCATCATCACACCCTCTGGATCTGTAAAGGAGGGTTTATATCAGTGCTTGTGGACTCCCACAGTGTCACATCATATGCTCTTTCAGTATCAATAAGACATCTCATTGTGGTTTCCATAGCTAGAAAAGTCCAAATTCCGCTTAAACGTCAGCCATAGATCCAGGGTCTCAGCGCTACTGGATTGGTACAGTTACCAAATTGTTGCCAGGGATGTCCACAGTGAAAATGTTCATGCTTCTTTCATTTTGGGTTCTTTAAAGAGTGGATGTCTTCTTTGTTTTTGCATTTTTCCTGTTCAGTACTGGTCTTTTCATTTAAGATGAAATTTGTGTTTCATCATGCATGTGTTCTGACACTCCAAAATGTGCCAAATCCAAAACTGCTCTAAAAAAGGAAAAAAACAAAAACCAGAGAAATGCTGCAGAAAATCAATCTAGTCCAAAAGGATGCAACAGCGCATGAGAAAGAAAAATCATCATCAGATCTCTATATAGGCACTCACAAAGCTCAGTGGCACAGTTGCAATGAACACCAGCCAGCCCATAGATACTCCCCCAACCAAAGAAGCAAACAAAACAATCCCCCTTACCACCACAATTTAACAGAATAAATACATAGTCAATTAGCCAAATAAATTTTTTTACAGATTAATTAAACATAGGCACATAGTGAAAAAAAAGAAATGCACACACAGAGATAATGTGTGTTTTAGAGGACTGGCAATGTCAGGAAAACCATGAATTGGACAGAACATGTTTTGTTTTTTTCATTTAAACATGAATGGCATGTGCTGAATGGCCACTGTCATTCAGGATGCAAAAACAGGATCTCCTTTCCAGATACCACCCAGACTATGGAGTTCTCTTCCCCACGTAGTTGCGTCTCATCCTTTTGAAGAACAAGGAAAACAGTGTTTTCTAAACATACTTTTAATAAGGTTGTTTTTCTGTTTGTTTTATAAACTACCAATGGGTTTGGTCTCTGGCTGCGGAGCCGGGGATTGAGAGATGAGTCCCTCCCCTACCATGCCTCCTGCAAGTTGAGTGCAACGGTGCAACCCTTGGGAAGCTTTAGAATGCCAGGACGGCCCCAGAAGAATAGAATGGCTGAGAAGACCCTGGAAAGAGTAACAGCAAGTCAGAATGGACTTCATGGCATACAATTATTAATCATATGAAAAATGATTCTATCACTGACTGTAGACTACATTGATGACTCCTACATGATGGAAGCATGTTATAATAAAGAAGTAATAAGTATCTACCCCTTACAGCAGTTACAGACAGACAAACCTTCACTGGCATAAAAGAGAATAAAACATTAGCAAACCGGTTTGCTAAATGCCCCATGCATGAAAAATCAAGGGAGAGGGGGAAAGAAGAACAAAGCACAAAATCACCCTTTCCTTACAACTAAGCTGATAAAATCTGCAACTCTTTCCACAATGTCAGGTACCTCCACAGAGAACATGGAACAGATTTTATTCACATCAGATTTTCCTTCCAATTTTAATAGGACCAGTGCAACAAATGTGGACCAATCACTCTGATGGACAGGACAGTACAAGCAGTTAGGCAATATACCAATCTTGGATCAAGCTCAGCAGCCTGAGATGTACTCTTCCATTCAACCTATTCCAGACATAATAAGGAGAACTCAAATTAATCATATTGAATTCTCTTGATGGTCTGAAAATAAGTATTGGTTTAGATACTGTCATTAATGGGGAAAAAACAGCATTTAGCCTTCAGCTAAATTACTCTTCCTGGTGTTGGGAAAATCCTCTTAGAACCTCTTACGGAGTCGTACATTAGTTGGAATGGGCAGACCTGAGCTAGTTTGGTAAGGATGCTTATTCCCAAATAATGTCACTTGGTGTGTGCACAGGACTAAGTGCACACACCAAGTGACATTATTTGGGAATAAGTGGGTAGGAAGCCACAGATGTATGTTTTCTGACCCATTTCAGGCAGATGGCTGTTCAGAAAAATCCCATGGCCCCCAAAATTAAGAATGTTTAAAGTTTCCTTGGCCTAGCAGGCTGAAGATCTATGCCGGACGGCATTTTGTCTTCACAGGGCAAGGAGGTTTGGAAGATAGCTATATGCTTTAAGACACTTGCCATCAAGTTCCAAAAGCCCAAACCATCCCTATTTGTCCACTGTTTTAGCAACCAGAGATATACTGCCCTGTACACCAAGACTCACTTTTTTTTATTACAATGAGATCCATAATTCCTTCTGGAATTTATAAGAGCTAAGAGCCTTGTGACATCTTCGAGACTAACATGTTTTATTTGTATTAAGATATTTGTGGTTTTAGATTTTATATAACATAAAAAACAAGTACAGTGGTACCTTGTATAACGTAATTAATCCAAATTAAATTACGTTATACAAGTTTTCCGTTGTACAAACCCTAATTTCCCATAGGAATGCATTGAAACTGGATTTAATCCGTTCCAATGCATTCCAATGGCGCTAGTTTTTTGGGGGCGAGGGGGGGCGGGTGGGTGGTGGCTGCGGGGTGGGGGGAGGGAGTGGGGTGCGCCGCTTGGCCTGGGGTGGGGGGCTTCGGCGGGACCGCGCCGGGAATTCCCCCCCTCACCTGCGCCCGACGCTGTTGCTGCTGCTGCTGCTCCCGCCGCCGCCGCCGCTGCCTCCGAGCAATCCCCGGGAAAGGTGCCCGGCAGCTTCTCCTGGCGGCTTCTCCTGGCCAGGCTTGCCCTCGTCCTCCGCGCTTGGCTCCCTCCCACCTTGGGAGGGGCGGCCCGGGGCGGCAAGGCCGGCAGAACGACAGGAGGGTTTGTTTAGCGAAAAATCCGGGGGGGAAATCCGCCCTCCTCCTGTTGTACGGATTTTTCCGTTGTACGGATTTTTTCGCTATACAAACCCTCCGTTATACGAGGTACCACTGTACCTGTAATCAAAGAATTTTCAAGATGGTGATGTTGGTAATTCAAGGGCTGGATGGGACTCTGCATTCTGTTGATGTAAAAGGCCTGTCTGGATAACTGGTTTTTAAACAATCGCATCAAGGACCTCAGTGAAGGGGCCAGGTGAATCTTGGGAGGGTGAAATAACTGGAGGAGGGCTTAAATGTATAAGATAAGATGAGGAGTATACATAGACAGAAATACTGAGCAGCAGCAGGCAAGGGAGGTGCTGGATGTTGGAAGAACAGCAAGATAAAGCTGACGAGGGAAAGGCTGCTGATGAAACATCCATGCATCTGCTGCATTAGTCCCAAGTGGGACAAAAGCTAAGAAAAAGATCTGCTGTATTAGTCCCAGGAAGAAATTAGCCGCTTGCCTCCTATGATGTCCCATGGCAAGCAACTAAATCGAGCCGATTAGGCACCATGGTGTAATACAATGGCATCAGATTTAAATTGCCCTTAGTGCCATTTAGCAGCTCAGACAGAGGAAGGAAGCAACTTGGACCTACTGGACCTAAGAATCCACCAGACTTCGGCTCCTCTCCCTCTGTGTCTCATCAGCCACTTTGATCATTCAGTTGCCTGTGAATTCTTATGCTGGTATTTAGTTACCAGTACTCATACTTGCTAGGAGCTTTGGGATACTACGCCACAGAGATCTCAAGCTTTTCCTGTTACCAGCCAATCCACTGGGGAGGAAAGAGAAGTGATGGTGCACAAGCTACGTGAATAAACGAGGGAAGCCAAACTAAAACAGTGAACAAATTGAGTTACAAAATAACAAAAGATAAAGAAGCCCAGAATGACAAGGTGTGTCAGCTGTCAGCCATCTTGAGAAACTAATCTTTATGATGCCACAAGACTCTTTGCTGAATTTGCTGCAATAGACTAACAAGACTACCTCCACCCAACCAACCATGTAATGTTTGGAAGTTATCTGCTCTTTTAAAAAAAAAAAAAGCATGCAATCTCTAGTAGAGATGGGCACGACTAGGGAAAATGACGTTTTCGAGTTGTCGTGTGTCAGAGGCAGCCCGTGTCGGCTTGTTTCCGTTTTTCGCGAAAAATCGCAAAAATTAGTCGGTTCGTTTTTTCGTTTTTTCGTTGTCGTTAGTACTGGTTTTTTTGGGGGGGTAGCAGGCTCCTGGAGGCACCTCTGTGGGGTGGGTGCCTCCTCTGGCCCGCTATAAAGGGAAAGCGGGCTCCTGGAGGCACCCGTGGGTGCCTCCTGTCCTCACCCACTAGGAAGGGGCAGCAGCAGGCTCCAAGAGACCCCTCAACATGGGGGTCTCCCCTCCTCACCTGCTGCTGCCAAATGGCATGCATAACCATATATGGATATGCATACCAGCCAGACAGTGAGACCTGGTCCACTGGTATGACCCTCCGTCAGGACTGAGTCGCACCTGCCATGTCCCACAAAGAAGGGAATTGTACTTGCGTGTAGTGCAATGCAAGTAGATCTGGCTATGGGTTAAGATGGGTTAGTGCAAGGACTAGGGTTAGGCTAATGACGGGTAAGGTTACGGTGGGCTATTGGGTTGCACCTCTGGGTGCCTCTCTGACCCACTAAGAAGACAGTCTGTGACGTATGGGTAAGGAGTCAAGGATTAGGGTTAGGGGGTTAGGGGGCTAGGGCAGGTTTTAGGGGGCTTTTTGGCACATCCCAGAAGTCTCAGTGGCCAAGTGGCCATGCGATTGGTGGGATGGCTCCAAAAATTTGCGTGGTCGTCCACTCCCACATGGCTGGCCAGGCCACTGGGCCAGCCCATCATTGCGCACTGCGCAGGTGTAAATAAAATAAAATAAAATAAATGGAGGACAGAGGAGGAGAGGAGAGACATTTTGTTGCAAGAAAAAACCCACTGCTACTGTGAAAAATCTGGCAGTTTATAAATTTCCGCATGTTTCTGTTGTGCTTGTGTGTTTTTGGACCACGATTTCAAAAACAATATTGCGTTCGCCGCCCCATTTTGGATCCCCCGCCCGCACCGCATGGCATGGAGTCCAGCTGCCCAGGACGGGGGGGGAGGCGGGACCCCCCCTCCAGAAACAAACCACCCCTCCGGTAGGTGCCCTGCGCCCTTAGTCAAGCAGGCATTTTTCCGCCTGCTTTTTGGCCTGGGAATGGGTGGGGGGAGAGTTTAAAAGTTTTTCCCTGTGCCGTCCGTGCCGCTTGAGCCGGCGGCGAGACTCGTGCCGTGCGGCTTGTTGTTGCTGCTGCCTGCGGCAAGTCCCACGCCACGCCAGAGCAGCCCAGGAAGGAGGAGGGGGGGAGGCCGGGGACCTCCAGAAACCACCCCTCCGGTAGGTGCCCTGCGCCCTTAGTCAAGCAGGCATTTTTCCGCCTGCTTTTTGGCCCAGGAATGGGTGGGGGGAGAGTTTAAAAGTTTTTCCCTGTGCCGTCCGTGCCGCTTGAGCCGGCGGCGAGACTCGTGCCGTGTGGCTTGTTGTTGCTACTGCCTGCGGCGAGTCCCACGCCACGCCAGAGCAGCCCAGGAGGGAGGAGGGGGGGAGGCCGGGGACCTCCAGAAACCACCCCTCTGGTAGGTGCCCTCACTCAGGCAGGCATATTTCCGCCTGCTTTTTGGCCGGGAACCAGTTTTTTTAACTTTTAATTTTTTTTTTCTGTGCCACGTGGCATCGCGTGATCGCGCGATGCAAGTAACGAGCACGACAAATCAGACCAAAATTGTTCGTTCGTCGGTTCGAGCTCGAATTCTGGCGGAGTAATTCCCGTTACCGTTTCCGTAGAGTAACGGAACTGAGTAACGGAAACGGGAATACCGCTAAGTCGTGCCCATCTCTAATCTCTAGTTTAATATAATTAATTTAGTATATTACAAAGTACTCTGATATTTGTTGTCATGAATCTACTGTTCAGCTTCATTGAATGACCCTCATCCTCACACCCTAGGTTCTGTATCGTGCAAATTTAGAAACTGATCAGGTAAGACCTACAGATGCTGATCGGCCATGATATTTCTTGGTGCTCTAACATGCAGAAAACTCAACACAGGCTTTGACAATCTAAAGCCTTCCTGGTGATGTTGGACTACGACTTCCATGAGCCCTGGATGCAGAGCCAATGGATGAGAAACTGAACACAATTCAACCATGATTAGAGTTCAAAAAAATCATCCAAACCCCTGCCAAAACCTCTAAGAGTGAAGTGTATGATTGCCACCAACTCAGTGGACACCTGTGTGCTTGTTAAGCATAATCAAACAAGCCTTACCACACTTGAGGACTCTGTTTGTCATGTGATGTCTGTCCAAGATATGTGGGATGCAGTAGTTTAATCAATGCTGCTGCTCCCCACAATGAATGTCGGTAGGTGAGCAGGGATTCAAACATGGATCTCATGATTCCTAGGTTGCCACTATCTATTAAATAACACTGGCTCTTAGGACTTCCAAGAAATACAATAAATTGGGATGGAGTTGTGGAGTGAATCCCAAATACATGGGGTGTTTGGATGCAAAAAAAAAAAAAAAAAAAAAAACAGAATCCCTCAGTATTTTTATATTAGATACTCCATGCAATAACTCA
>JAHTLZ010000828.1:0-17237 GCA_023846285.1 Phrynocephalus versicolor
AATTCATCTAGAAACTCCTCCCCTTTGGAATATCAAATCATGAACTTCCCTCATAGGATGAAATATCTGGATATCAATGTGAAACACTGCTTGAAGCTCAAGTCTCAGAACTTCAGGAGAAGCCCTATGTGGTAGGCAATGAAATCATTTCAATCAGAGACTAAAGAGGAATGGCAGTTTGTAGGCCATGAAACTAAGTTTTACTGTATCTGGGCATTTTGAGGAAGAAGCAATTTCCTCCACTTACTTTTGCTTCACTTCGTAGTCTGTCAATGGAAACAGCAAACTTGATGGTGGCCCAGCCATCTCTGCAATCAGGTGGTACAGCTGCCTCTCTTCTCCCTGATCAATTGGCCAATATTTGATTTATTTTTTATTCAGTTTTATTATTTATTTATTTAGATTTGTCACCACTCATCTCCCAAGAGGGGAGATGGGCAATTTACAATATAAAACTCAATTAAAATGGATATTAAAAATAAAAAAAACTATCCAAAATGAACAGTATAAATATAAATAATTATTAAGAGTAAGCAGCTTTAAAAGAGAGGGTCCATGGTATTAGCCGCCTTCAGGGCTGACAGCTGTTCGTTCCACCCCAGGCAAGCTGACAGAACCATGTCTTTAGGCTTTTCAGGAAGGCCAGGAGCAAGGGCGAGGGCCACTGCAAGGAAATGTTAGATTCCTGGACCCATTTAGATGATATTCTCTTACTGATGGGGTCTGTAGCATGCCCTTTCTGCATGAATCAATGAGATACATTGATATCATGGGGATGAGGTAGTCCCTCAGGTAACCAAGCCCCATGCCATGTGGGCTTTAAAGGTGATAACCAACACCTTGAATTGGATCTGGAAGCCAACTGGTAACCAGTGCAGTTCACATAACAAAGGTGTTACATGTGCCGATCTCGGGGCACCAAGAATAACCTGTACTGCTGCACTTTCGGCCAGCTGTAGCTTCCAAATACTCTTCAAGGGTAGCCCCATGCAGAGCACATTGCAACCGTCTATGTGGGAGGTAACAAGGGCCTGAGTGACAGTTCAAAGGCTTCCCAATCCAGGACAAGGTGCAACTGGCGCAGCAAACAAAGTTATGCAAAGGCCCTCCTGGCCACAGTTGCTAACTGCTCTTCAAGCAGGAGTTGTGAGTCCAGGAGAATCCCCATATTGCGCACTGGGTCTGTCTGGGACAGTGCCGGGAACACCCTTTCTTCTCAAAGATTCATTCACTATTGCTTGGACCCACCCACATGTCACCTCCCGACCTATCTTAACTAGCAAGGCAAGACATGGATCTAAACAACAGATGGTGGCACTAACGGTCTGGAGGATCCTGTTCACTTCCTGAGATCCAACAGGCTCAAACTGCTCCCAGATAACAGGGTATTTAGTCCCTTTGGTATCTCCCCAGACCATGACTGATAACTGGAGTCCAGATCCGAACAGATCTGAGCGGTTTTATCCCACAGATGCTCCGAAAACCCACTGGTACTCATTTCCAACTGCTAACCATGGCCATGTAGTGATTTAAGGTTTCCAGTCCACATGGAAGGGTCAGGGAAGAGGAGGTGCTCTCCTTTACAAATGCCTAAACTTGATTCCAGATGCAGAGCCAATATTGAAAAATTCAGTTGTATCTGATAAACAAGAAGGACTGAACAATAAAGCTACCTCGGTTAAATTTAAAGGTGAAAAATAGCGGGGTTAGCATGTCAAATAGCCGAATCCTGTAGACCTGAATCCTCAAAAATGTTCATCCGGTGTGCTTTTCTCCTCCCTGGTAGCTGTTAATTAAATCTCAGCTTCAGAGAAGTTCGTATATATTAAGAAGCCTCACTCAGCCTAGCAGGTTGTATGTTGTCAGCGAAATAAACAAAATGAATTCATGGTGCCTCCAGAGGCAGAGATGATGGGGAGACAGAACACCAATATTGAAGATTATCAGCAGGCAAATACATCACATATACACACTGCCATACTTCCAGTTTAGCCTCTCAGTATAGGGAGGGGAAGACTTTCAACATGAGCTCTGTCAAGTTCAAAGGCCTGATCAACTGAAAAGGCACTTCTGAATTCCCTTTGAATGGTCTTATTTAAATGCACAGCAACGTTAAAAAAAGGGATTGCCTCAGCAACTTTTGCACTCGTTTTACAGCTGCCTTTGAAGCTCTAAGTCAAGCCAAAATCGAAGTAGGTTGCTTGCCTCCATGTTCCTCAATAGGAAGGAATATGGGGAATACACTTTTGGCTCCTGCAAGAATACAACAAAGGATCAAGGATGGGCCAAGTGCAGTCTTGGGTCTGAGTGTGTTCCTTCACAACTGTCTTTGGACACCCCCCCCCTCTTTCAGGCCTCTCTTTTTTTAAAAAAAAAGACCTCCCCAGCAAAGTGCGCCTAGCAGAGTCCCTGCCAGCCTTTTGGAAGGCATTAAAAACTCTCCTTTTCCAAGAGGCGTTTGGTGACTAAAAATGCCCCCCCCAGCCACCTGCTATTTACCAGTTGTTTGGTTTTGTCTCTTGTTTTTTAAATTGTTTTATTTAATTGTCTGATATTGTTATATTTTCTTTCCTGTTGTATACCGCCCAGAGTTCCTTCAGGAAGATGGGCGGTATATAAGCCAAATAAATAAATAAATAAATAAATAAATAAATAAATAAATAAATAAATAAGAGTCTATGTGACTTCCTCTCAATGTCATGCAACCCAAAAATGAAAAAGGAAGGCATAATTTAGTGGCAAATTGTCCCAGCTGATGACATTATTCCAATTACCTGAGTGTAGAACTAGGACTGAGCAGAGCTATGTTCAATACCCCACTTGGCCATGGAAATTCATGTATGTGGCAGTGGTAAACCACTCATTGAACATATTGCATACCTTGTCATAAGCAGGAAGTGACTAAACAGCGCACAACAATGTTCCTCCCTAATTGTAAAGCATTGGCATCTACACGTACTAAAATGTAGAGCCTGTCCACTACTGGCATATAGTTATTTCATTCCCTGACAGCCCTCTTTGGCATGTAAAAAACTCATATCTTCCTGTTTCTACTTAAAACAATTCATCCTTCCCCTGTGTGTGCATCTCTCTGGCACAGGGCTCAGGCATGCAATTTTGGGGGATGATTCACTGACATCCAAAGTAGCTCTTGTTCAGCCTTCACAGATGGGTACATGAGTTGAAATAGATTTCACTGAATATAAGGACGTTTTAAGCACCAGCCAAATCACACCAAATCTCACAGTGTGGACAGTCTCTATTTGGTTGAGTTTGCATTATTTTCTTAAGCCTTAGCACTGATGTATTTCCAGTGAGAAACAAATAGTTTTGAAGAAGTATTTTTGTCATGCTCTGGTGGGAAGCCATAATACATTTAAGAAATTTAACCTAGTTATATTATAAAGCCAATATCTGCAATACCCAAAGCTCTGCTTATACTAAAATGCTGCAAGAATACAGGGTAAGGAAACTCATTTTAAGAGGAAAGGCCATGTCCTTAACAGAAAGGGTTATGTCCTGATTAGTGTTGAGAGCTATAAGCAGCCATTATGAGTTCCAGGAGAGCGTTTTGATTGCTGACTCATAATAGAATAAGCCTAAAGCAGACCCAGGGAGCTTGTGACCAAGGTCAGCTAACAGGAGTTTCACAGGTGAGAGATAGAAAGGAAAGATCTACTTGAGAAAGGGAGAAAAAAAAAGGAGAGTGTTCAAGACAGAAATGTGAGTGTTTTTAGATTAACACCAGGAAGGGACCTGGAGTAACCCCAATAAATGCCCCATTCAGAAGCACCATGTGTTCAGCTTAGCAGAAAGAGATGTACTGTATTCTGATTACTGTGAGAGCTGTGAGTAGCAGCTGTAAACTCTGGGAGTGCCTTTTGATTGCTGACTCCTAACAGACCAGAGCTGAGGAATAAAGCCAAGGCAGACTAGCTCATTGTGATCACGTGACCTGCTCCAGTGCATGTATATCAAGACATTACTCATTGATCAAGGCAAAATTTAGAAGAAATGTTTGCTTGTCTTGCAAAATGCTCATAAACCAAGTTACTCTTAAACTAAGGTAGTACTGTAAAGGAAAGAACATTTATAGAAAAACAAATTAAAGCCAAAAGCTAACAGGAATTATGGCAGGAAGAAAGCTTAGCGGTGATAACCTGAAAAATGTGTGCAATGTTTGCCTATACATGTAGCAAGTGCAAACTGATGGCTGTTGGGAAAAAAGTGATAACTGGAGCAGTGAGTAGCCACACTTCAGGCTGTAACGGACAATATAAACTGGCAGAACTCTTGATAAGTAGCAGCATTCAACAGAGGCTCTGGAAGGGGGAGCGCAGTGGGGAAAGGCAGAGGAGACAAATGCAGAAGAGAGAGTAAACACTGCAGAAGACTCACCATGGAAAAGAGTCACAGTTAGGAGCAAATGAAGGAGAGCAGTATCATCAGAACTGCAAGACCACTTTCAGGTTCTTAATGAGGAGTCTGGCAGACAACAAGAAAACAAAGTGAAAGAGACCTTGCAAGAGTCTATGAGAGGGTCTGAAATACAGCTAAGCAGAGGCACCGAATGTACACCCTACAATACAATGACTCCCTACTGCATGCAATTTAAACTGAAGTATGCCCGGAAGATCCATGGGCCCTCCAGGTATGCTGTATTCCTGGAGCACAGATTAGGATTGTGATGGAAGGTTGTCATCATTTATAAAACCCATGGACACATATCCTTTCTTTCTCAACCAAATGGGAACAAATAATAAAGCCAAGAGCAACTGCTGAGAGATCACATCAGACTTTGAAGCCCTGGGAAGGAAATTTAAGGACTTTGGAGCCCAGATAGTTTTCTCCTCCATCCTACCAAGAGAAATAGGAAAGGAAAGGAAAGGGAAATGACTCGCTTTGAAGGTGTGGACCTGAGGGATTTCATTTTTGTGGCCATGGGATCAGCTTCCTGGAAGATGGACTACCTGTAAGAGATGGTTCACAATGACTGGGAATAATGTGTTTGACCAGAGCATGATGAACTTTGGGGGGGGGGGCTTTAAACTGAATTGGAATGGGGGAGGAGAAAGAAGCGCAGAGGTGAAGATGGATGAAGCCTTTTGCATAATATGAAGAATGGACCAAATAGTTCTAATGTGGGTGAAGAACAACATTTACTTTAATAATAATATTCATAAAAATTTACAAAGAAAACAAGGCCATCCCCAGTGTCTATATAAGACTGCTAAGACTATGACAAACAAATAAGAACTGAAAGTCTTATTTTACTGGGGTAAATATTATCATGATATTTATCATGGATTGGAAAATAAGGACTCAGAAACACAATTTCTCTTGCATCAAGGGACAGAGGAACAATGGTTCTGCAATACCTGTGCAGAACAACTGAAGCCATTATGTGAGTTACCATGACATTCATTTTTCTGCAGTAAAGTTAATGGCACATACTGCAGTTCCCTTCTTCCAGCAAGGTGGGTTTCCAGCCCACTGCATGTCCAACAAGGTGTCTGCCCCCTGGTTGAAGTATTCTTAATTTACTGCCAAAGCTGATTCAGGAAATAAATGTACCATGACGAAAATCAATGCTAATTGCTCTGACGATTAGCTAATGCCTTAATAATTACTAATCCAGGCCATGCATTGCTACACTATATTGCCCCAGGGATATCAGTGCCAATGGCTTCAAAAAAGAAGCGCGGCCAGCATTTGGATGAATCTAGCTTAGTGCCATCTGCTAATTTTGTTTGAAGTAAAAATCTGCAGTAAATTAGGGAGTCTTCCCCAAGCAAATAATTTAATGTAATAAAAGTGAACAAATGGATGGACTACTTATTTTCCAAAAATATTGGAAGCATTAGATGTTTCTTTATCATTCCATTGTTATAGTGGATTTTTTTCTTTCCCCACAAATGAGAATTAGAAGAAAATAACCAAACCAGAACACATAACCTTACAATAAGGATAGATTAGAGGTTAAATATAATGCATATTTCCAAGGATTAATCTACTTTCATCCCAATAATGGGATGATACCTGCTTATTAATCACATATTGACTTTACAAAGACCAACCACAAAACAAAGGATGCTAAAAACAAGAATTGCAGAGGAAGAAAATCCTCTTCTATGAGCAAAGATATTTTTCAGTTATTGAAGGGGTACCTCTGTAAGTATGCTGCAAGCATGTAATATAAAAAAAGTGGCAGAGCAGCTTTTAAACTGAATCTTGGGGGAAAGCCAACAGGAGCTGAGTGGCATCTGGTTCGGAACACCTCATCCCCACGGAACGAGGGTGGAGATGGTAGGTACAGTTGTCCCCCGCCCTTTTACAGTTCATATACTGCGCTCCCGGTGTATCGCGGGTCCGCAGTATATGGGGGGAAAGGCTTTGTGGGGTAAGGAGGAAAGGCATTCCTGGCCCTGTCAGAGGCCCCAAAAGTGCTTCCCCGTAAACCAAAAGTGATCTCTGGATCACTAGAAAGCACTTTGGGCGCATCCGAGGCCCCAGAAAGCCCCTTGCAGGCCCATTCGGGGCACTGCCAGGCCAGGGGTAAGTACAAGAGCCCCTTCTTCAATTTGGTGTTGTTTTTGGTTTGATGGGTCTTTTGATTTCATTCTTGGAATATCAATTTGCTTGTAGGGCCCAATTCAGGTGGCTGAGTTCAGCTTCACAGTTTTGGTTTGTGTGGTCTACAAGTGTTTTGATGATGCCTCTTTTTCGTGGGTGGTGGTTGGAATTTTTATGTAAGTACCAGACTGTGTGGGTGGGTTTTCTGCAGACCTGTAGACCTTTCTGTCACTTCACTTCGTATTACTTCTAAAACCTCGGTCTTAGCCACAGGAGGAAACCTAGACTAAAATTCCATTGGAAGACATCATTACAAACATGGAATCAGCCATATACCATCTTCCGGAAGAAGCTGCAGAAGAAATAAGAAGTGAAATGACAAGGATCCTACAAAAAGCAAAAATAGCAACATAATAGCAACATAACAAGATAGGAGAGAAATGGCATCAAGTCCTTGAATGCGGATCCTGCCATCATCATCCTGCCAGCAGACAAAGGCAATGCCACGGTATGTCAGAATGTGCAGTACTAGATAAATATTTTGTTTACCTAAATTTCCTAGAAATATGCCTACTAAAAACATTTCTGGCCTAAAGTCTACATGTATTTTTATATTTCTAATAAGTCAAGTACAGTGGACCCTCGTATAATAAATGGTTTGTATAACATTAAATCTGTACAACATAAAAAATTCCGGAGATAGGGGAAATTTGCTTAACATAATCTCCTATGGGGTGAATCCATACAACATAAAGTGTTCTCAATTAGGGATTACTCTGTTTTCAAAGCATTGCTATGGGAAGTTTGTATAAAGGACAATTTGCTTAACATAATTTCATTTCAAATAAATTAACAAGGTACCACTGTGTGTATTTTAATCCATTTTTTGGCTTTATCACATGACCACCATGCATGATAGTAAGTGCCCATTTCTTGCATATATTTCCAACATTTGCTAGACAAGTTTGGGAACATTTTAGCTAACTTAGCAGGTGGAAAATGCAATCTATAAAACATTTTATACAGGTTTTCTTTAAAAGATGACGCTATTGTTCAATCACAGGTAGCTGGCTCATGGCTGACTCAGACTTCTATCTTTCCAAGGTCGGTAAAATGAGTATCCAGCTTGCTTAGGGTGGGGCAATGTATAGCCTGCATAATTAAAAATTGTAAACTGCCCAGAGAGTGCTTGAAGTGCTATGGGGCGGTATATAAGCAGAACAATTTAGTGTTAATTTACATTTTCTGTTCCAAAGTTTTTGCCATTTCTCCAGTGGAGACTCGAGTTCTGTTAATGCAGACTGAAAGAGGAGACACTGGACCCTGTTGGTCTGATACAGGACATGGCCTCCTGAAAGCAGCTTCCGGGAAGAGTTTGTACAGAGACATGTTGGGAATGGGACCATAGCCCAAGGCTTGTGGCTGCAGGCAGTACAATGGAGTGCACCCTGCAATATGATACAACATATGTGTCATGTAAAAAAGGTTTTTAATATTCTGAAAAGGAAAGTCTACATAGTATTGAATGCCTATATCTAGGCATGATAAGGTGATCTCTGGAATCCAGCAGCTTTGGAAATTATGGTTAGCTTATTTAACACAATTCTTGATATGTGTGTGGTTGTAGAGAAACCATGCAAACCCTGCTCATCCCTATGTTGCATTCATGTCACTCTACGGAGGAAAGGCAAGACAGGAATGTTCTGCTCTATTTTACAGACTTGCCTTTCCTGGTGTATTCCTGTCCATGTCTTTTTTTCTTTCATTCATTTGATTCTACTGCCCTGGTGATCCCTTGCTCTTTAATAAGACCGTGCTTATTCTCCCTGTCTACTACTACTATACTTGAACATGGGTGGGGGACAGTCCTTCCTCTCTCTCCCCCAGGTTTTTGGTTTAACTCAGGCATGTCCAAACTTCGGCCCTCCAGATGTTTTGGACCACAACTCCCACAGTCCTTCGCCATTGGAAATACAGGCTTGGAATTCTGGGAGTTGTGGTCCAAAACATCAGGAGGGCCGAAGTTTGGAGATGCTTGGTTCAACTCTTTTACCAATGAAGCTTTAGTTCCCGTAACAGCATTTGTATTTATTCTTTCATGTTTCTTCCCATCACTTTCTTTGCTTAGGGGTCTTTCTCAGAGACCTTCCCTGCAATCTTAAGAAGCTCCTTGGGTTAGCAGTCTTTCTCATTTAATGTCTGATCACAAAATTCTGGGTTCTGACATGTATACTGAGGTACCATATAATATGTAAGCATAATGGTAACTAATAAATTACAGTGACACCTTGGTTTAAGAGCATAATATGTTCTGAAAACATCTTTGTAAACTCGTATATCAAAGCAAATTTCCCCATAAGGAGTAATGGAAACTCAAATCATTTGTTTTGGGGCCTCTTGACGTCACTAGAGCCACCATCATGCTCCAAAGTGGCTTTGGAGAGGGGTGGTGGATCTGACGGAAGTGCCTTGCTACCCCTGCAAACACACACACACACACACACACACAGGGGGGGGGAGAGGGAGAGAGAGAGAGAGAGAGAGAGAGAGAGAGACTTTAGACACGTGCCACCTGCCTCACTCTCCCCAGCACCAGCTGACCAAGCCTTCTTGGTCCGTCCCTTGTCCTGAAGGCATGAACCAGTGGACACAAAAAGAGATAAGACATCTCCACTGGCACTCGCTGGCTGCAAACAAAGCTGAGTTGGGGGATTAACACTTGCAAGAAGATGCCTCCACACACATCCAATACCTGATTTCTTAAGAGTCAGAGGAGAGCATCTATTCCTAGATTTATTCCTCTCCCTCTCTGCCAGTCTCTCACATGGATCATGCTGGATTTCTTCAGCAGATCATAATTCTCACACCCATGTTGATGCATCCACTGAAGCCCCAGTTGACGATTCTAAAAGAAGGCAGAGTGCAGGACTGCAAACACACGCACCTCCTCCCCAGTTTATGACTTTTACAGGCATAAATAAAGTTCTGCTGAAGAAATCCATCATCTTTGTGCCTTTTAGAGCAAATGGGGGAGGAGAAGGAGAAGGGTTGAGCATCCTGTGCCAGGGAGAGCAAGGCAGGCACCAGCTGCCTAAAGGCTCTGTGTGTGTGAGTGAATGTGTGTGTGTGTGTGTGTGTGTGTGTGTGTGTGTGAGTGAGTGAGAGAGAGAGAGACAGACAGACAGACAGACAGACAGACAGAGAGGACAAAGCTCCCCCCACCCCATGATCTGGAGATGGTGGCTGTGTGAAATGGCTGCCCCTTCCCATCCCACTCTTCTCCTGCCAAGCTGCCTTCCTGACTCCACACCCTGCTTCTTAAGACACACAACCCCATTAGTAAGTACAAGAGTGGTGGGGAGAGGCTTTGTGGATGAGGGGGTCGGGACAGAGGCAGGAGTGGCAGCTCAGAGGATTTGCAGGGGCAGCAAGGCACCTCCAGTACTTGTCTTGAAAGACACTGCACAGCACTGTTGAGTCACTGGAGCTAGTCTCCAGGAAATGTACACCAGATCTAAACTGCCAATGAAGATCTGACACATACAGAGTAGGGATGGGCACAAAATAAAAAACGCAATGCTGTTTTGTCCTATCGTTAGGTAACCAAATGAAACGAAACGAAAATGAAACGAAACGAAACGAGGAAGCAACATTTCGTTACATACAAAACGAAATGGTGTTTTTTGTTGAAATGAACCATTTTGTTCTGTCTGTAAGCCACTTGGGGGAGGGAAAAATCTCCCAAGCCCGCCTGCCAGCTGATGGGCACTGGTGTGTGAGGGGAAAACCTTTATGCTGGAAAATGCAAATCGCAGCCATGTATCAGCATGGAAATGGCTGGAGAGCTTCCTCAAGATCTTCCCTGTAAGCCCCTGAAATTTAGAAAGGTTTGTGGGTTAGGAGGCTGAGTTATTAAACTCCAAAGGGGGTTCCCCTAGAAAATAATCATTCTAATTGAATTGGAAAACCGCAATAGCACCCCCTGTGGGTGTGCCTTTAGCCGGCTTCCTGACTAAATTAGAATGATTTTTCCTAGGGGGAACACCTTTGGAGGTTAATAACATGGCCTCCGGAACCCCAAATCTCTCCAAATTTGGGGGACTTACAGAGGAGAGTCCAAAGAAGCTCCCCAGTGATTTTAGTGCCAATACATGGCTGTGATCTGTATTTTTGAGTACATGTTTTGTTATGTTTATATACTGGAAAATGCAAATTGTAGCCATGTATCAGCATGGAAATGGCTGGAGAGCTCCCTCAAGCTCTTCCCTGTAACCTCCCAAATTTGGAGAGGTTTGGAGGTCAGGGGGCTGAGTTATTTAACTCCAAAGGGCATCCCCCAGGGAAAAATCATTTGTAATTAAGGAAAGCACTTGAGGAAGCTCCCTCCATGGAGGGGGGCTATTGAACGCTTTCCCCAATTACAAATTATTATTTCCTGCCCCCACCTTTGAAGTTTAATAACTGAGCCCCCTGAACCCAAACCTCTCTAAATTTCAGGGGCTTACAGGGAAGAGTCTAAAGAAGCTAGCCTACATTTTGGTGCCAATACATGGCTGTGATCCATATTTTTAAGGACATAAACATACCAAACATTATGCACTCAAAGATATGGGTCACAGCCTGGTTTTGGCATTGAAATGGCAGGGTTAGCTTCCTCATGCTCTTTCCTGTTAGCCTTTAAAATCTGGAGAGTTTGGAGATCAGGGGGCTGAGTTATTAAGCTCCAAAGGGGGTGCCCATAGGAAAAATATCATTCTAATTGAATCGGGATTCAGAAGCCAAGCTGCTAATTGCTCACCCGCAGGCGGGCTATTGTGGTTTTCTGATTTGTTTCGTTCCTAGAGGATGAATCATTTTGTTCCTAGAGGGAAAATAGCATTTCATTTTGTTATGTAATGAAACAACAAAACAGTGTTTTTTTCGTTTTGTGCCCATTTCAAATAGATATTTAACAAAGAATGTGGTTATACTCTGTCACCTCCTCTCCTTTTCCTACTTTTTCCTCCCCACTGTCTTTCTGCTTTCCCTTTATTCCTTTCCCCTTCCCTAATTTAAGTTACAAAAATTAAATTAATTTAAGGAAAAGAACTGCAAGATTCGAAGGTACCATAAGGATAACTGAGTCTATCCCCTCTCAAGGAGGCACAGTGGCGAATCACAATCCCAACCTCTGAATTTGCAGCCAGATACCGGTACCTAAACCAATGAGCTATCCAGCAGCTACATTGTGTTGTCTCCGAGGCCCTGTGCATGTATAGCACTAGAAACCATTATGTGCAACCCAAAATCTAGCCTAAATAATACTGTATATTCTCTGTTCTTTGTGGAACAGACACCATTCCTTTGGCAGCAGCAGCATAGTTCAGCTTTGCATGTGTATGCCTTTGCACAAATGACCATGGCAACAGTTATTTAATCATCAAGGCAGGTGGATTGGTTGCATCAACAGAAGCATGTTGTCTAGATCAAGGGAAGTGATAGTATCACTCTATTCTGCTCTGGTCAGACCCCACCTCTCCAGTTCTGTGCACCTCAATTTAAAAAGGATGTTGACAACCTTGAACGGGTCTAGAAGAGCACAACCAGGATGGTTAAAGGTCTGGAAGAAATGTTGTGTGAGGAACGGCTTAGGGAGCTGGGAATGTTTAGCCTTACAAAAAGAAGACTGGGGGGGATATGATAGCTATGTTTAAATATCTGAAAGGATGTCATATCGAAGAGGGGACTAGTTTGTTATCCGTGGCTTCAGAGACTACAACTCGGGGCAATGGTTTCAAACTGTAGAAAAAGAGATTTCATTTGAACATTAGGAAGAACTTCCTGATGGAGCTGTCCAACAGTGAAATATGCTGCCATGGAGGGTGGTGGAGTCTCCTTCTTTGGAGGTCTTTATGCTGAGGCTGGATGGCCATCTGTTGGAAATACTGTGATCGGGGTTCCTGCATGGCAGGGGGTTGGACTGGATGACCCTTGAGGTCTCTTCCAACTCTATGATTCTATGATCTCCTATCCATGAGCTACACCTAAATCAAACCATATATTTTACTCTAAAATTAATTTACTTTTAAAGTATATAGAAAATCAAGGAACTTGGTGGCCTTCTGGATGTTGTTGGACTACAGTCCCCATTATCCTTCAACATTGCTACAACTGACAGATGTTGGAGTCAAGAACATCTAAAAAGCCATTAGCCCCCCAGTCTCTTCAGGGGATGCTTCTCTCCCGCTCCCATATTTATTATTTCATGAGCCATTTATCTCAATTTGCCTTCTAATTGGCAAAAGACAAGCCCAGAACAACGACTTGTGTAAAGAAACAACAAGCAGCCACCTGTTAAAATTTGGTATATGGTATGCAAGCTTTCTGCTAATTCTTTACAAACGGGGTGCCAATGAGCCATGTAGAATTGCAAAAGGCAGCTTCATTTGTTGAAGTGTAATTTGTGCCTGAAGTGACATAGTAGAGTGGCAGGTTTCAAGGTCAAATACCTGAGGCCTTCTGAGTAGCAAAGTCTTTGACACTGTCCTTTCCCTTCTCATCTTAGCTGCAACCCTCATGATGAGTAAAAGAAAAAATGGATTTTGCCAGGCACAGTGTTTTGTTGTAAGCCATCCCTGTTGTAATGCCCATTTTTTCAAGACAGTTTGGCCTCAAATAGGTAATTAGGCAGCACTGACATTATAAAAGGCCTCGTTTGCTGATGCTGACCAATCCAGCAGGCTGTGCTTTTAGACACTGGAATGCAGTGGAGGGCTGGCACAGTGACTGTCATGATGAGCATTGGCACTTTCATGTTTACCCTTACTGTATGCTACTGGTGCCATTCATTGTTTCAGGTCTTGCATAGTACAAAACAGGATGAGAGTCCTGTGCTTCTAATCACTGTGCAAAAGCAGGCAGCTGCTACAGTAACCCCCATCTATCGTGGGGGTTAGGGACCCAACCCATCTTGCTATCACTGAAAATCTGTGATATGAGGATGTAGGTCAAGCCAGGCCTGGGGGGTGCGTGTGCCATGTTTAAAATGTCTTTAAGCAACGGAGCCAAGCTGGCTCTGTTGCTTAAAGGCATTTTAAACATCGCGCACCGCTCCCCTGTGCCCCAGGCGGTCAGGAGAAGCAGCGAGTGATGTTTAAAATGACTTTAAGCAACAGAGCCAGCTTGGTGTGCGCCCCCCAGGCTCCAGGGTGCAAGGGAGCGGTGCGCGATGCCTCCGTGGAGGCAAGCCCTGGGCTCCAGCTGATTGGCACTGGGGTGGGGGAGAAAAAACTTTTGTTTCTCCACCCCACCGCCAATCAGCTGGAGCCCAGTACTTGGGAAAGGGGGAAAAGTTTTTAAAAGCCCAGGCTTTTAAAAACTTTCCCCCCTCCCTCAAGCCCTTTCAGGGTACCACTGTACCACAGTCCCACAATATAGCAGGACCACAGTATATGAACCGCAAGAGGGCAGGGCACCACTGTACTTGCTATTCAAAGATATGTATTGTATATACTGTAGTTTGGAAGACATTCTATGGCATGCTTCTAGTTCTCCACTTGCTATTTCTAAGGCTTTGCTCACTAGGAATTATTACATATCCTTTTTTTGCAATTTATTTATAGTTTTCAAACAAAAAGTTATCAATCAAAGAAAAAGAAAAAAAAAGAAAAAACACTGGAGCAATTCTAATCTTCTCAAACAAAGTTTGCATCTCCTCTTAACAATGTATGATCCTTAACTATCTCAATTACTCATAAATTAAACAGGAAACTTAATTGTCTTATAATATTCACCTAAAAATTTGTAGAAGTCATGCCATCTTTCTTCGAAGTCTTCATAGTATCCTTCTGATTTCATTAGTGCTGAGATCCTGTCCGTTTCTGCGCAGTTTAACACCTTCATAATTAACTGATTTTTGTCCGGAATATTGTTTGTCTTCCATAATTGTGCATACAATATTCTAGCTGCTGTGATAATGTGAATTATTACAATTTTTTTGCTATCACCAATATTTTGTTGTATCACAGATAATAAAAAAATCTCTGGTTTTAACTCAAGATTAATTAACATAGTTTGTAAAATAAATTTTTGTACCATACACCAGTATTTTTTAGCCCTCTTGCACACCCACCACATATGAAAAAAGATCCCCGTCCTTTGTTACATTTCCGACAAACATCGGATATTTTATACATTTCAGCCAGCTTATCAGGTGTTAAATACCACCTATAAGAATTATTACATATCCTTGTAATAATTCTGAAAACTCTGTCTTAGTTTGGATGAGTGGGTGCTTCTGTGTGTCTGTCTGCCTTTGATCTAGCTTTCTCACATCTCAGACAGCCTTGCGAAAAGGAGACTGGGTGAAGATATGATAGTACTTTTCAAAAACAGTAATACCTTAGTTTATGAACATAAGCCATTCCAGAAATGTGCTTGTAAACAAAAATACTCTTACATCAAAGCAAATTTCCCCATAAGAAATAATGGAAACTCAGATGATTCTTTCTGGGGTCCCATAGAGCACATACTGTACACACAAAATACCAAAATTCACAAAAGAAGTTGGCTAGAAGTCCATGTCCACACCATGTACCTGACTGCGGAATCTGCTCTGCTTGGGACTAACAACTGTATTTTACTCTGTTTTTAATGTAACAATAATAAAGTGCAATTTGTAGCCATATAAACACTTGCCTAGCTGCCCCATGACTAGAAATTGTTTGAGAAATAAGAAATGATGTTGAAAACAAATTAAAGAAAAATATAAATGTACTCCCTCTGATTGGACGCTGCCTGAGACAGAACATTCCATACAATCACCCACAATCCAGCAGGGGGAGACAGACACCATTAGCTCATGTGACCTGGTCCAGTGCTTGTATTGCAAAACATTGCTTGTTGATCAAGGTAAAATTTAGAAGAAATATTTCCTTGTCTTGCAAAACACTTTTAAACCATGGTACTCTTAAACCAGGGTATTACTGTACTTGAAAGGCTATCATACAGAGCAGCAGAACAGGATCTGTTACCAATTAGCTCAGAATGCAGGACACATACATAACAATGGGCTCAAGTTATAGGATGTCAGAATTCAACTGAATATCAGGAAAAATGTCCAAACAGTTAGAACAGTATGATAATGAAATAAAAATAGCTTGAAAGGTGGTGAGTGCTACAACTCTGAAGGCATTCAAGAGAAATCTAGACAAACACCTCACAGATATTCTATGATTTGTATTCCTGCCTTGAGTGTGGGGATAAGAACAGCCTTGCTGGACAAAGCCATATCCCATCCAGTCCAGCATTCTGTCTCTCACAGTGGCTCACCATTTGATTCGGGGTATTCCCAAGCAGATGTCTTCAACTGCTTAAGATTCTCTGCAAATGGTATCGAGAGATATCCTGCCTATCTCTCCACCCCAGAGGTTGTCCTTAGGCATCCATAATGACAGCCATGGATACCCTTGTTCTCCATGAACTTGCCCAATCCTTTCTTAAAGCTGTCAAGGCTGACAGCTGTCACCATTTCTTCTGGCAGGGAGTTCCACAGACCTGTGATCCTCTAGGTGAAAATGTACTTTCTCTTATTTGTTTGAGATCTAGCACCCAAAAGTTTCATGGAGTGCCCCCTAGTTCTAGTGTTGTGCGCTAGGGACAACAGCTTTTCCTTATCTACTTTTGTCTACACCGTGTATGATATTATAAACCTCAATCAGGTCACCTCTTAGGCGTCATCATTCAAGAGTGAAGAGGCCCAGCCATTGCAGCCTCAGATGGAAATGAAGGCATTCCAGTCCCCTAATCATTCTGGTTCTCCTCCTCTGCACTGTTTCCATTTCCACAATATCCTTCTGGAGGTATGGTGACCAGAACTGTATAGAATACTTCAGATGGGGCCTCACCATAGATTTATAAAGAGGCAAAATGACACTTGCTGACTTATTTTCTATATCCTTCCAAATGATCCCTAGCACTGAGTTTGCTTTTTTCACTGCTGTGGCATACTGGGCTGACACCTTCATTGAGGGGTCCACAATTTTATATTCTACAATAGTTTCCATCACTTTACCAGGGACACATGTCAAACTGACTGGTCAGTAATTTCCTGGATCACCTCTGGTTCCTTTTTTGAAGATTGGTGTTACATTCGCTACCTTCCAGTCATCAGGCACAACGCCTGATTTGAGGGAAAGATTATATCTTTTGGCTAGGACCTCAGCTTTCGTCTTTAAGTTCCTTGAGAACCCGTGGATTGATGCCATCTGGTCCTTGTGATATGTTAGCATTTAGTTTAACAAGAGATGCAAGAACCTCCTCCTTGGTTATTTCTATCTGGAATGGGCTCCATGGCATTAAAGACCCCTTCCAAGTTCATGATTCTATATTTCTATGAATGTATGAAGCAGAAGGAACCTGTTGCAGCTTCATAATTCTTTGATTTCTGCTGTAATACTTTCTGCCAAGCAAGCTCCTAAGCCACCTAACATCAGGTGCCAGTCCATCTCTTTGGAATATCTTTGTCCCAACTGCTGAATCAACAAGCAGTTTTTGACAGCATAGGAGAAATGCACACATAAATAACTCTGCTTATATTGATGGGTGGTTTTGGAAAAGACAATGTGTGTAATACAAAATTACTGTATTTTTCTGGCTATAAGATGCCCCATGTATAACACACACCC
>JAHTLZ010000829.1:0-10551 GCA_023846285.1 Phrynocephalus versicolor
CACCTAAGAGCGCAGAGCTCGCTGGACCTCCTAGCCGAAGTAATAGCCACCAAAAATGCAGTTTTCAGGGTGAGGAGCCTTAGTTCTGTAGATGCCATAGGTTCAAAAGGAGGGCGTTGCAAGGCCCGAAGGACCAAGGCCAGGGACCACTGAGGTGGAATCGGTTTCCTGTCAGGGAAAGTGTTCTTGAGGCCCTTGAGGAACCACTTCATTCTAGGATGCCTGAAGAATGCAGCCGCCTCCGAAAACTGAAGTTGGTGAGCCACAATCGCTGACAGGTGGACTCGGAGAGAAGCAGAAGTAAGTCCTGAATGTTTAAAGTGAAGAAGATATTGTAAGACCCAGGTAAAAGAGGGATTGACTGGGTCAAAACCTTTATCGGCCGCAAAGAGGGAGAACCTCTTCCACTTATAGGTGTACTGTTTCTTAGTACACCTAAAAACGCTTGCGACAGGAATCAATGATAGACTCGGTCAAGGTAGAATCCTCCAGGCTGTGAGCTGAAGGCGAGTCAGATCCGGGTGCAGGACTTGGCCCTTGTCCAGTGAGAGCAGCTCTGGAAACTGGGCAAGGTGTAGGTAGTCTGAGGACATTTGTAGAAGGGACGCAAACCAGGGTTGTCGAAGCCACCAAGGAGCTATCAGGATAAGATTGGCTCTCTCCTGAAGAGTATGACTACCCTGTGTATCAGAGGCACAGGGGGGAAGAAATAAAGGAAGTCTCTCAATCAAGGGAGGAGAAGAGCATCTCCTAAGGAGTGATGTCCCTTTCCCACCCTGGAGCAGTACTCCTGGCACTTGGTGTTGGATTGGGAGGCGAACAAGTCCACACACGGAAAGCCCCATCTGCTGCAAAGAAGGTTGAAAGTCCTGGGATGCAGCTCCCATTCATGGGTAACTTGAAGTCGTCTGCTGAGGTCGTCGGCGTCGGAGTTTTCCTCCCCAGGTAGGTGCATCGCGATCGGGTGAATGTTGTTGGAGATGCACCAGTCCCAAAAGCGGATCGTGAGCTGCAGAAGACACTGCGAGTGGGTTCCGCCCTGTTTGTTAATGTAGTACATGGTGGTTGTGTTGTTGGTCACCGTCAGTACTACATTGCTGGAGAGGTGTCGGATGAACTCCTGGAACGCCTTGAAGATCGCCAGCAGCTCCAACTCGTTGATGTGGAGTTAGTGCTCCTGTGGAGTCCAGGTATCGTGGATGGAGTGTGAAAGGCAAACAGCACCCCAACCCATGTTGCTGGCATCTGACATTACTTGTATGGTGGGAAATGGGTTTCTGAAGGGACGTCCAGAGAGGATGTTGGGCCGGGAAGACCACCAGCGAAGATGACCAGGTAAGTCTGGAGGGATGGTGAGGAGTTTGTAGGCAGGGTCCCGAAGGGGGTTGAACTGCTGGAGAAACCAGGCCTGGAGAGGTCTGAGACGAAGCCTTGCATGAAGCAGGACGGAATTCATGGAAGCCATGAAACTTTAATAGTCTTTGAACCTCGATGGTAGGAATGACCTGGTGAGGTTGGAACTGAAGGAGCAGATGAAGGAGCTCTGCGATTCTGGGCCTTGGCGGAAAGGCCATGGATCTGGTCGAGTCGAGAATGGCACTGATGAAATTCACGACTGGAGAGGGGTCGAGGTGTGACTTTTTTTATTGACTTGTAGGCCCAATGACTGTAAGGTATCGAGGACAGTGGCGATGTCTTGGCTGGCCTTGTCCTGAGAGTCCGCTACGACCAACCAGTTGTCCAGGTAGGGGAAGACAACTATTCCCAGTGTGCGGAGGTATGCTGCCACTGGGGCCATGCACTTGGCGAAAACTCTTGGTGCTGTCGCCAAACCAAATGGCAGGGCAGAATATTGATAGATGTCTTCCCCTATGGTGAAACGAAGCAGGTGACGATGAGCTGGGTGGATCGATATGTGGAAGTATGCATCTTTGAGATCCACAACTCCAAACCAGTCTCCTCTGCGCAGAAGAGGGATGACTTTCTCCAAGGTGACCATTCGAAATTTTTTGTATACCAAGAATTTGTTCAAGAATCGCAGGTCCAGAATAGGCCGGAGTCCTCCGTCCTTCTTCGGAACCGTGAAATAACGGGAGAAGAGGCCAAGACAAGCGAAGTGCCTTGGGACCATTTCTATAGCTTGCTTTTGAAGCAGAGAAGTGATCTCTTCCAGGAGGCAAGGTGATGGAGAGGTATGAACCAAATTTCCCAACGGGGGAAGAGAACTTAACTCTAACAGGTAACCTTTTTGAATAACAGAGAGGACCCACTGGTCCAAGGTGATGCGTTACCAAGCCGCGAGAAAGGGATTGAGACAGATAGGATGATAGTCAATATTCGTCTCGAGATCTCCTATCCATGGGCTTGGAGGAGACGGCCGTTGATTTGGACTTCTTAGCCTTGGAAACGAAGCTGGACAGGGCAGAAGATCTTGTGGGACGATCTTGTTGCTGGTGCTTAGAGGAAGACTGAGCTGAAGGGGGCCAGAAGCGCCTTCTTGAGTGGTAACGAAAGGAAGGCTTCTGGCGAGAAGGGATCACATTCAATTTCTTGGCAGTGTCCTGCTTTTTGTGTCTGTCCTCCATAAGATCATCCATTGCAGTGTTAAACAAGCCACAACCATCAAAGGGCAGAAATTCAATCTGTGCCTTATGGTTATCTGAAAGTCCAGTAGTACGAAGCCAAGCGTGTCTGCGGAGAGTGATGGAAGAATTGAGCACCCTGGAGGCCGCATCGAAGGAATGTTTGGAGGCCCTCATCTGCTGGGCTGCTAGGGCCATGGACTCCTCATAAAGAGCAGAAGCTTCGGCTCGCTTATCTTCAGGGATCAGCTCCAGAAAGGGATGGAGGTGAGTGAGAAGATCCCGTTGATAGGCCCCCATGGCGCCTTGATAGTTCGCAATCTTATGCTGAAGGACAGCAAAAGAATAAAGGTGTCTACCAACCGCATCCAACTTCCGTCCTTTAGAAGGAGGAATCGGAGTTTACTTCGTACGCGATTGGACTTGGGAGGATGCCACTGCCACCGAGTTGGGTGTGGGATGTTTATTAAGGTAAGGCACCTTATCATCATGGACTTTGTAAAGAGCTTCAAGATTGTGAGGGATGGAAGTGGTCGACAAAGCTTGGAATGAGTCCTCAATCATAGTAAGGAAGGAGGGAATCAACATGAGATGTACTGGCGCCGTCTCATCATTAGCAATTCTTCTAAAAATGTGGCACTCTTTTGGGTTGCGGCTGGTGGATCGGTAAATCAATAGTCTTGGACATCCTGACAAGAAAATTAGCTTAATTCCTCATAGAATTGGAGGTGGATGGGGGAGATTTTTCATCGACCTCAGAATCTGGAGAGGTGACCAGCAGCAGTGAAGCCGAAGCCGGGATTTCGGAACCGACAGATCCGACCTCCGAATCCTCATCATCCTCCCGATTTGAATCCGAAGAGGAGGGGAGCAAAGCCATCTGGTCGCATTCGACCTGGTCTGCAGAATGGATCGACCACTGCTTTCCGTAGAAACGGAGCGAGAAGGCTGAAATTGGAGGGACAGACAAGGGAGCTTTAGTGTGATGCTCCTTGCGCCTCTTTTTCTTAGGAAGTGCCATCGAATCTGAGGTTTCAGTGATCCGCTTAGGCGGTGTTAGCGCTTGGACCACTGCCGTAGGTACGGATTCGGTATGAAGAGTCAGAACCAAAGAGTCAAAACCGACCGTTGGTATGGCAGGCTGTAGCTGGACATGCTTTGAACGTTAGTGCTTTTCAGGCTTCGCCAACGAACCCGAAGGGAACGTTGGAGGCAACAAAGAGGCGCGCTGTTCAAGTTCAGTCTCCCGGAGTAGAACCGGAGACGAAGCAGCTTTGGAAGCCAGGGATGGACAGCAAACAGGAGGCTCTCTGGACCGACAGGTCCCTTCCGTTCCGGACCGACACGTCCCAGTGTCCATTAACGGAGTCGAGCCCACCAAGGTGATATTCGGGGGTGGGGCTCCGTCATCTTCGGATGACGACTCCGATGGATCCGATGGAAGAAGCTGTTGGTACTTCAAGGAAGGAGCCTTGGAAATAGCGGCAGCCGCCGAACCTGAATATTCGGTTTCGACAGTAACCGAGGGGAAGCCAGAAACGACGAAAGAGTGGCCGTAGTAGTTGAACCCGAAGCAGTGGAAATCTTCGGAGGCGGTACGGATGGTTTCGAAGCCGTTAGAGGTTTCGAGGAGGATTTCGAAGAGATAGCACGGGACGGGCTAGCAGACGGTTTTGACTTCGAAGAAGACACCCTTGCAGAACCGGGATCTTCTTCAGTTTCTCCCTCGGTTTCTCCACCCGACCCAAAGCCTCCGATTTATGGGGTAAATCGGCCTTCTTCTGCTCCATAGGTTGCGGTTGAAGACAGCATTCGAGGAGGTAATTCGCCAAGCGGTTGCGGCAATTTTTAAGGGCCTGAGAGCTGAACCCTCTGCAGATCGGACAAGTCTCGGTATGGTGATTTTCACCGAGACAAAAGAGGCAAAGATCGTGTCCATCTGTATGAGGGATCCTGGCCCGGCAGGTCCAACAATGTTTGAAGGGAGGCGCGAAAGACATGAGCCGAAAACAGTCCGAGTCAAAAGCCAAAAATTGAAGAAAATCCTGAGCTGACGAAAAAAGCGCGGAGACTAACGGAGAAGAACCTCTAGCCACTGGCGGTTAAGAGGAACTGAGGTGTTTAGGCGGGAACACCCACGCTTATGCGCAGGGTGCGGGGGCAGAGACTAATGAACTTTCCTATTGCTAGGGAAGTTCCGACCTCTGGCTAGGGAAGTTCCGACATCTGTGTGGCTTCACGAAGGCCACGATGGAGAAGCAGTGTTTTTCAGCCACTCTTGTGCTATCTTCCAACACTTTGGGAAGATACATGGTTGGTGTGAAGTATTGAATAGGAATCCAAAGGGGGGGGGGTGGAATCTAAAATGAATCTTACTTTTTAAAAAGACCCTCAGAAGTAATATCAGCAAATTATTTATGTTAAATAACTGCCCTGAAAAGAACGAAATAATAGCTGACGGGATCTGCCACATCTTCATCTAGTTGCCAGCTCTTTTGTTTACAATATCACTCTTTTCAGCCAGGAAAAAGGGAGGCATGGCCTTCTTATGACTATGAGCCATTGTGCCACTGAGTGACAAGAGGGATGTAGCTGCCATAGTACTGCACGTCTCTTTTGGTGAAGAAAGATCTGAATTAAAATACAGCGACACAGTTCACTTTAACATCCCTTCATACTGCGGGTGAAAAAGTTTCTATAGCAAAAGTTGAAAGCAAATATAAGTAATTAAAAGCAAAGATTTAGTGAAGATGGGAAAGGTAGCTCAAGTAACTTATATTTATGCAAACATAAGTGTGCAATGTAAAGCTTATAAGACTGAAGGGGACTTTTAATCCAATGGGCCACTACCAGTGTATCCAAACTTTATTCATTCAAGGCACAATCGTTTATATTCTGCCACAGTTCTTCTGTCCGTTTTCATACTCACAGAAATATTGTATGCTGGCTCCAGTGTCACTGGCACTGACATCTTCCCTTGAAGATTCAGTTTGGTTAAGTAAAATATTTTTTCTCCCAGAATCCTCTCTCTTTTTACACGCCGTATGCTGTATAGTCTAAAGCGTACTGCGTAATTCCCAATCATTTCCGACTCAATGTGACTGAATTTAAAGGTCTCTGTAAATACAGGGCATGGGCCCCGCTGGATGCAAGTTTTTGCTCTCTGCTTCTTGAGGGGAAGAAGAACCAGGTGTACTTGCCATAAACTTCCACTTGTCCTATTATAATTTGGAATGTCTGTGACAGCTGTCACGGTTATCAGAAGCTTCTGTTCCTGCGAGTCATAGTCAAAAGTCACATCCAGGGTGCCATATTTAGCTTCTGGTTCAGGATCAAAAGATTTAGGGAGCTGTGATGATGATCCTTGAGCTGACAGATCCTAAAAGAAATTGCAAAGAGAGGTCTGACATGTATGTGTGCCCACTTAGATATCTATAAATCTATTCAGTATATGAAAATTTTCTTTAAGGAATTATCAGCTATTTAAAGGAACAGGGCAAGTTGCTTATAGCTACAAAAACTTTTGAGTCTTTGGGTACGATAAAAAGTATTAGAATTTTACTCCATACAATATGTCATCAATTTTTATCCACTTCATCAGAAGCAATACCAGATGTTATAGTTAAAGCATTTCTAAAGTAAAAATGAGTCTGCCTGTCTGCCTGTAGCCTTTCGAATGAAACAAAGATCTTAAAATCAAAATATTATTAACATTTTCCAATATCTTACCAGTTTATCTTACCTTCTTGCCAACTGTTGCTGACACTCTGAAGCTGTTCTAGTGTGTATCAACAACTGCTTTAGATATAACATATGTTTCTTTGTTATCAAAACACAGTCGTTTTTAAAGAGATAAGCCGTTTCAAGCAAATGTACACAAACTGACACGTGTGCATACAAATAACAAGTGTAGAATTATTTTGTTTGACATTCAGAAGCAAGGATTCTAGGGGCTGTGTTTTGAAAGGCAAAACTAGATTCAACATTAGCCATGGCATGAATAGCTTCCAAAAGAGACACCATGCAGTAGTGGTGGATCTGGGTCAGAACTCTGATATGGAGATAAGAGGCTTTGAGCGTCCTTTCCAGTGCTGGCTTATCTGGACTGTCCCATTAGTACCCACTGGCACTCAAAGAAAATATACCATTGACATCAGTGTTGACCCAAGGCATTTTCCTGCTTAAGGTCAAGGAAAACATGACACTTGCCTACCTCAGATTTCATATACTGTACATAAGCCCCGCACAACACTGATTCAGGGAGTATGGCATAGGCCAAGTAGTGTGCAGAGGTCTTTGTCTAACATCTCTAATCTTCACTTCATCACAGTACTCAGCCGTGCCGCACCCCTTTATATGCCTGGAAACCAGCAACTTTCTTTTAACTATCTGGTTAAGAATCTCTGGTTAATTTAAGGAGCCAAGCACAAACTGCATATCAGGTAGAACAGCCATGGAGTTCAGGAGAAACAGTTATAAAGTTATCATTGTTACATCCAATCACCCATCACTTGGGACAGTCACTTTACTTAATGACAGGGCCAGTCATGACTGGGGGCTTTTCTTCCAGAGTCAACAGCAAGCAATGAGATATGTAGTACAAATGAACTTTGGAATATCAGTCTAATGCAGCTTCCTTATATCCTGAGTAGTTTGGATAGGAGTGTTTACCTCTGGACTAAGGACAGCTGTACTATCGCTTGGTACATCCTCTTCATATGCTTTGTTATGAAAACTTTCTATTTCATGCCCAGTACTGCCTTCACTCGGGCACTTATACGAACATCTGGGGCTGTTACTACACTGAGAGAATTCACATTTGCTGTCGCCAGCTTCCGAAGCTGTACATGAGAGATGCGGAGAGCCACTGTCATCTTGGTATGGTGGAGGCTGCAATTCATCAAGAGGAGGTGTTTGTCTCATTCTCTGAATGCAGTTGGCTGCGAATAAATGACAATTACCATAGATGTTCACTGTATTAATAATACGGCTGAGACAAACATAGACAACCTGGTTATTTAGTAAGATGGCACCTTTAGACTAAATTCAGACCTGAGAGCTCCAATTCAAAGAAATATGTGCCATGTTTTGTGCAAGACACAGAGCCTAACCTCCCCCATAGATAATCCTCTATACTTCTTCCTCATTAATTCGCATACTTCTATTTTGTCCTGCCTATAGCCTTGCTCTTCTCAAATTGCTCAGCTTCAATTTGATTTATTTATTTTTATTGATTTTTTAAAAATATTTTAACCCTGCTTTTCTCCTTTAAAAAGAACCAAGGTAGCTTACATCATTAAAAGGCAATATTAATGCCAACAACAGTAAGTGTACAAATACTAAAAGGGATCAAACAAATACCGTACTAAAAACTCAAGGAACACCAAAACACATTCAAATCAGTAGTGTACAACAATCCACTTGGTAGCTAGTCATTCAGGAAACGCTTGCCTAAAGGGAATGGTCTTCACCTGCTTGTGGAACGACAGCAATGATAGGGCCTGACAAGTCTCCCGTGGGAGGGCATTCCAAAATCTGGGAATAGCAACAGAGAAGACCCTCTCCTGTGTACCCACTAACCACACCTGAAAAGGTGGCAGAACATGAGAGAATGTTCTTTCCTAAAGATTTTAACATTTGAGCAGGCTCATAAAAGGAAATGTGGTCCTTGAAATAGCTCAGACTGAAGCCATTTAGGACTTTATATAGTAAAACCAACATCTTGAATTCAGACCGGAAAGAGATCAGCAGCCGATCCTATCTTGCTTCACATCATGTTGCAACTCTAGGATCAGGTTAATTGCAACCTGAATATGATGGTTAAGGAACTCTTCCAAAAGTGGGGCATCTCTGGCCCTCCTAAGTTGGAGTTGTACAAAGTTCTGCACCACTGTAGCAGTGGCTCCTTATATGGCAGTGTTGGTGAACCTATATCATGGGTGGCACTTGGAGCCCTTTCTGTGGGCACCAGACATTGCCCCTTCACAGCCAAGCTGTATTCAGGTTAAATTGCTGTATGGGTACTTGGTGAAAAATTAGTGGATTTTGAATCGCAGTTTGGGCACTCGGTCTCTAAAAGGTTCGCCATCACTGTTATATGGGCTCACATCAAACGTGTGGTAAGGTGTGATGGCTTACCTGATCCTCCTGGCTCAATGATAATTCAATAATAATCAATTATTCAACCTGAAATTAATGATAATCTGAATTCTGTGACACATTTGCTTCCCACTGTAGTTAGAGTTCATGTGCTCAGCCTAACAGCAGTAATTTATACTCAGTTGACCATGGAAAGCCCATCAGAATCCCAGTCTTGGCAGTTGTCCCCAAAATGAGAAATAGGTTCTTTTTAATGAATTTTTATTTGCAAGTAAGTAATTTAGAATATTACTATAAAGCGGCACTGTTTAGTGATTTCTCAGTTAAAGCCACCTGATTTCTCACTTAAAGCCACCTGAATTCATTAAAATGATACTTGTCACTAACTGGGCAAAAAGGTTTTTTAAACAAATACTATGCAAATATTATATAAAGGTTTTTCAGCTACTGTATTTAAATGAGGCAGGGGCTTATGTCATTATTAGGTGTGAAATGTCACAATGACTGAAATAATCTGCAACTTGTGTCTACTAATGCAGTGGTCCCCAACCCCCGGGCCGCGGACCGGTGCCGGTCCGTGGACTGGTCGGCACCGGGCCGCCTGGGGAGGCCGGGGAGGCTCCTCCCCTTTTCCTCCGCCGCCCTCCTCCTCCTCTTCTCTCCCGCCGCCGGCCGGTGGAGGAAGGCTAGAGGAGCGCAGGAGGAGCCGCCGCCGCCGCCTTTGCCTTTGCCTTTGCCTTCCTCCTCTGCCCGCCGGCGGCGGCGGCGCATCCTCCTCCTCCTCCGCCCTCTTCCTCCTCGCCCTCCACTAGCAGCAGAAGCAGCAGCAGGAACCCCGTTTGTTTGGCCCGCTTGCCCTGGGGGCCGGGCGCGCGGGGGCCGGCGGGGAGGAGGGGGTGCGCGCGGGAGGCGCTGGCGAGGCCCCACACGCGCGCGCACCGCCGCCGCAGCGTGGGGGCCCCCTCAGTCGGAAGAGGTGGGTGCCCCCCCTCCTCCTCCTCCCCCGGGGCGCGTGCCCTTTGGCCCCTCCCTGCGGCCGCGCTCCAGGGCGGAGCCCCCCCCGCTGCCGCTGGACCGCGCCTGTGTTGGGGGCGGGCGGGGGGGCGTCGCGTGCCGGCCCGGGTGTTTTCGCCGCCGCGACCCCCCGCCGCAATCGCCCCCGCTGCTGCTGCTGCTCCTCCGGCGGCGGCGGCAGCAGGAGGAGGCGCTACCGCCAGTCCCCAGCGGCCGCCTCGCCGCCTCCCCGGGAGAGTTTCACACCTGGCCGGAGCTCGGGCTCCCTGCCCAGCAGCAGGTGAGAGAGGCGGCGGGAGGCGGTCGGGCTCCCCTTCTCGGCCGGGAGACCTGGCGGGAGGGGGGGCAAGTCTTGGTGGCGGCTCTGTGTGTGTGCGTGTGTGTGCGTGTGTGTGTGTGTGCGCGCACACACGCGCGCGCACACGCGCCGGGAATGTCGGGTGAAGAGAAGCAGTGGAGCTTCTGCTGAGCGCTCACCGCCTGTCCTTCCAGGCTTAGGCACGGAGGGTCTGGTGGTTCTGAGTGGTGGTTCTTTCACACAGGGAGATTCCTTCTCTCCAACAAATCCTCCGTGCCTAAAGCCTGGGAAGAGTGGGGTTTGTTCAACACAAGAAGGACAGACAAACGGTGAGCGCCCAGCAACAGCTCCGCTGCTTCTCTCCCCCCGTCATTCCCGGTTCCCTAGACTTGACGGGCAAACACACACACATACACACACACACACCCTCCCGGAGACCTGGCGGGAGGGGGGGCAAGTCTTGGCGGCGGCTCTGTGTGTGTGTGTGCGTGCGTGTGTGTGCGTGCGCGCGCACACGCGCGCACACGCGCCGGGAATGTCGGGTGAAGAGAAGCAGTG
>JAHTLZ010000830.1:0-12193 GCA_023846285.1 Phrynocephalus versicolor
ACCTGTTCGTTGGGCAATACGCCCCATATGTACAAGCGGGTGCAGTGTACAGTAGTTGGGTTGCTAAGCAGTGCACGATATCAGGATCACATGACCCCAACAACGCCAGACCTGCACTGGGTGCTGATCCATTACTGGGCCCAGTTCAAGTTGTTTGTTTTCAAACTACCTACCTAAGGTGCCACATGTCTCATTCAAAATCTGTCCAGATGTTAAAATATGATGGAGAAGTCCTCTTGAGAATACCAACATCTGCTGAGATCTTGTTAATGGCACATGGGAAATGGTTCTCCTCTGTGTCCCTCCTCAACTGCAGAATACTCTTTGAGAGCTCACTGGGAAATTGATCCAAAGATTGATCCAGGATTGTCGATCTCATTGCTTTAAAAAAAAACCCTGGGAAGACGTGCCTTTTACACTGGCGTCTAATATTTATTATGATGATGTCAACTGCAAGCTAATTTCAATGGCTTTATAGCTGACTGTGTTTCTTAATTGCTTGTTTTTAATCTTCTTCTGAGATGTTTGTGCTCTCCTGAATGCTTCTTTGAACTGGAAAAGCAAGGTAGAAATGTAATAATTAATAAATAATTCAATCGACTCGGAGAACTGGCAACTGGAGTTACTGATAGTGACAGAATAATTGAACGGCTGGGATTTGTATATGACTGAGAGAGGAGGGGGGGAGAAAGAGGGAGAGGGAGGGAGGGAGGAAACAAAAGGTCTCTGAATTTGGCGGCAGAGACTAAAAATGAGATTGACATTTACATTAAATCATGCAAAATGACCTTTCAATAGACAATTTGAATTTTTCCATCTTTTATGCTTCCTCCTCCTCCTCACCATGGCACCCAGCTCCTCTTCTGCATGGGCTCTATTGTCAATGAATATTCACCAACTCTTGATCCAGCCGCAAAAGCACTCTCCGGATGTGCCTACATCAGCGCTCCTCTACGGCAGGCTTTCTTTTGTCTGCATTTCGGTATAGATCTCCCTTGGCGTACATATTAACCGTCTTTCCACATTTCTATGCAAAGGGGTAGACTTTGTGTGGACGTACTGCTTTTGCAGCCTTTTCCTTTGTCTTGGACTTGGTAATTTAAAACAAAATCTACTGGATATGTGCAGAAGAAGCTGTACATGGTGTGTGGAGGGGGGTAGTCAATGCATGGCCTATGGACCACATGTGCCTGACCACCACCCATTTTTGTGGTCCTCAGAGTCAGCAACTACACCCAGAAGGGAGGGGGTGGAATTCCACTAAACAAGCAATGCCATGGTTCTAGAAGTCTTCAGAAAGTGTAATATACCTTCAAAAAAGGGACAAGCTTCCAAGTTTGTCTCATTTTAATTTTTAAGAAGAGTTCAAACAACAAAAACAACCAGGAAATGAACTTCCACCTGCTTCCTGCTTTTGTGGGGAAAAATAGGTGCCACCCTTGAAGGGCCCAAGGGACCCTATACCCCAAACCTGCTACTCGCTGCCCTTCCCAATATACCTGTTGTGGGTCTGCCCTATGAGGCTCATGATCGACCAGGTTCAGAAAGTATAACGTCGCGAGCATCCATTTTAGAAGTGCAAGACTCCATTTTTTGAGCCCAGCAGTCAGTTAGTCAGTCTGAACAATAGTGGTCTGTTACTAAGAACAACATTCGCTGCCTTCCAGTCCCACCTCTTCTGTACTCTTCTGTAGGCATCAGAGAGTGACACTTTGCACACCTGTCTCTAAGCAACCTTCACTCTCCTTAACACACTAGAATGTCTCTAATCTTGACCAGGCTAAAATCAGACAGGGGGAAGGAGATATGCTTCCGGCAACCATTAACTGTCAAATGGGAACCGCATATTTATATTGAGTGAGTCCCCTGTGGTTCTTAATGATCTTGATAACATCTATGGCACCAACAACTGATTCATGGTGCCAAAGCAACATATTGCATTGGAAACCTTTTAAAGTGCCCTCAAGGGGGCCGTTTTTGTTTTGAAGAGAAAGAAGCTGGGTCAGAAACCTGCTCTGGTTTCGTGCCACCCGCATGCCCAGAGGTGCTGTTTGCCCCAAACATGCTGTTCACACTGAAGGAAGCACCGGCTGCCTAGCCCCACACCAGAGTACAGAAAGCATAGTCGGTGCCTCCTTGGACTTCTGCAGCTCTCTGAACAAAGGTCTTTTGCACATTTTAAAGGCCACCTTGTAATACAGTCTTTGTCACAAAGGCAGTTACTTCACATCCATTTTGTCTCTGTAAGTGTCGCGCTTTGGACCGGTAAAAAAATAATAATCTTACTTCACGTCCATCGCGCAACAACTGAAATTTGTCTCGACCATGACCCTGGAGCGGGTGCTAAGCGAGACAAATCTGTACCTGGCGCTGGGTTGGGGTATTCTCTTGTTGCGGTTTGTTTCTGGTTCCTGTTCTGAGACAAGGGACCGTGTGGTAACAACTATCATGCAACAACCAGTGTCCACCTAGTGGTCAGCAGCTGAAGTGGCATTCGACATTAGTTTCCCTATGGGAAACAACATGAAGCGCAAATGTTTATTAATGAAAGTACTGAAAATTCTGTAGCATTGACGTGTAAATCCCGGAAGACCAGTAAATTGAAATATCGAAAAAGTTTTATTTAAAATATTAAAAAGGGGGGGTTAAGAAAGCAAGACAATCCCAGAATTTGTCACGGAATGAGACTGTGAAGTAACAAATGTCACAAGACAAGATATCACGACCATGAGAAAACGGAAACAGGGACTAAACAGGGACAAAACCATGTGATTGCAACCAATGCCGTCACAGTACAAAACTAGTCGCAGAACAAGGAAGGATGTGAAGTAACCGCGAAACAGAGCAAACGGTTAGCCCAAGACTTTCTTTATTCTTCTGCAGTTTTACATTTTCCTCCTTATGGCCAATGTTCTTCAGAGGCCGAAACATTTTGGGAGTTTTATTTGCAACCTTACATACTGTTGTTTGTGCGAGTGTGACAGGGAGGGGTGTTTCTGGGCTGTAGTGACTGCCTATCCAGCACTAATCAATCATTCCTTCCAGCCTTAGACTTCAAAGAAGGTCCACATCTCTGCTGCATGTTCTTTTTGCCTCTCTTTAGTTTGCTGGTATCTATATGTGCAGTAAAGAAAGCAAAATACAGAAGAATGTAATTTCAAGCAACTGTAAGTAAAAATGTTTTTAATCTTTCTCCAACAGTGTCTCAGAGTGAGTTATTGAGACTTTAAATGCCAGTTATTTTTTTAAAAAAAATGAATTATTTATTTCAAAATACATATACTACTAACATATAAAACATAATACACAAACTCAAAATACTAGTGCTAGTATATACTAGATATAAAGGTCCCAGGGGGGAGTGGAGTTTAAATGTCAGTTAATGAGAAAGTGGTGGATTCTGGGAAACTTGTAGCTAGTCTCCTCTGTGAGTCTCTGGATTTCTAGTGTAGCAAAAGGAATGTTACCAGACATTCAATACCCTTCAAGAAAGCATTTAGATAATTAAGGATACCACTTAGGGCAGCGGTTCTCAACCTGTGGGTTGCGACCCCTTTGGGGGTTGAACGACCCTTTCACAAGGGTCACCTAAGATCATCAGAAAACACATGTTTCCCATGGTCTTAGAAACCAAGACACTGCTTCCAGCAGGTGGGCTCTGCCTAGGAACCGTCAGAGCGGTTTGTTGCCCTCTTCGTAAGGGGTCGGTGGGGTGGGGGAGGGGTGAGATTTATTGGCAGCAGCTGCCCACAAAAGCACACTTGAGTAATCAGGGCTCTCACCGCCTCACTCTGCCTGAAGCCCAGAGGGCAGGTGGCACGGAAAGGGCTTGGGATCCTCCTTCCTGCTTCTCCCGCCACCCGATCACCCCGATGCAGAGGTGGCGATCCCTTCAGCAGCCACCCAGGAACTGCCTCGGCCAGCCATGGCCCTTCCCTGGAGCGGGCAGAAGAACCCTTGTCTTGGCATACACTCTCCAGCGCTCCCACTGGGCCACTTCCTCGCCTTCCTCCTCACCTTCCTCCCCCCCACCACCACCGGCCTCTCCCCAGTGGCAGCAGTGGCGCCCTCCTCCTCCTCCTCCCCTCACTGCACCCATCTCTCCCTCCCAGCATGTGTATCAGGTCGGCTGGGAGGCAACCCGCCTTGAGCATGGAGTAGGCGCCGGGCGGCAGGCGAGCAGCCCGTTACCTCCCACCGGCCTGTTGGCCCCGGCGCTGCTTGAGGAGAGGAGGAGGAGGAGGAGGTCACCCCCACCCCCAGTGTCGGTCTCAATCCCGCTCACCCCGTCCTGCCTGCCTGCCTGTCCACGCGGGGCTTTGGGGAGCAAGCTGGAGGCAGACGGGGGAAGCGAGAGGCAGTGGGGTGCCTGGTGGTGGCAGCTCCACACTCAAGCAGAGGGGACCAGGCCACAAGGGAAGCTGGGGAAACATTACAACATGGGGAACTGTATTAAAGGGTTGCAGCATTAGGAAGGTTGAGAACCACTGGCTTAGGGACTACTCCTTACTAATATGTAGAATAGGCACTGATGAAGATTTTGTGTGTGTGAAAATGCACCTGAGATTTGCTTTTTTAAAAAAAATATGAAGGAAAAATCATTTGCAATGCAATTAAATATCCCAATGTGCATGATCCCAACCCAGGCTAAGTTTCAATTACATTTTGCTGAAATAAATGGGAACCATAATAATGAGGTGGCCTGTTGTTGTTTCCAAATATCAGACACAGCCGCTCACATCTTAAGCACACCTCCTGTTATCTGGAATCCTGTTATTTAACTTAATACAGTGGTGGCAAACCTTCGGCACTCCAGATGTTTTGGACTACAACTCCCAGAATTCCAAGCCTAGATGGCCAATGACAAAGGAGTGTGGGAGTTGTGATCCAAAACATCTGGAGTGCCGAAGGTTCGCCACCACTGGCTTAGTAACTACTATAGCAACTTATCAAGGAGTTGACTCACCCAACCACCACTGAATCAATGGGCTTACTCTAGTACACTCACTGCACTAAGCAAGAGGATTTGACCCACTGAAGCACAGCATATACCATCTGAAAAACAGGCAGGTCAGTAGAACCATGTAGCCTGCCCATACAGGCCCGGTGTTTTCCTGGACTCTGAGGAGGTAACAGAGGCTTTAACTGCCCTGATGGCTCCTGCCCTCAAATGGACAATATTTCCTTCTTCTGTCCCTCCCGAATAACCTGCCAGCAAGGAAGCTTTCTTGGCTCGTCCATTAAAGATGACACCCGCAGCAGTTTTTGACTGCACAATCAGCGTTCAAGGATGTCTTGAATATCCGTGACAAATCTGAGTGCCCCGTCCTAACATTTTTTTGACAGATGTGAATGGCATGGCAAGCTGGTGACACCACATCCAATAGATTGTTAGACTAAAATTGAGGGTCGTCTTATACACAGAAGTAAGCTGAGGAGAGAACCGCATAGCTGTGAAACTGTAATTTTGGGTTAGAAAAGTGAGGGTCGTCTTATACATGGGAGTGTCTTATAGACAGAAAAATATGGTATTTGGGATATTAATTCATTTCTTTAAAGTTACCTCAACCTGGAGAGGCCCAGTGGGTACCCATAGACAACAGTCCTGTCACCAAACCTTAGCACCAGCCTGGAACATCTGTCAGGATTTCATGGAGACCTAAGGAGGTGGTACTGAGTGCTTCAACTGGGTGTTTAAAGGACTTTATGCGACCTGTAGCTTCTGGGATTAAGAATTATGATGACCATCTATTCAAGCACTTTCCTACCCCATTAAGGAGTCCAACATCCATTTCTCAGTCCAAAGTCCAACGTGAGAATCTGAGAAATGGTACAATTACTCCCTCAGGGTTTAGCGTTGAGGACCTGGTACAGGCTGATAAACCTGGGAAGGAATAGAGAATGATATCTCTTCTCCTCTGAGGTCCTGTTTAGTGCTTGAGGCCCCTTGCCTAGAACCATGACAGAAAACTGTCAATGTACTGACAGGGATTGTTACCAAACTTGGAGGCTGATGATAACCTTTTCTGAGAAACAGAAAGGACTTTGGGTAATAAAGCACAAAAGGCCCTGACATTTTAATGTACCGTAGTTTCTTTGTTTAATTTAAACAAACAATGTCTTATCATCAGGGCAGGCATTGTTCCTCCTGCTATATTGTATATTAATTCTTATGTTTATTCATGAAAAAAATAAATATTTCAAGTTTAAGACATTTCTACAGAATTCAGAATAGCTATTACCAGTTGCTGCCTGAGCCCAATTCAAAGTGCCTGTTTTGACATATAAAGCCCTAAATGGCTTAGGACCTAGATACCTGAAGGACTGCCTCCTTCCATATGAACCTACCCGGCAATTAAGATCGAGCCAGGGGGCCCTCTTGAAAGAGCCATCCCTCAAGGAGGTAAGAGGGATGGCTTGCAGACACAGGGCCTTCTCGGCAGCTGCCCCCAAGTTATGGAATGCCCTCCCAAGTGACATCCGCCTGGCGCCAACACTGATGACATTTTGGCGCCAGGTAAAAACCTTCTGTTCCAGAAGTTTTTTAATTGATACAATTTAGATTGTGGGTCTTCTGATGGCAATTTTAGTGTGATGGTTTTAGTATAAGGTTTTTATTATTGTTTTAATTATTTATTGTTGTTTGATGTTTTTAACTGTTTTAATTCTTTGATTGGAAGCCACCCAGAGACCTTTGGGTAGTGGGCGGCATATAAGTTGTAAAAATAAATAAATAAATAAATATTATTTTGCCTTTGATTAAGGCTGCCTAATCTCACTTGCATGAAGCATGAAGTACCCAACTTGAATCTAAGCAATAAATTCTAAAGTTGAGTTGGGGACGTCCACATGAATGAAAGACATGCTTATGAGTTCAAAAGAACTGCATAGTATTACCTAGGTAATTTTTGAAGTGGGGTCCAGAACCCAACCGAAAAATTGTGCCATAGTAAGACCAATGGTACCGGGCGTAGTGGCTCAGCGGACTAGAGTGCTGAAAAGGTCAGCTGCAAAGTCGACAGCTTGGCAGTTTGAATCCCGGGGGCCACACAGCAGAGCGAGCTCCCACTGTTAACCCCAACTCCTGCCAACCTAGCAGTTCAAAAGCATGTAGATGCAAATAGATAAATAGGTACCACCGTAAACAGTGGCCAACAGTGTTCCATGCAGCCATACCGGCCACAGACTTGCCCAACACTGGCTCTTTGGCTTGAAAACAGAGATGAGCACCTCCCCTAGAGTCGGAGGTGACTAGCATGTACGGGGAGAACCTTTACCTTTACCTTTACCTTTAAGACCAATGGTATAAATTTGAGTGGTGAATTGCCAGTAGTTTAAAAAGTAATAATAAAAGGAGAACTAAACCCAGTCTAGAAAGAGAGGTCTACACATGTAGCCATTGCAGGCAGACCTGCCACTAGAAGCTAAAGTCATGTGTATTATATATAAGCTTATGCTGTGGCTTCAGCTGTGATGACACTTGGATTCATGTCATGCTAGAGAAGCCAGAGAGCCATGCACACTTGCACAGTCAAAGAAAAGAGCTTTGACAGAACAGCTGAACTTGCAGAGTTGCTCTCCAGCCAGAGAGTCAACCAGAAGAGTCAAGAATTTGAGCAAATGTACAAGAGCAACAGAATTGAATGAATAGATTGATTCAAAGCAATGGAACACCTAATGTGAAACATTCTAATTACTTTAAAAGGATTCACTCCAAGTCTAGGGCGTTTATACACGACCCCTAAACTCCGGGGCAAATGGCTCCCAGCTCCGGAGCTTAAAAATGTTTCCCCACCAGCTCCGGAGTTTATAGGAAATTAAGTGCGACCCCGCCTACCTCAGCGCGACCCAGCGTACTTTTCAGGTACCTGCTCTTGGGAAGTGAAAATTCTTTGATGCGGATGTGCTGGGCTCTCCTCGCTTCTTTTTGTTGTTGTTGTTTTTTGTCTCCCATCCCTTTTAGAGAAGGAATCAGGAAGTGACAGGGCTCGGAGCAGCTTCCACCGGCACCGGGAGGTAAGCCTTTATTCTTTTGTCCCTTTTTTCCCTCCCTCCCCTCACGCAGACAGGAGCAAGGAAGTGCGGAGGGGTGGGGACAGAGGAACAACAACGAACCCCCAAGATCTCTGGTCCGAATTTAAGGGGCCAGCGGATCTTAGGGGTCGTGTGAAAAGAGCCTAGGTCTGGATCTAACCCCTTGCCCTTATTGATTATGTATATCATTGGTAGTATTGTGTTAGCTAGCCTGGAAACACATTAACGAAAGACCAAGCAGCAACTACTATATATGGAAAATGAGCAAGCAAGCAAGCAAACAAACAAAAAACATTTATATATCCAGCAATAATATGACCCAGTCTTGGCTCCCGTCCAAACTTCGGCCCTCCAGATGTTTTGGACTACAACTCCCACAGTCCTTTGCCATCGGAAATACAGGCTTTGTTTTCTGGGAGTTGCGGTCCAAAACATCAGGAGGGCTGAAGTTTGGAGATGCCATTTGACTATGGCCTGTTTTCAATGACTGGTATTTCATACGTGTTAAAATGTTCAGAATTGGCTGCAACCGATTTTGAGAGAAACCCTGTTCCTCCTGGAGGCTGCCAGTCTAAATTCCAGTGGACATGTAAGAATAAAACTAGAATGCCCCTTCAGTCTGTGGTTGAGACCACTTGTTACAAGGCCAGTTTTAATTGAAAGATTGCAAAATTTTCAGAACTTCTCAGCTAGTGTTCCTGTGACGACAATGGCAGGGGGTACTGGTAGTTGTAGTCCAAAGGCGATACTTTTTTGAGCGAGACCGTGTGTTAACCAATTTTCAGAAACTGTCCCCCTCGACCTCCCCCCCCGGGGATCAGGAATACCATAACTATGCTGCATAGCAATTGCAGCCTCCCCTCTAAGCTATAGTTCCCAAGCATCTTTGAGGGTAGTGGTTACAAAAGATTATAAACAATTATGCCAGTTTATAAGAAGTTACAGAATGTCATTACTGTTATACATCACATCCTTCTTCCACTGGCTCTATTTATGCATCGTTCCCTGTCACATTTTTACAATATATGCGTGCAAATACCAACATATTTGGCCGTGTTCCAGGCGGGGTAGTCTAGCCCCTGACACAGCCTAAGTGAAAACAGATGGGCCCTTAACTTTGCTGTGAGTGAACAAATGAAGAGAAGCTATGAAAAAGAAATAAAGCTAGCGATAAACAGAAGCATGAAACTGGGAAGCACTGTGTGCACATCATGCTGGAGCTGAGGAGAAATATTATGAGGTTGCTGTTTATTTTGCCTCAGACAACAATCAGAAGCAATTGGGATCAGAAACTCTTGAAGAGGTCCTGTACAATGTCCAATGGACTTAAAACAAAGGTGAACCATTTGTGGCACAGTACCCCCCCCCCGCCGATCGCGGGGGTTAGGGACCCACCCCACCCGCGATGCATGAAAATCCGCAATATGCGGAAGCGGGGGTGGGGCCTGGGGGCGGGGGTGCGATCACACACCTGTCTGAGAAGTCTTGGGGTGGCATGCACAGGTGGGGGTGCGGGATCTTACCTCCTGCTGCTGCCTGCCCACGCCGCCCGAGACTTCTCGTCCAGGGCCGTCTCCATTGAAATGCATTGGCTCAGTGCATTTCAATGGAGAACCTTTTCCCCATTGGAATACATTGGCTCAATGCATCCCAAAGGGGAAAATTTCCCCACTGAAATGCATTGACTCAATGCATTTCAATGGAGATTGCCCCCCCCCTTCTCAGAGGATCGTGGAGGAGCATGGGGGCAGCATGGAGCAACGCGATCGCCCCCCGCCCCCTCACATGGCCCAAGGCTTCTCAGTGGAGCGCAGAGGGGAGAGCGATGCAATTGTCCACCACCGCGACCCCACGCGGCCCCGAGACTTCTCAGAGGAGCGCGGGGGCAGAACAGAGTGACGCAATTGCCCCCTGCCGCCCCCCAAGTGTCCCCGAAGCTTCTCAGAGGAGCGTGGGGGCGTCACGGAGCAACCCAATTGCCCCCTGCCGGCCCCCCACACGGCCTGACGCTTCTCGGAGGAGCGCGGGGGAGCGGCCCCAAGGTGCAGGTACTGCGATCCCGCAATGTAGTGGGACCACAGGACCTGAACCGCGAAATGGCGGGGGAGGGTGACTGTACTCTAGATGGTATTTGTAGACTGTAATCCCTGTTATCCCTCACCACTAGCTCTTGCTGACAAAGACTGATGGGAATTGTCATCCAATGACATCTATACGTTCCAACGATGCCTTCTTCCAGAAACCAACATTTCTGGAATTAATCTCTTTCTAGTACAAGGCTTCATATGATCATCAATATTTAGATATATGTTTCCTGCAGATAGCTTAAAGCCTACTCAGAGCAGGTACTCAGCCTTACTGGATTAGAATGATGACTCAGCTCCCCTAATGCTTTAAATAGGTGTGTGTGTGTGTGTGTGTGTGTGTGTGTGTGTGTGTGTGTGTGTGAGGGAGAGAGAGAGAGAGAGAGAGAGAGAGTACAATAGCCTTGGGGTTAAGTCTTAATTGATGAAGGAGCTTGCTGGTCCTTGCCTCTATCTATTCCCAAGCATCTCCTCTTGGCCTCTCTTCCTCTTCTCCCCGTGGCTACCATCACACTACTGACAGAACATCAGGCAGTTTCACATGCTATGGTACAGGTTAGGAGAAAATGTGGCCTTCCAAGATGCTGGTGAGCTAATATCTGGAGGACCACCCGGAAGGCCAAACCTTGACTTTAAGTAAGAAGCATGGCCACCCTACAGAGCAGTTGCATTGTTCGTAGGCCTAGCTATAAACCTGGTGTTTTCAACAAACCAACGAGGGTCTTTTTTTTTTTTGCCATTGATCCCAGAGCTAATAAAATCTGACCTTCTGGACTCCAACTCCTACAGGTAAATATTTCGCCATGATCATCGATATTTAAAGCCACATTTGCTGTGGATTGCTTGCTGGCAATTAATGACTGCTGTATTATTTTTACATAGCAATGTCGATGAATGCAAATGGATCAATGACTATCGGTGTGTGTTGATTTCCCCTCCCTCTTAGCAGTTGAGCATGACACCTTTATAGTGCCAATTAACAAATCCCTTGGATACCACTTTCGTTATTGGCAGCAATAAAATATGATGGTGAACTTGCTCCTGTTCACCTGGATTAGATTAGGGAATGTGAAGAATGCTGTAAAACATCTCTTGTTCTCCATGACTTTCCAAGCCTCCCCATGCCATAACTTCCCTCTACAGCAGAACTGTACTTCTGCACAGATTGATTTATTGTGAATGGAGAAAATAACTATAAAGCACCTGAGAAATCTTGGCAGAGTTTTTTGGCAGGAAGAGAAAGCTTGACACGAGAAATCTTGCTATAAAGAGAAAAGAGAAGATTTTGTTCCTTCTGTTCTTGCCAACAGCAAGAGGCTATAAGATTCCCATCCCTAGTCTGGATACTTGTAGTTCCTAGTTATTATATATGGGAGCTGGGGGGTGGGGGCAGGTGGCAGCATGCTTTCCTTCCCATTAACAGATGGGAAATAGTGTTAAAGAAAGAAAGAAAGAAAGAAAGAAAGAAAGAAAGAAAGAAAGAAAGAAAGAAAGAAAGAAAGAAAGAAAGAAAGAAAGAAAGAAAGAAAGAAAGAAAGAAAGAAAGAAAGAAAGAAAGAAAGAAAACGTACCAGATTTCTCTCTTCTGTCCTGGTGGCTTCAACCAGAATTGTCTAGATACTGGAATTTGGACTGCCTGCCTGGGAATTCTACATAGAGATCCCAACTATCCGGCTCTTTGACATAGGAAGAAAGTTCCAGGTGGCTCCAAACCAAATTATTATGTGGTTTTGAGGAGCAGTTTATTTACTTATCTGTTTGGGGCATCTATAACCTAAGATCCTGTGATGATATCAAACTGAAAGGAGGTTAGAAATCGAAACACACATATGTACACAGGGTAGCGTCGAAGTATGGCATCCAACACCATCACACACTTTACTTTATTTGAAATTTATATATTGCCAGCTTGTATGAAACAACTCATGGCGGTGACATAGGTAAAGTAGGATAAACAAAGAGCATAATAAAAATAAGATACAAAAAATAAAGCAATATATTCTTGGAGGCTTTCACGGCCAGGTTCTGATAGCTATTGTGAGTTTTTCAGGCTGTTTGGCCGTGTTCTGGAAGTT
>JAHTLZ010000831.1:0-10678 GCA_023846285.1 Phrynocephalus versicolor
TTCGAGATCCCCTTTGTGAGGTCCAGTTAACTTACAGTTGGCTATAGATCAGCCTTTTTCCTGTAAATGGATTGGTTTGGTGGCCATTAATGTGTCTAAATCACTAAGCTGTTAAAAAAGAAAGACTTTTGCCAGACTTCAGTCACAAACACGGTGGAAAAATCCAGTGTGCACGTAATTATTGTCGTTAAAGCTCAGTGGGTTGGAGCATCCGGTGCTGTGGATCCCGGGATCAGGAAGTTCTGTCCTCACTCTGCCTCCAGAGAGAGGGGACTGCCAAGATCAGTTTTATGGTTTGATCTGTTATGTCTTACTCGTGTCTTATAGTGGGTAATTGGGACTGTAAGTGCCAGTTAATGAGAAAAAAGTGCTTTGCCAAAAGTGCTGAACCGTCATCTGTTTTTGCTGTCCCCCTCTTTCAAAAATTAATGGATATAGGTGGGAAGTAGAGATGGGCACGAATAAAAAAAATGGCATTTCGTTTGTCGTTTGGAGGGTCCGTTTCGGTTCGTTTCCGTTTTTTGCGATTTTTTGCAAAAAAATCGTTTTCGTTTTCGTTCGTTTCGTTACCATTTTGTTACCATTTATTTCATTTTTTTGTGCTTTTTTAGGATTTTAAGCAATTCACTTGTATTGCAGTAACGGAAACGAAACGCACGACAAAATTTCCGTTGTTTCTGTTCGTTTCGTTTCATTTTAGAGACAAAATTCGTTTGTCATTTCGTTGCGTAACGAAATGAAAAAGCAGAAACGAAAACGAACAATTGTTCGTTTCGTACCCATCTCTAGTGGGAAGTGACCACGGGGAAGCCAAGTGGGGAAGGCTCCCTCTCTCCTGACCTGCTTTTGCATGAGTTTCCCTGCAGCTTCTGGGCAGTCCGGGGCTATGTCACCTGGTGCATCCTGCCAGGGGGCAACTCCCATAAGCTTTGTCCGGAGCTGCTTTTCCTTTCATTGGGATTACCCCCCCCCCCGGTCCGGAAGTTGAAGTTTGCAAAAAAAAAAGGTGCCTGAGGGGGGATATGATTGAGACGTACAAAATAATGCAGGGTATGAGTCAAGTGGATAGAGGGAAGCTCTTCTCCCTCTCACAAAATACCAGAACTAGGGGACATCCACTCAAATTGAGGGCTGGGAGAGCAAGTTAGTTTGTGGAACTCCCTGCCACAGGATGTGGTGATGGCATCTGGTCCGGATGCCTTCAAAAAGGGATTGGACAGATTCTTGGAGGAAAAGTCCATCACAGGCGACAAACCATGATGGAGATGTGTATCATTTCCAGGCTTAAAACCAGAGTACTTCAAGGGCCATATGCAGGGGAGTGGTACCAGGAGACAGAGATCTAGTCTCATGCGCTCCCAAACGCATCTGGTGGGGCCGCTGTGAGATACAGGAAGCTGGACTAGATGGGCCGTTGGCCTGATCCAGCATGGCTCTTCTTATGTTCTTATGTTCTTAAGACCTTGCCTAGTTGCTTTCTTGGTGCATCTTGGCATTCTTCATGGGATGCTGAGGTCTCTGGGCGCCGCCACGGCCCTAAAAGGAGCTCTCCATTGCCACAGTTCTGCCAATGCGTCACCCAGTGTGCCCAGACTGGTTCTGTGGAACCCCTGTTAAGATAGAGTCAAGCGTGCTGGGGACATTGTCCCATCCCACTCAGAACTGCAGAGGTGGAGGGTTGCCACTTCCACGTGGCATCGGCCTAACCTTGTATCCTTCCTCTCTCCTAAGAGAGATGGGGCGTGGCGGTTTGTTTGCACGATCAATCATCATAGAACTGCAACAATGGAAGAAATCCTCTGGATCAGCAAGTCCAGGCCCTGTCACGGAAGCCCAGTGGGGGGATTGAACTCCCAAACTTTGGCTCCACAGCCAAACGCCTAAACCACTGAGCTATCCAGCTCATGAGCTGCTGGAGGCCTTTTTCATCTACATTCCCCACTCCCTTTCCATGTTTCCTGGATGTCCGTCTGTCAGGAATACTTTGATCCGGCGTTCCTGCATGGCAGGAGGTTGGACTGGATGGCCCTTGAGGTCTCTTCCAACTCTAGGATTCCGTGATTCCTTTCCTGTTCATTTTTGATCAGGAACACTCAACTGGAACTATCTCTAGTCTTTGTTCCTTATTATACGGCCATCTGTGGAACTCCCTGCCACAGGAGGTGGTGATGGCATCTGCCCTGGATGCCTTCAAAAAGGGATTGGCAAGATTCCTGGAGGAAAAGTCCATCACAGGTTACAAACCATGATGGAGATGTGTCATCTCCAGGCTTAAAACCGGGGTACTTCAACAAGGGCCAGAGGGAGTGGAGTGGAGACAGAGATCTAGTCTCGTGCGCTCCCAGAGATATTTGGTGAGGCTACTGTGAGATCCAGGAAGCTGGACTAGACGGGTCTTTGGCCTGATCCAGCAGGGCTTAAGTGGAAGCAATCAGTTAAATACAAATCAAAACATGTTTTGTAGATTACCATCACCTCTTTGTCTAACCCACCATTACAGTAATTTATCAAATTATCCTTCAGTAGCCCATAAAGAATTAGGATCCCAAGAGGTCCACCTTGGTTCCAAAATTTCCTTTTAATTAAGTCCTAGAAGTTAGTTTCTTGTTTTCGTTCGTGTTCACTGTTGCCTAGCGAGGATTACAAAGTGTTGTTAACAGGAGGGTCCTGTTTGCTAACATTGATATTACCTGAGACCATTTTCCCATGAGGTTACATTCTAAAGACTATCTCACTGGTTCATCTCAAAAGAGGCTCCTACCCGTTGTCCCGTTCCATTCGCACCCTCGTAGCTAAGCATGCAAATGTCATCAAATCTGTGCTGTTAAGGTCCTGGATACAGTAGGACCCCAGTATGCGCTGGGGATTGGGTTCAGACCTTCCAGTGGATAATGAAAACCGTGGATAAGAGAGAACGCCAAAAATCCCCAAAACTGCTGTTTTGTGAGAGTGGCTTGCTTTATGGCTGCTGTTTTACAACAGTAGCTTGCTTTACAGCTGGTTGTTTATGACAGTAGCTTGCTTTGCGGCTGCTGAATTATTTATTTAATTTTTTCCCTCTGCCAACTGTGGATAATGAATCAGTGGATACGGGGGCCGTACTGTATTACCATTTAAAAAGAAAAAAAAGAAACAGATTAAAATCCCAGTTTGGGGGACATACCGGTGGTTGCTCAGTTATGGTTTGTTTGCTGTAAACACGGCTGCCCTGAATGGTTTGATAATTGGACAAGCCCACCCCAGATGGGAAGAAGATCAGAGACCTTGGCATCCCCTCTGGCACTAGGGACTAGAGCCTTTGTTAATAAAACACTACCTTGGTGGAGTCAGGGGCCCATGTTTTACCATCGTGATGACTCGTTCACTTGTTCTTGCAGATATCAGGTTCGTGGGAAGGTTTTTCCAATGTGCGTCCTCAGTGGTATAATTATGCCTTCTCCTGATGAACTGCTGTAGGAAGTCTAGGGAAGGTTATACTGCATATTTATATACAGTTGCAAAATGAGACTTTCAGAAGCTGGTCTGAGTTGAACTGTCTGCTCTTTTGCTTGGCTTGCACAATTGTCTGGGATTTTCAGCGAGGTGGGTTTAAGAAACAGGATTGGAAGATGTCTTATCTCATGCCTGTGAGAGTTTCCGATTACAAGAGGGAACCAGGCTTCTGCGTGAGAGCTGTTAATTAATCTAATTAGTTTCCTCAGCTGGTATGGCAACGTAATATAATTTCAAATGCCCAATTCCCAAACGGCTGTTTAGTACTTAGAGCAAGGAGGCAAGGGAATTCCTGCTTCTCTCTGCTTGGTTAGTCAAACAGGAAGGTTTTTAAAAAGGCTATTTTAAGAGATACATCACTTTGATAGCGTAGTGCTAAAAAGGCAGGGGAATCTCAGGAGGGGATATCTTCATTTCAGCAAGGAAAGGTTTCAATGTACAGTAATACCTCGGATAAAGAATGCCTCGGATAACAAATTTTTCAGATAACAAATGGAAATTCCCAGGTATAGGGCTGCCTCGGATAGCAAATGTCCCCTATGGGCTGCGTCGGATAACAAATGTTTCATAATGCCTTGCAAAAAATGTGTACCCTGCATGCATTGCAAGATGCATAGTTTGTGGAGGGGTGGGAGGAGTTAGAGCATTTTTAATGGTGTTTTGGAGCCATTCTGGACATGTTTTGCTGAGGAATTTGGACCTTTCAAACTTGGTAAGACAGGGAGCTAGCTTTTATTAATCTTTGCACTGCTTTTCTTTGCGTTTTTGACTGGAGGAAGCTGGGGTAGTTTTGCTGGTTTCCTTTCTCCGTGTTTGCAGTCTTTTTTCATTGCTCTGCAGGCAAAAACGGGCTAGATTTTTCTTCCTGCTTATGTTTGTTTGTTTGCATTTTCCCCTTTGCACTTTGGGTGGGAACAGGCTGGGGTAGTAGGCTTGCTGGTTTCTTTTGCACCATTGCACTGCATTGGGGTGTTCTGGGGGTTTGTGTTCCAGCACTGCAAGCTTTTAAAGTGCATTTTATAAAGAGGTCTGGAACCCCACACAGCTTTTTTCAGACTTCTGGAACGAATTAATCAGTTTCCCATTCATTTCAATGGGAAACCACATTTCGGATAACAAATTTTTCGGGTAACAAATTGCCTCTGAGAACGAATTAAATTCGTTATCAGAGGTACCACTGTATTCCTTTCTTGCCAACTCAGTTTGGGGAAAATGATGGAGGTTGGGAAGATTTTTTTTTTTTTTTAAAAAAAAGAGAGAATCGGACAATATCATTAGAAGATCTAGTTAATGAATCCTGATAGGTGTGTGATATACATTTTGTGTGAGGGCTGCAGATGGACATGAAGCAAAATGTGTTTCGCTTTGTCAAAATTCATACGCGCGGCACCTTGACTGCCGCGCGTACAAGCTTTGATGAAGCAGGGCGAAACGCTTTCGCCCTCCTCTCTCTTGACAACTTTAGACTTCGCTGATCTCCTGATCAGGAAAAAAATGTTGATCTCTCAGTCAAGGTTTTTAAGACGTGGGAGTCTCTCTTATGGGGTGGGATACCATTACAGCCGCATCATCAGTGAAAAAGGTTCAGGAGATTCCCCCCCCCCCCCACTCCTATTAATATTAATCCCCTTTTTTCCTGTGGATTGTTGCATAAAATATTAGCCAAACAGCTTGCTGACAAAGGGAAATAATAGCGGGGAGACTGAGCAGCCCTGACCAGTGCCCTGAAGGAAATTGCCTGAGGAGGAATCTTATGTCATTAATTTTAATAGCAATCTATTGTTTGGAAGATAAAGAAGCAAGCGTTGAGATAACCCCATCTCCATTACTTGACATACTTCGAGGACTTCCCGGTCACTCTCGTTTGTTGATAAAAGGAGGTGACCTTGTGGGGTACAAAAGAGGATTTAGTGAAAAAGGACATAACCTATCATCTCAAGGCCGGTAGGTGTCCCATTTTGGACACCACATTTGGAGAAGGATGCTGACAGATTGGACCACGTTCAGAGGAGGGTGAGAAGGAGGATCAGGGGTCTAAACCAAGCCCTGTATGAGGAAAGACTGAAAGAACTGGGCATGTTTAGCCTAGAGAAAAGAAGACTGAGGGGAGAGAGGATGGCATATTTCAAATACTGTACGGTGGTACCTCAAGTTATGCATGTAATCTGGTCCGAATGCATGCTCTTAAGTGGAACTACTCTTAAATCAGGGCACTTATCTAAAAAATTGAAAATATAAGTTAAAAAACCCAAGTCAGTCTGTCTCCCTATCAAGGAGAACACCTTCTATAAGAACATAAGAAGAGCCCTGCTGGATCAGGCCAAAGGCCCATCTAGTCCAGCTTCCTGGATCTCACAGTGGCCCCACCAGATGTGTTTGGGAGCGCATGAGACTAGATAGCTGTCACCTGATAGCACTCCCCTGTATCTGGCCCTTGAAGGACCCTGGTTTTAAGCTTAGAAATTACATATCTCCATCATGGTCTGTAACCTGTGATGGACTTTTCCTCCCGGAATCTGTCCAATCCCCTTTTGAAGGCATCCAGGCCAGATGCCATCACCACATCCTGTGGCAGAGAGTTCCACAGCTCCCTGGGGTCTTAGGGAGAGAATGGTCAAAGGGTAGGGCAACAAGTGAATGTGGAATCTTTTGTATGCTGCACAGTTCCCTCGTCTACCGCCAAACAAGAACCAAGAGAAGATGCTCCATACAATGGTGCAAAACAAAAAATCAGCTGTGTCTCCTCTTTTATCTCTGATACTTCTTTGTTAGCCTTTTCCCTCTCTACAGAATCATGTGGTGGTGACAAATGGAGGTATTTTCTATGTACTGTGGTACCTTGACTTATGAATTTAATCCATTCCGAAGGCTTGCTCTTAAGTCAAACTACCCTTAAATCGGGGTACCTATATAAAAATTGAAAAAATAAGTTTAAAAAATCAAAAAATGAAAAAAAAAGTAAGTCGAGCATACCATATCTAAAATTTGTAAGGCAGCAGTTAAAACGCCAACAATTTTCTGCTCTTAAGTCGAATTGCTCTTAAGTGGGGGTACCACAGTATTTGAATGGTTGCCATACAGAGGAGGGGGAGGATGTGTTGCCAACCATCACAGAGTGCATGCAGGATGCACAACAATGAGCTCAAATTACAGGAACCCAGATTTAGGCTGAATAGCAGGGGAAAAATCCTAACTGTTAGAGCATTACAACATTGGGGCCCACCTAAGAGCCTTGTGATGCAGTGGATAAATGCCTGTCCTGCAGGTAAAACAGTGCTCACAACCTGGGGTTCAATCCCAGGTAGCAGGCTCAAGGTTCACTCAGCCTTCCATCCTTCCGAGGTCGGTAAAATGAGTGCCCAGCTTGCTGGGGGGTGTTCAATGTGTAGCCTGCATACTGTAATTAAAATTATAAACCTCCCAGAGACTACTTGAAGTGGTATGGGGCGGTATAGAAGCAGAACACTTTGCTTTGCTTTGCTTTACCTCAGGAGGGGGTTAGCTCTCCGACGCTGGAGGCATTTCAGGGGGAAAAAGTTAGACAACTCTCTGTCAGATCTGGGTTGACTTGGATTCCTTCTCAATCCTTTCCAACTCAATGATTCTGTGATTCTATGATGTAATAATCTTTGTGTTGACTCCAGATTTGGCCTGTGTGTCTGACAAAGTGCAAGGGATCCTTTTAATTTAATTTGGGGCAGTGGAGCCGCGCACAAGATGGCGGCGCGTTCACACGCTGAGGCTCTGAGCTCCCAGAATGGTTGCGTGTTGCTTGGAATATTGTGCGTGTGGATGTGTTTGCATAATGTGGAAGGAGCATTTTTTGCCTACTCACGCATAGAGCTGTTAAATATCGGGCTTGACTCGTGGGGCTGGCGAGTTGTGCAGCAAGCACACAGTGTGAAATCCGATGGAATGGCTTTTTAGTGGGATGGTGTTGGGGGGGAGGGAGGGGGGAGGCTCAGCCAATTTCACTGTACACTGGATGTACAATGACAATAAAGGTTATTATCATTATTGTTTCTCATAGTGGCCAGTCCAGTGCTAGTAAAGCAAAGCTCAGAGGCCGATTTCCCCGTGGAAATATACTGGCAGTGATACAGGCAAATGCTGAAACTCGTAGCTGTTGCTGTCATTCTCCTCCAGCGATAGGCCTACCCTCCTTGAAAGCCATATGTATGCCTTTTTAATGTATTGTAAGTTTAACTGCATTTTATATTATTTGGTTGGTGGATTGGATGGTTGACTTGACTTAATTTATATGCTGCCCATCTGGCTACCAAGGTCACTCTGGGACATTTACAAGACAACACAGTGATCAGCTACATCAAAGTGAACAAAATATATCAAATCAATGAAAACAATATAACTTAAATTTTTAAAAAAATACAACACAAAAAGAGCACTTAACAGAGTAGGAAGCAGCGGTTTTGCTTCGCAAAGCTATCGGAGGTCATAACGCTATAGATATAAGCATTACGTCATGCGCGAGGCACTGCAAGTTGGCTGAGTTGTGCCAGTCCCTCTGCTCACCCGTTTCAAGATTTGCATGGACAGCTTGTGGCCTTCCAGCTTGTTTTGGGTCGTTAGTTCCCAGCATCCCTTGGGAGCTCTGGCTGGGGCTGATGGGCTTTGGAATTCGGCAGCACGTCTCAGGCCGATCCTGAGGGAAAGTGTGACTTTGGACTTGGGGTGGGCATGGACTGCAGGTTTGTGCTACTTCAGGAGTGTCCAAACGTTGGCCTTCCAGATGTTTTGGACCACAACTCCCAGAATTCCAAGCCTGTATTGTCAATGACAGGACTGTGGGAGTCGTGGCCCAAAACATCTGGAGGGTTGCAGTTTGGACACCACTGTGCTAGTTCATCTGTTACCCAACAGATGTTCTGCGGTCTGAGCCCGGCCTCTCCTGGCTGGTATCTACTCAGAGGGAGAACTTCCCTGCCCTGCCTCCTCCAAGGTTGGCCTCTACCCCCATCACCAGGCTGACCCACAGAAAGCACGGCTTTGATTCGTGAACATCACCACTTCTGATTCCTTGGCACAAGGTTTCTGTTCGGTGGCGGAATGTCATTGATACAGACCACAAACTAAGCCTGCTGGCCGTTCGTCTTCCATCCATCATACAGGTGACATGGACGCTGAGTTACGGCCCATTTGCTGAGCAGAAAAGATGAGGTTGTTTGCAGGAATTGTCTTCTCAAAGATCCGTTGGCTGGGGCCCTCCTGCAAGCAGGCAGATGAGGGCAAGCCAGGCCCCGTGACTGCCCCAGGGCGCCTTGTCATCACAAACAGGCCAATCATCTGCAACTGAGTAAGAACCCTGGGGGCGTTTCCCTGCATCCATTTCTATAAGAACATAAGAAGAGCCATGCTGGATCAGGCCAAAGGCCCATCTAGTCCAGCTTCCTGTATCTCACAGCGGCCCCACCAAATGCCTAGATATCTGTCTCCTGCAACTACTCCCCTGCCCCTCACAGAATACCAGAACTAGGGGACATCCACTCAAATTGCAGGCTGGGAGAGTGAGAACAGACCAAAGAAAATATTTTTTTACCCAGCGTGTTGTTAGTCTTTGGAACTCCCTGCCACAAGATGTGGTGATGGCATCTGGCCTGGATGCCTCCAAAAGGGGATTGGGCAGATTCCTGGAGTCCATCCCAGGTGACAAACCATGATGGGAATGTGTCATCTCCAGGCTTAAAACCAGGGTCCTTCAAGGGCCAGATGCAGGGGAGTGGGATCAGGAGACTGAGATCTAGTCTCATGCGCTCCCAAACGCATCTGGTGGGGCCACTGTGAGATCCAGGAAGCTGGACTAGATGGGCCTTTGGCCTGATCCAGCATGGCTCTTCTTTTTTTTTATGTTCTTATGACTCATCACCTGAGTAGGGGTTTTAGAAGGATGGTGGTACCTTACTTGAAGTGGTATGGGGCAGTATATAGGCAGAACACTTTGCTTTTGCTTTTACTGCTTTGAATGTGTTTTGGCCTTGCTTATATTTTTTGGCATTTCATTCATTGATCCTTTGAGTATTGTGTATTGTATTGAGCATTGTGTATACATCGTTACTAACTTAGGCACTCTTTTAATTGCTTAAACCCATCGTGGATTCTTTTAAAGGAGAAAGGCGGCTTCAAAATATTTTAAATAAATCTCTAGCTGGCTTCAGTTGAGCAAGTGCGCAAGCCCTGGTAAAACGACTGGTGTCCCAAATGCCCATGGAAAGGTGGATGGCAATTCAGCCGCATGAGGTTGGCATGGCCCGGAGGCCTCATGACACATCCATTATCGCATCTTATATCCGAAGCAAACAGGAGGAGAAAGCGGAGCCGCTCATCAAAGGTCACTGTCCTTTCCCCAAAGCTTCTTTGCTCAACAGTGTTGATTCAACAAGTGCGGGCCTGTTCCGTCGGTCAATAGTAACCGACTGTTTGTTTGCTCTTGGCAGAAAAGCGGGGGCCGAGCCAAGAGAGAGGCCCGTCCAAGATCTGGCACTGCCCTGCCTTCACTGGCAAGCAACGGGATTCCTAATCGGTCTTTTTTTTTTCAGCCGTGTCAACGGTCACAGGACAAAAGACTCCGGAACGTACATGGCACGGTAGCAAAGATTGGCGAGATTGAGGAGGTGCCGCTGCTTATCTTTCTCCTTGAAATGCAAATGCTCCCGTTGAGGCGTGTGAGGCTTTTGCGGGTTGGAGAGGCCCTTGGTCTCCACCGGCCGAAAGGCCTCACCTTCTGTTTCTAGGAATGCTGAAATAAGAGGACAGGATGAGGGAGTGACATGGGCAAATAGAAGAAGAATCTTTATTTACGGTTGTTAACCAAGACAAGAGATACCAAATATCAATTTGCCACATTAAAACGATTTGCCAGAATAAAACATTAAATTTGACAGAATAAAACACCTTAAAACACTTTAAGAACATTGTAAAACTTTTGATAAAAGCCACTAAATAGGAACAGGACTGTTATAAAATAGTCAATATCAGAAGGGTGGGTAATGTAGTGGATCGAAGATCAGGCCAACATCAAACCCCAAAGTGGAAACCACACTCCATAAGGTGATTAGGAGCTAGAATTACTGGCAGTCATAAGCCTACGTACAGCTACTGCAGCAGTGCAAAATCTAGCAACACTGTTTGAAATCTGCTGGGACTTGTCAGAGAGAAGTAACTTTGCATA
>JAHTLZ010000832.1:0-15803 GCA_023846285.1 Phrynocephalus versicolor
TTTTTTGGTTTTTTGTGTATTGTAATAGCATTAGTCTATTTACCCCAAGGATGTGTGTGTGTGTGTGTGTGTGTAAGAGAGAGAGAGAGAGAGAGAGAGAGAGAGAGAACCCAAACTATCAGAAAAGAGCTGCCAGTCAATTTTGAATCATGGCAATCCTTTCCAGGGTTTCCCCAATATTTTCTAGGTAAACAGAAGCAGCCACTCAGGCTGGCTGTTCTAACATGCACACTGGACCACTGAACTCACAACCTTTGGCTCCACAGCCAGATACTTAACATATGGAGCATTTCATCCAGCTCACAAGGACTTAAGAGCAGCATAAATGGCTGAAGTCACCTTTTACATCCATATTCTGATCCAAACCTCTGATGTTGGTGTGAGAGTGGCTGGCCCAGATTTGAGCTCAAGACTCCATGTTCCTATTGTAACACTCTAATCACAGCACCATACTGCCCCCTGAGTGCCTAGTCCAGTGTTTCTCAAACTGTGGGTTCCTAGATGTTCCTGGACTACAACTCCCATAAATCCTGGCCAGCTCAGCTAGTGATAAAGACTACCAGTCCAGGAACACCTGGGAACCCACAGGTTGAGAACCACTGGACTGGACATACTGTTTTTGTTTTTAATTTCCATGCGTAACCAGCCCTGTAACCCACTAAAAACAGACCAAACCTCTATGCATTATGTTTCACAAAGGGTGAAAAAAATTGTCGGAAGGACAAGGGAAGGAATGCATTCAGAAGATCATGCAGTGGCCGGCTGCTATTGTTTTCTTGGTAATAAAATATGGTTTGGATGTCATGAATATGGAGTGAGGTCATTCTGAGTTAGCCCGGTTTTTAAAACACATTTCAAACCAACTTCTTGGGAAAGACACTCCAATGTTTCAAAATGTCAATCTCGAAGAGAAATTGTCTCTAGAGCAGAAAGTTAATCGAAAAGGTCACCGTTTTAAAAAAAAGTAATTCGGCAAACGTTGCTTCCAGCCCTTTGTCAAGCTGTGATGTGGAGGCAAAGATTAAACCAACATTGTTTGAACTGAACAGCTCTGCACATACGGGTACACATATGAGGATTTTTCAGAACATATATGAATGAGATTCCTCATTCAGCAACAGGACACATAAGAACATAAGAAGAGCCCTGCTGGATCAGGCCAAAGGCCCATCTAGTCCAGCTTCTTGTATTTCACAGTGGCCCCACCAAATGCGTCTGGGAGCAAACAAGACTAGATATCTGTCTCCTGATACCACTCCCCTGCATCTGGCCCTTGAAGTGCCCTGGTTTTAAGCCTGGATATGACACATCTCCATCATGGTTTGTAACCTGTGACAGACTTCTCCTCCAGGAATCTGTCCAATCCCCTTTTGAAGGCATCCAGGCCAGATGCCATCACCACATCCTGTGGCAGGGAGCTCCACAGACTAACAACACATTTTCCTCATGCTCAGGTCCCTGATGTATGAGGCCCGTAAGTGCTCAGTGCTTGATGACCTGCTGCTAGGTAAAATAAGTGATAAGAGGGAGAGGTTCTCAGTCAGCTCAAAATGCAGGACATGCAACAATGGGCTACAGTTACAGGCTGAAAGTTAGAAAAAACTTCCTAACTGTTAGAGTATCAGAACAATGGAACCAGTTATCTCAAGATGTGGTGAGTGTGCTAATGCTGGAGGCACTCAAGGGAAATGTAGATAACTGCCTGGCAAATATCCTATGATTCATACCCCTGCTTCAAGCAGGGGGTTGGACTGGATGACTTCAAATGTGTCATGTGAAAAGAAAAGGATGATGGCTAATCAACGTTGGCAGCAGACCAGTGGTCTGACGAAAGATATTATGCTGTGTCAGGTGGAGACAGTGAAGGGTAGTGATTCTACTTTCATGGAAAAAAGCACTCCAGGTTCTAGTCCGAACTTTAAAAGAGATATCCAAGGTTCTGAGTCAGGACCTTAGAGGAGATGAGATGGAGATATGACTCAGCATCTCAGATAGCTTCTGCAAACTGAAACCTGGAGGTAAGGTATTACTCCATGAAACTGGAGTCCCACACACTTGTAGGGTGAAAACCAAGAAAGCACTGTTCATGCATTCCAAGTGCTAATGCGGACTAGTCAACGTTGTTATATGCTGTCAAGTCACTTCTGACTTTGGATATCCCTATGAATGAGTATTCTGCAGAATTCCTTGCCTTCAGTAGTCCTGGTCAGCTCTTGTAAATTCACGCATGAGGCTTCCCAATCCATGTCATAGTTCATCTTCCTCATTTCCTGCTGCCTTCAGTTTGTCCAGCATGACTGTCTTTCCAGACAATCTTGCCTTTTCATGTTGTGGTCCAGCGCCCAAGCCAAGTTGTTTGTTAAACCCATTGAGGACACCAACACTCTTGAACTTATGGGGAAATTGTGGAGGCCACAGCTTTATTGGTATGCTTACAATCTGCAGTAATCTGGCCAGGCATTGGGTCAGATCCAATACCATCGGGGAACCCGCCTGTCCCCCGATGTGCGTGGTGGCACCACCAGGTGGCAGCACCCTTTGTTACTCAGCTTCCGGAAACCCCGTGGATGCAGACAACTTCTAGATTTTGTTCCCCAAGCTGAGCGGAGAGGCCGTCTGATGTCCCTCCTGAGCCTGGGTCCGCCATTACCACCTGAAGTTTCCATGCTGCGCAGGCTCCGTCCTGCAGCCGCCTCTGCCTGGATCCGGTCCCAATGCCTCCAAACCACCCAAGCTGTAACAAAACAACAAGAACCATACAAGTTAACACACCAACAGACAGTAAACTGATTCCATACTCAAGGGGTGGATGGGTGGGGAACACCGCTGCTGCTGGAACCCAATGGCAGCGTTCTGGCAGCCGTGGACCTTTTTAAAGGGCCGCGCCAGTGAGTACAGTTCACCTGCGCAGGCTGGCCAGTGCCCAGTGCAAAGCCTGCTGGGTGCCTGGGATTGGCTCTGGCACCCAGCGCGGCGTGGCTAGATCCATGTAAGTGGTCCCTGGCCGGCACCATCTTGCGGCTCCCGTTGGTCCGGCTGGGCAGTGGACCACAACACTGGACCTGGTAAGTCAGGTCTGATATTTTATGTCTAAAACTGGACATAAAATACCTTGGTTTAATTATGTTTGTCTCCAAAGATAGTTCAGGAGAGATTTGCTCTATGACCCACTTGTTGGTCTTTCTGGCATTCCAGGGCATCTGTGAAGCTGTCCTCCAGTACCACATTTCAAATGAATCATCTTTTTCTTAGACAAGCATACAATCATAGAGTTGGAAGAGACCTCAAGGGCCATTCAGTCCAACCCCCTGCCATGCAGGAACCCCGATCAAAGTACTCACAACAGATGGCCATCCAACCTCTGCTTAAAAACCTCCAAAGAAGGAGACTCTACCACCCTCTGTGATACCTTATTCCACCGCTGAACAGCTCTAACCATCAGGAAGATCTTCCTAATGTTCAAATGGAATCTCTTTTCCTGTAGTTTGAAACCATTGCCCCGTGTCCTAGTCTCTGAAGTCATGGAAAACAAACTTGTTCCCTCTTCAATATGACACCCTTTCAAATATTGAAACATAGCTATCATATCCCCATTCAGCCTTCTTTTTGTAAGGCTAAACATTCCCAGTTCCCTAAGCCACTCCTTGCAAGACATTCCTTCCAGACCTTTAACTATCCTGGTCTTCATTGTCCAGCGTTCACACCTGGTTAACCAGCTAGCTTCTGGGCCTTGGTAGAGTGAACCTGACTTTATGGCACACCGTTGTCTCCTCTTGTGCCTTTTTGCTGTCAACTAGCATCTGCCACCTAAAATACTTCAGTCTATGTGATTTCTCAAGTCACTCCTTGTTAGTCTTCTGATGTCAGGACAAGATTGTTCTAATTTCTTATTTTAGGTTCCTCCCTTGTGTCTCCACATGCCATCATGTTAATACCAAATGTATGCCTATGTTGAAGCATGCCCCTCATCAGAACTGTGCTTAGCCTATTCCTACATTGGTCCCATCAGTATGACAAGACACATGACTATTTAATAAAGAAAATGATGGCTTACATTTTGTTTGTCGTTCACAAACATGAGGAACCTTCTCAGTCGGATTTAGGCTTCCCCGATGCTGAATCAGCTAATAATGTCAAGTATTTATTGGGGGATTTAGAGCCCAACTCTACATTTTAATGTGGTGTTCTTCCTCAGCAGCAGAAATCTATGGGAAAGCAGCTGAAATCCTGCTGTTTAGTGTGGTAAATTTCATGAAAGGAGGCCCATTGAATCAATGCAGCCTTGGTGAATCAATTCTTGGAAGAAAAATATAAATGCAACACCTTCAATATCAGTGCCCTTTTCCACATGGAAAGGAAGGCCTCAGACCTTTCCAAGCCTGTTTCTTACCTCACATAAATGCATTTAGTTATTTATATTGAATTTTTTTCATTTCACATATTTTGAATTTTCACATTTCTCTTAGAATTGGAATTGAATTGAATTGGAATTGGAATTGGAATTGGAATGCAATTTATTGTCATTTTATAAATACAACGAGATTAAAAGTGCCATCCAGTCAGTCATTCACACAACCCAGCATAAAAATCCAAGATGTGAAATCTACAGTTTAAGAACAAACCATCTATACGCATACTCCAACATTCACATGCCGAACATCACTTACACTCATTTAAAACTGACATAAAAACCAAACATACCCACACAGCCCTACACTCTTTCACCTGGCAACATTCATACCCAATCTATAAAAACTACAATTTAAAAAACAACAACAGCCATGCACAATCCCCCATACAATATATGTGTAACACATTCAACACTAATATTACCCGTCAACTTAATTTTTAACAGAATTGAGCATGGTTACTGCTATTGGGTAAAAACTATTTCTGAATATTTCTGTCCTTGTTCTAATAGATCTATACCTTCTGCCTGATGGTAATGGTATAAACAGAGGACCCATGGTAGCTTACAATAATGAGCGACAAGATATAGCCCAGAACATTTAAGACATATTCAAGTTAAGAAGAGGGACTTAGAAGAGGCATCTTAGAACATTAAAAGGTATTAAAGCTACAAAGAGCACACAAAAAGAAAAACCAATTATGAGGGTGGAAACTCACATGCCAATGAAGACATCATGGCAGGGGACCAATGATGGTGCGGGGTTCCAATAATACTTCACACCTTTGCAGATGGTCCCTTCTTCCCCCAAGGGAATGGTTCCTAACCTTGGGTGCCCAGATGTTCTTGGATTACAACTCCCCCAAATCCTAGCCAACACAACCAATGGAGAAGGCTTCTGGGAATTTTAGTCCAAGATCATCTGGAGACCTAATGTTGGGAACCACTGCCCTAAGGAACTCCCTTTCTTTTATGTATTTATAAAACGGATGTTCCTAACAGCTAAAATGCCAGAAGGAGCCACTTTGCCTCCAGTGCAATGGAACCATTTCAGATTGCCCATGTGACCTGGGCAGGCAGGGGGTATATAAAGAATGCCCATGTAAACAAGCCTACCTTTTCTATTTTAGCTGTCTTCCCTCCCTCCCTCCCTCCCTGTTAGAGAATGAAAGTAGCTGCTCACGTAAGGGCTGGATGGGAATTTTTGACCTCCACTCTGATTGGCCGTGGTTGTGAGTTTTTGCCCATCCCATTCTCGATGACTTACAGGGAGACCTATGATTAATGGCCACAATTTGTGGTCAGTCCAAGTGGTATAGGATTTGGAATAGGCTGTAATAGAATGAACTTATATTAGCTCGGCAGCCCTCAGTGGTAATTACCTGGTAAGGATAAGTTAGGAATCGCAAAGTAGATCCTGTGATTTTAATATCCCACTGAGTGGTAGATGAGGGCTGCCCAGACTGCCTTAAATGTGGTACAATGCTGAACAGTAGTGCAGCATTGAAACAATTAAGATCTGAATTAGAATGGCACCACTTGCACTTTCTAGGCCTCTGTAACAGAGTTTAGAAGTAGGGAAGCCTTTCCCTAGGCTAAATGTAAATAGTGCTCATATAAAAGTGCAATTTAGCTTCAGTAGAAATGCTTATCTCAGTGTATATGTAAACATCAGACAGAGTCACATTCCAGCCAGAAGCAACTGAAACCTGATTGGTGGAAGAAGCAACAGGTGACTGTTTTCCCAGGCTGTGAACAATCCGTGAGAGTGAGAAGATGGGACCTATTTCCAAATGGATGTTAATAATTGCAACATGGGCTAATGGACTAATGCTTAGCAATGTAGTTTAGAAATTAGATAATGTGGCTTTTTGCCTCATAGTTAGTAAAGGAACCATTCTTTGTTATTTTGAAGTAAGTCTTATATTTCTGTGAAATTCCTATTAGTTTAATAAATGCCTTAATTATGATTCAAGTGGAAGTGCCTGATTAATTTTGAAGCTCTCAGCAATAGAAAGGTTGGCAGAGATCTAATCATGGACTCACGGGTTTTTTTGAACATCTCTTAGCTCCTGCAAGGGATCAGCTGTGGTTGTTTTGCAGGGGAGAGCTAATCAGGTCGTAAATCAACCCGGTTCTAGAGGCTGAGGTCCTGGAATTCCATATAGCCTCCTTGATTATGAAGAAGCATTTCAGAATTCATTAAATTGATTAAGTAAATTGTGGTCCAATTTTTATTCCAAACATGTGTCTCATCTCTTTATTTCCAGGCTTGGTGGGCAAAGCCATCATCATCATCATGGTGGTTGTTCTTCTTGTTGTTCATTAAACATAAATAATTAACAATCAGCTGTACAAATTTCACCAGGGTTATAAAAGAGATGAACATTGAACAATTAAAAGATAGCTCTAATTTTTATTGAGATGTTCTACTCAGGGTTTGTTTCTGTCTGTGTCGCGTTGTTACAGTCGTGACCGACTCTTCGTGACCCTATGTCCATGGAGTTTTCTTGGCAGGAATACTGGAGTGGTTTGCCAGTTCCTACTCCAGGCGCCTCCATCACCTGGTATTCCCTGGTGGTCTCCCCTCCAAGTACTAACCAGGGCTGACCCTGCTTAGCTTCCAAAATCATGCAAGATTGGATGTGCTTAGTAGATGAAATGACTCATCATCAGACGTCTCTTCAGAGCAAGGTTGGTGTTGTGATTTTGCTGTCTTTCTCGTCAGTGTAGGTGATGAAGCTGTAGCACTGTTTGATTAAGTTATCTATATATTGAAGACACTTGCTTTCAACTAATGTTATTCTCTGTAAATGATCACACCTAAGAGTCAATATGTTCACATTCTTCCATTTCTTTGTTAAGAAATTCTCTGGTTCTCACCTCTGCCAACATTTCTTTTAAAGCTGTGTCTGCATTTTGACTATCAAATGGTGGTAACAATGATGTTCTTGATGTAGAGTCAATGAGCTGATTTAGGATTTTACTAATTCCGAAATGAATTTTCTCAAAATCTATTCAAATACATGTCCTTCATTTACATTTGTCCTCCTCCTCCACAGAGACATATCTTCACTCTTGCAAAGAGGAAAAACCTAAGTGTCTTGGAGCCCCAGGAAAGATGCTATGGAACTGAAGCCCAAATCACAGAAACAGACCATGGCAATAGTACTGGTCTTAGATATGGTTTGGATATGAATTAGTGCAAGGCAGAAAAAAAAAATCAGTCTCCTCCTTTCGGCAAATAATAATGAGGGCCTTCTCTTTCCCTAACAATATATAGATTACTGCATCACAATCAAATTTCATATCACATTGCAAGCATGCATTTAAATGCATGCATGCATATTGCATGCATTTAAGTTTGCACCAAATGTTTTAATGGGTGTGTGGTCTTTTGCAATCGCTGGGAAGTTAGGGAAGGAATCCCTGTAAAAAAATAGCCATTGACACAAATATAAAAGCAAATGTTCACCTAAACAACTTTCCTACTTTGGAGGATAAATGAACCCTACAGCAATTCTCTGGTTACGATAGTACTTTGTGAAAGGAGATGGCATTTTTGTTACCTATGATTTTGATAGGTATCCTCCTTTTCCCCAGCCTTTGATTATTCTCAAGAAGTAAGGATGTTTCACTCTGTGAGAGATGTGTGGAAATACTGCTAACAGCTCAAGAAGTAGAAAATCATCCTCAGATAACCCACAGCATGATGGTTGGTAATCAAAGATGATGTGGCTAATCAGAAAGATGGGTTGGATGTTTCCAAAACTATGTTTGCTTAGATCCAGTCCCCATAGATAGTAATAATCATGGACTGTCAAGCCAGTTCTGATTTATGGTGACCTTTTTTCTTGTCAAGTTGGAATAGACTTATAGTGACCCTAATAAGGTTGTCAGGGTGAGAAATTGCAGGGTTGGGTTTACCAGTTCCACATCCCCAGTCCAATTCCATAGCGGAGTGGTGATTCAAACCCTCTTCTCCAGTGTATCCCAATCCATCACACTATCCACTACACAACTTTGAGAATCCCAATGGTTTTCTAAGTAGAAAGTATTAGAAGTGGTTTATAATCCCCTCCTTTGGGGGCAGCCTGGGATTGTGTAGCTTCCCTAAGACCATATAACCTGGTTCTACTGAGAGGAAGCACATTGAATAATTCAGCTCCCAACTTCTGGTTCCACAATCAGACAGCTAAACCTGAATGGGGTTATAGTAAGAGCTCGTCAATTCTGACATGATGACACTTTTCAGGTGTTTCCAGATGGAGAGTATAGTAGGACACCATGACCGCAGGTTCAGTGTGCACAGTTTCATTTATTCATGGTCTGAAACCATTATACATAGCATGGTATCTGGTGCCCTCTAGAGGCTGGTTTTGATAATACACATTAAATATTTTTCTGGAGTCCCCCCCCCCATACTATAGTTTTAGCATTCACTATTATCCACAGAATTCACTATCTGCAGAGGGCCCCGGAACCAATCCCATGCAGATATAGAGGTCCTACTATATACAGATTCACTATTCGTTTCTTCATGGAGGGGCATCCTGGGATTGTACAGCTTGCCCAAGAACAGGTAGGGCGGCTCAACTTGCAGGAGTCACTGTGGGGAACCCAAATGCCCACCTCTGCCTCTGCATCCAGATACCCAAACTGCTGAGCTATCCAGACAGCTAAATGTGACATTAAGCCAATTCTGGACACAGCAACCCTTTCCAGGGAGTATCAGGTAGAGAGCACCTGAGAAGTGGTTTAGAGATTGGTACAATATACCAAAATGGTGTTTTGTTTCATTTTTCAGTTTTTAAATTTGTTTTCATTGGAAGGAAATGAATTTAAGAAATATTTTGTTTGTTTATTTCTTTACAGCTGACCAGCAGGTCAGTGATTTTTCTTTCTTTTTTTAACCAGGTGCTGACCAGCTGGCCTGCAGGGAGGCCAGTCAGCTCCCCCCCCCCCGGTTTTTTTTTAACCAAGCACCAACCAGCTGGCCTGCAGGGAGGCCTGACATTCCTTTTTTTAAGTCTAGCACCAACCAGCTGGCCCATGAGGAAACTGGTCAGCACTTTTTTAAAAAGTCTAGCACCGACCAGCTGACCTGTGGGGCCAGCTGGTTGGCGCTTATTTTTATTATTTATTTTGACCAGCACCAAGACAAGGTGTCAAGAAAAATACCCTTATCGGATCTGCATGGGCATGGATTTTTGCACTAAGCATGGGGCAGGATTGGCTGGCCTTACAGGTCCCTTTCAATTCCCATCATTCTGCACAACTATGATTTTAAATGCTGTCTTCAGATTCTTTTGTTTTGTTTTCCTGGAACAAAGTGTGAAAACAGGCTCACTGTTAAGGACATGGGATTATTTCGGTTCAGTTCATTTTTAACGCAAGTATTTCCAAACTGTGCACATTTTGTCATATGTAGGATTGAAAAACGTTGACAGTTTTAGAAAGTGTACTTTTGACAAAAACTGTTCCAGGAGGAGCTATAACTGACTAATTCATTTGCTAGGCCCAGTGCTTAACTGTGGAAAGGTTGGTCTTAATTTAGTATCTCTCTGTATACAGCCATATTAGTGGAAGCCGGTGGCAGTGGAAATGAATGAATTTAATGCTATGGCCACATGTCTAATCTGAAGCTATCCAAGGTGCTCAGCAGCCTTCCATAATGGGTTGAAGACTAATTATCACTCATTTGAACTATGGATTAAAACCATGAGTGATTTCACTCCTGAAACAATATCAGAGTTGTCAGCCTACTGTCCGGAACACTTTAACCTATTTTTTTGAACAACGATAGTATAGTTAGTACAGCACACTCTTATATAACTTTAGGATTTAGACAGCACAGATGGATAGAAGCTTTACTTCTCCCCCTCTGGCAGAACTGGGGGGATATTTATATGTTTAGGAGAGAGAAAATGTTGGCATTGAAGAAATTTAACTCCAGAAGACGCAAAGGTGCCAATTTTCTCACTCTAATGTCAATCAATCAGTCAGTCAGTCAGTCAATCAATCAATGGGGTGAGTCTTATGCACAGAGGTGGTCAGAAAATGTAACAGCTCTTAAGCTTATGATACCATGAGAAATCAGGCTCCAAAACATTTATTCTAGCTAGATAAATTATAGGAACTGGAATACATTAAGAATGTAAATTAACTTGAAGTACATGACTCCAGGAAGTGGCAGAACACCTGGATGAGGGGATTATCCCCAAGGTAAACTATGAGGGGATTATCCCCAAGGTAAACTGTGCCTGAGGGACAGGACATTGTCTCATTGTCTGAAGTTCCACATTCCCTGTCTCTGCCAGACTGGGCCCAGTTGAACAATAGAACACCAATCTATGGAACATTGACTCAAGGATTTGGACCATCAAGAGCTTGATGGCACAGGAGATTGGATGCAACTGTGAACAATGACCCACCAATGCTGATTGAGGGAAACCTTGAACTGGTTTGAATGTATAAAGACTGTTGTTAAACAAAGGTTCAGGACTCACTCACACCATCCAGGGTGAGGCCACTGACTGTTGCTTTTGGCTTGGCTTTAATAAATCAGACTTGAACAGTTCAGTGTTTGCGCTTCCTTACTTTATTTGAATTTAATTATTGGACACTGGTTCCGAGCCAAGCACGGACTCAAAATAATCTGTAAAAACTGGTAACAGATTTTGGTGCATTGGCCGGGAAATTGAGCTAAAATTAATTAAAGGGTAATTAATTAATCAGAAAGCTTTAAGCTTGGCGCAAATCTATCCCTGCAACGTGCAAGAGGGAGGATTTCCACAACGCCGGAGCCAGCAACACAAGAAGGAAACCAGGCGAACAACGGAGGTGCACTGGGTCGTAACGGTCAGGAACAGAAGTAAGTAACTAACAGGGTTTACCAATCTGGATCTTGCTTCCAGCGTAAGGCTGCAAGAAGGTTTGGGGACCAGCAGGTAATTAGGCCGCCGGTTCCCAGAAGCACTGAGTGGCACAGTGGCTTCAGTTGTAGGGGCAGTGATAAACGGGATGTTTTGAGCTCCCAGCATCAGGTTAGTTTGATTGCAGTGCAAGGCAGCAACAAACTGAGAGCCCTTGTGGCAATCTGATTGCTTATGGAAACTGCAAGTGAGTGTAGGTTTCCAGGAAAAATCCCCCCCGGCTGTGAATTGTGTGTGAGTGTGGCTTACTGTATATCTTTTTCTCTTCAAGTGGGTTTCTCAGCTTATAATTTCAAGGCGCCTGGAATTATAAGTCTGTTAAACTCCAGTGTGTATGAACTTCTGAACGACTGTTAATAAGCTTGTTTGATAGCTTGTGTGAAAGTGAGCCGGATTTACGTAAGACGCCCAAGGAGGGAAATCTACCTAACAGGATGGGGGTTGAAGGTAGTAAGCCTAATTCTAGAAAAGGCATGAAAAACGGGACGCCGTTAGATTTGGTAACCCGAAATTTGAAGTCCCTGACCGGACCAAGCTCCAGAGTAAGCAAGAAAAGGGTTAAGTTCCTGTGTAATAAAGATTGGCCTGAACAGAAGGGCATACAGCCAAGGTGGCCACAGGGAGGAAGCTTGCACCATGAAAACTTAAAAGGACTTATAGAATGGTGCCAACGCACACCAGGGAAAATGGGAGAAGACATTGCAGTGGCAAATCTCTTTTTGAAAATTTTTGATAACCCAGAACAATATCCTTGTGTGGGAAACATTTTAATTGTCAGGAAGCCAAAATATAAGGAAGACAAGGAGGAACAGTCAAAAATCCTGGCATCAGATGCCAGTCCAAAGGGTTCTCTGCCCCCTCCTCCATATCGCATATTGGCAAGGGCTCCAGGAGAACCGGAGAATCTACCACCTGTTTATTTACATCATCCTAATGATCCTGTAAGGAGGATAGTGGATGTGGATCCAGAGAGGCCAGGGGTAGATCAAATTGTGGTGGATGCCTCAGCACCACTGCAGGTCCAGCCAGCAAGTAATTCATGGGCACAGGACCTTGGAAATGTAGAAAAGTGGCAGGCGAAATTATTAAATGTGAACACAATTTATTTGGAAGAGGAATTATTCTCAGGTATAACCAACCTGGGAGTTGAAATTCAAAGGAGAACACAGGCAAAGGAAATCCCACAACATTGGGTCAGTGAACAACCACAACAAGCCTTAACAGGCAGTGAATTTTCAAATGTGGTTAATAAAGCCATAAAGGCTTGGTTTAAGAAAAGGTGGGAAAAGGTGCAGAGGCACAAAGGAAGGGTTCCTAAGCAAGAAAGTAGGAATAGCTACCAGGGAACCTCAACAGGGAATGATAGGAGACAGCAGGGAAACAGGCAGGACCAAAATTCTTCAACTAATGAAGAACAGCACAGATCACAGGCCTGGCATGCATTGTGTTCCATGGGAGAAGATATGAGTCAACGTGATTGCAAACCTACTCATGTTTTTAAAAGTGTTTGGAGCAGATTCCTGGGAGAACAATCCCCAGCTCCAGTAACCAGTGGAAGTCACAGAAGCTCAGAACAATTGAAGGTTTTGAGGGATATTAGAAACATCTGCTAGGGATGCCCGATTCCCCAGGGGCCTCTTCAAGTGACTACTAGAAATAGCACTTGGAAGTCTACTGTTAGGGCTACAGAGGGGAATCTGGGACTTTTAGCCCAGAAAACTAGTAATTTTGAGGCAACAGTTAAAACCTTGAGTTCCCACTTGGTATCAGGAATGAAGTTCAACCAAGCACAAGCCCAGATCCATAAACATAAGAAGGATCTGTGTAATCACAAGACAGAAAAGGCTTGGGATCTAGAAATCAATTACTTCAAGCAGAAAACAAAACAAATTTGCCCTAAAATCCAAGCCATAGGAGGAAGCATTGATATAACTGTTAGACAAGCTTCCCTTGGTCAATCTGCTGCACATTTAATGCAGGATGAATCATTGTCTAGCAACAAATTTGTCCAGGATGTTCAGTGTTGCCGTGAAAGGAATGAACAGGGCCAGCTTGATGTTACAATTATCCCCTTAAACCATCTTTTAGTTACAGAAGAATTGTGTGAGACCACATGTGGGCCTCTTTTCCAGAAAAGTGCAGATGAGCAGGTTTTGACTTCTGAGGAGGCCCTGACTAGCAGTCAGATGGTGCCTCTGGCAATAGGTGCCCCTGTGGCTGATAGGATTGAAGAGCTTGGTGTGCCTTTTGATCCAGGAGGAAATGTAGAGCCTCCAGCTACAGGATTGGTTTATCTGGAATTTGAATTTGGTTTGGAACTTAACATTGTTTTATCCCTGAAACAGCTGACTGAGTCCCATAACACTCATGAACTGCTGCCCATTTGATAAAAATGTTTTTGTTTCCTCAGTTATATAGGTCAGAATGGAACCAAGGGAAGCAGTCCCCAACTGGAGGGTTTATCCATGGAATTCCCTGCCTCTGTAGAAATGGCAAAGGGATTGTTATTTGATTTTCACCTATTGGCAAGTTCCCAAGGCAAAGCATACAGTATGCAGACTGAGGTCTTATACCTCGTCTTATTTAAACCTAAAAGGAAACGGGGGGCCTTTTAGGAATGGCTGGTTATTGTCATGTTTGGATCTCTGACTCTACACAATTGGCTAACCCCCATTTGAGGGACCAAAACAGAGGGGTGAAAGGGTTGAGTCAAGTAAAGAGATGCGGAAGGCATTCCAGGACCTAAAAGATCAAGCTTATCGAAGCTCTGGCTTGAGGTATACCTGGCCCAGATGAAAGGGAGCTGGTGGAGACCAGCAGCCTATCTGTCCAAACAACTGGACCCAACTGTCAGGGGCTGGCCGGCATGCCTTAGAGTAACAGCCGCAGCCGTGGACCCAAGTCGAGAAGCAAGTAAGCTGACTTTGGGGGCATTGCAGACTCTTTATGCCCCACATGCTGTTAGCGCAGTATTGGAGCAGAAGGGAGGCCACTGAATGTCGAATGCTAGAATTGCCCAGTACCAGGCTGCCTTACTGGACTATCCAGGACTGCGGTTGGTAACATGTAATGTCTTAAACCCTGCCACCCTGCTCTCCATGGAGACATTAATTCAAACAGTGTGCTTCTAGCACACAATGCATTGAAACAATTGATTCAGAGTACACAAACCAGCCAGATCCTAAATTGGCTATTTTCCTCTATCTAAATTCAGAGAATTGGGTGCACTTTGTGTCAGAAATCATACAGAGGTTGCACAATATTTAGATATGTAAAATGGTACTGGCCATGTGAAGCTCTTTATGGGCAACCATGTCCTATTGGAAAACTTCCCTCCAATCCCACTGAACGTGTAAAAGGTATCCCTGGGGAAACTGCTTTTAAGGATTATCTTGTGTCTTTATCTAACAAGCCGCAGGGCAGCCTTCAAACCCTTCTAACTAAGCAGGTACAAGCTCTGAGGACACCCCACCACCACCACTTCATCAAGTGCGAGCGGGTGACTGGGTCCTTGTGAAGACGTATGGAGCAGACATGTTTGAGACACGATGGAAGGGACCGTACTTTGGTCAAGGGGATCACTGTGTGGATCCATTCCATCACCAGCAGACAACACCTCAACCTCAAGGTCCTTCAGCAACCAGGAAGCAAGATCCCAGGGCATGCCAAAGCAGAACAGGCAAAAGTGGACAGTGATGATCCTGGATGGATTAAAGATCCTTTTTCAGAAACCTCCTAACCCAGTCTCATGTTTGGATTTATATAGAGTTGGGATTATCTGTTTTTGTAATCCATCTTGGACTGGATTCAAGAATAATATCTATGTATTTTCTTGTTGTTTTGTACTTTAAACCTTTAGAAATTTATTGTAAGGGTACAGTACATTGATTGCATAAGGTTCAAGGGAGATGCATATTGTGTTTAGTAATTAAGGATAAATTCTTAGGTTATGTGCTGATTTTGTGTCATTTTGTATTTACTGTGTACTTTCTGTGTATTTTCTGCTCACAGTTCAAGCTAGCTGTCAAAACAGCCAACTGTTAAAATGAGCTTCATAGTTTTGTAGGAGAGCAACGTTGCAGTTAGGGAAATATTGTTGTGTATTACCTGTGTGTATATTTCTGAAAAGAATTGTTGTACATTATCTGTTGTGTATATTTTTGAGAAGAATGGTCTAGCTAGGGATAAAAACTCATATTTTAGTTTCTGTATCTCAGGGTTCCATAGTAAGGACTGTTAAAAAATGTAAAATCTTTGGGGCTTTTTTTGGGTGGTCCATCACACACTCCTCATATACTATGCAACTGGATTTGTAATCACTGTGCAGGAGGAGTTATGAAATATTTAATTATGTGGGTGAGATTTTTCATTTTGTTGTACAAATTCAAAATTCACCCAAAGTCCAGGGAGGACTGATACCATGAGAAATCAGGCTCCAAAACATTTATTCTAGCTAGATA
>JAHTLZ010000833.1:0-11107 GCA_023846285.1 Phrynocephalus versicolor
ATTTTTTTACACCTGTGCATTCGCAATGATGGGCTCGCCCATGAGAGTGGAACATGCAAATTTTCCACCAATCGCAAGGCCACTTGGCCAGGTTGACCACAGAGACTTCTGGGATGTGCCAATCGGGCATAAACAGCCCACTAATCGTAGCCCGAACCTGAACCCTAACCCTAAGCCTAACCCATACACCAGTACACTGTCCTTCTAAGTGGGTCAGAGAGGCACCCAGAGGTGCACCCCAATACTCACCCTAACCTCACCCGTCACTAGCCTAACCCTAGCTCTTGTGCACTGCTAACCCATCTTAATCCTAAGCCAGATCTACTTGCATTACACTACATACAAGTATGTGAAACGCAGCATGTGCAAAGAGTCTGCCAGTCCGTCACTTGTGGCTCTGGCTGACTCCTGCAGCTGCCTCCAGGAGCCCGCTACCCCCCCCAAACCAGTACTAACGACAACGAAAAAACGAAAAAACGAACCGACTAATTTTTGCGAAGTTTCGCGAAAAACGGAAACGAAACGAATCAGACCCTAGCCGAAACCGAAACCGAAAACGAAGTTTTTTTTCTGAGTCGTGCCCATCTCTAATCAGAAGGACCTCTCTGAAAATGGACCGGTTGCCAATGCAGGAGCTCCGCGCTGGCTACCAGGCCATTTTCAGTGGGCTCCTGCTGATCTGTCATGGGCTGGACCCCTTTAAAAATGGCCCAGTCAGCACTGGGGGGTCCATCCAGCCTCTTCTTAAAAACCTCCAAAGAAGGAGACTCCACTTTTTCTATGTATTTACATATATACATTAGAACAGGGCTGTCCAACAGCCCACAGCCTACCTGGTGCTCCTGAAGCCCCCCCCCCCACAATCGACTTGTGGTGCACACGTGCTTGTGCGCACGCACAAAAATCATGGCAGCGGGGACAGCAGCAGGGATGACTTTGGCGGTGGCGGTAGCAGGGGGAGGTGGCGGGGGGTGCTGTTGGGGCAGTGGTGGCAGTGGTGGCAGGGACTTGGTGGCAGCGAGATCGGCGGGGGTGGGGCGGGGGCAGGGATGGAGGGCAATGTTGGGAGTGGGGGGCAGTGGTGGCGGCAGGGACATGGCGGTGGGAGGGAGGCAGCAGCAGGGACGATGGCGTGGGTGGGGGCGAGGGCGGCGATGGTGGCGGGGGGGCGGGGGCAGGGACGGGGGGTGATGGCAGTGGCAAGGGCGGCTGTGATGTCAGCAGTGGGGGCGGGGTGGAGTGGTGGCAGCAGCTCCAGCAGTGGACTCCAGCCTAGGCTGGAGAGGGCAGGCGAGCCCAGCACCGGACCCAGGCTCCCAGTCGCTTCGCCGGTGCATGAGTAGGGGGGAGTCCCCCCCCCAGGGACCTGGCAGGTGACCTCTGAAGGCACCACAGGTGACTGTTCGCCTGCGGTCGATGTGTTGGGCAGGCCTGCATTAGAATGTTCACTACGTACAGTATATGAATAGTACACAATTGAATAACCTACAGCAAGCACTGTCAGTGGTAACAAGTTAGTCCACGTTGTCCAGAATACATCAGAAATCCAACATCAAATCTGTCAATCTCCAGCAGTCAAATCATCAATTTTAGACAGCCAAGTATAACAGCAACAATCAGCAATAAAAGGGCAAAGCCAGTGAAATGTTGCTATCTAATCCTTATCTTTATAATTTGTCACTCATAATGCTGACCAATCATAATCCTCATTATCTTGTGTTCATTAACTCCTCTGGATTGCTTCATCCAGATGACTCATCATTCAGTCTCCATGCTATGAGTCTGCATGTTTTTAATTACACAGCTGGGATTTTGGTTCTCCATGTTTCTCTGACTGGCAGTACATCAATTCAATTAATCCTACTCTAACTATTCATCTCACACAGCTCACCGTTATGTCCACATATATTTGCAGTATTTCTCTCTCTCTCTCTCTCTCTCTCCTATATCCAGTTTATTTCATCTCCTTGGTACATAGTGTATCTTCCTAAGGCTTTTTAATTTAATGTCACAATTTACCACGTAATTGCAGTATTCATCATAGTTCATGTTTCTTTTCTGGCTAAACCTATGCCACCTAATGTGATTTGTGTTTCAAATTTACATTTTCAAGCACCTTCTTATAACCCACTGACAAAAACAAAATGCTTTTTTGCCATCTGACAAGACTGTGGAGGTAAACACTTGATGCTTATGCATCTGCTGCATCTCTCTCTCTACGGCTACTTTCCATCTATTTTGCTCAGCCACTGGGTAACTTTGTGGTTCAAATGTCACATGATAACACCCCACTCCCTTCAACCTTGAACCATTCAGAACAAATTTAAATGCTTTTGTTGCACTCAGAGCATCTCTGTGCCACTATATCTTGCTTAATGTGTGCTTCTGAACCTCTCTAAGATGACTTCAGTGTTGGGGCTTCATGCTCTCTCTTTTCCTCTGTGTGGGTGACCCCTTGGTCTCTTATCTAATGTTTATTTCTCCATTGTCGGCAAAATGACCTCTGATTTCACATGATTTTTATTATATATATAAACAAATAATTGTTGAACTCAACCCTATTCAATATGTAATTTGCTGTAAGCAAAGCTTCTCCCAAGAACCCTGGACTTCAGTTCAGAATCCAACATCAGCAAGTTTTTAATATTTCGCAGACTCCATTTCATCTTTCTACAAGGCTGTTCTCCTGGGGGATGTATGGGTTTGTTTTCTTGTGTCTTATACCATTTATTTATTTATTTATTTATTTATTTATTTATTTATTTATTTATTTATTTAAAGAATGAAAAACACAATATATAAACTAATTGTGTTCACCTCCACCTTTGGAACCTTTTCTTCTTGATTGCCCTCCTTTCCCAAACTGTGTCAAGCCCCGCACACAGAACACACACACAAACAGAGTTCTTTGCCAAGATCTTTAGTGGAAAGCCAGATAAATAACAGAATCCAACTCCCAGCAATTACCAGTCCAAGTCAAAGCCAGAATATCTCACGGAAACCAGATGCCAAACCCAAGGGCACAGATCAAGCCGTTGTCCAGGAAGCCAGTCCGAAGTCAGGAAACAGAGCCAAGGTCACAGACAGGAATGTGGTTGCAAGTTCAAATGACTCATTGCTCCTACAGAGAGCTCAAGGTCAGCTTGCCAGCTTTATTCCAAAACAGGGAACACACCCTTACTTCTGGAAAGGCTTCTACTAGTACTCAGGGCTTCCCGACCTGATTCCCCGTCTAGCATCAAAGACCCTTTCCCTAGCTCTCCTGATAGCATGACTTTGCAGAATCCTGCTCATGGCCCTTCTAGGAGGAGGAGATATGCTTTCAGCTGAGTCATCAGACCCAGCTGCCTGCTGAGTTGAGCTGTAAGGCTCCTCCAGCAGCTCTTCACCATTTAACCCCTCAGAGTCAGGTTCTGTGACAGGCAGGGTCCTGGCAAACTGTATCGATTTGTGTGTTGGAGCTTTGCCTTTTTCTCTTACTAGCACATATTCAATCAACTACCCCGAATATGATAAAATATATTTTAACTTCCCTTTCTTAACCTTTAAATCATAATTCAGCTTATCATTTATAGCAATATTCCATACTTCATTGTACCAATCTTCCGAATGAAATTCATAGATTTTCAATTCCTAGCTATTATTAACTTAGCCACTATCAATAAATTAGTAATCAACTCTCTAGTAAAATCATAATCCACCTTGACAAATATTGATAACAGAGCAATTTATTGATTGAACTATATATATTTCAAATATGTTGCTTAATTCCTTCAAAATTAGTTTCCAAACTTTTTCCAATATTTGTACCTTTTCACATTCCCACTACATATGAAAATATATACCACTTTCCTTATCACATTTCCACCAGACATTCAGATGATTAGGAAGCTTATAACTTATACCTTATTCATTCATTCATTTAGATTTGTCACCGCCCATCTTCCCAGAGGACTCTAGGTGGTTTACTTTATAGATTATGAGGAGAGAGGGGGGTATACTGACTATACAAAGTGCACTTCTGGGTATCTCCTTGGTTTAGGTCTCTGGCTGTGGAGCCATAGGTGGGAAGTTCAGTTCCCCATGCTGCCTCCTTGATGGGTCCCACTGGGTCCCTTCCAGCTCTGTAGTTCTAACAGGATGGTGAGTTTCCTTGGACTCAACAGATTATGTTATAATCAGCATCGGTTTGCTTCTTTGCTGTTCATGAGCAAAACTAAGCACACAAATAAGAATTGCTGAATGAAATCCTCTCATTTTTCCATCCAGAGTTGGAGAGTGTTCAGCTGGATTACCACACCACTCATCCTGCGTTTATTGCTAACGATGGCACAAGCGTGGCTGTTAATGGAAACCCACGGAACTTTTTTGGCAATACATGGACTCTGTTTGGATCAACTGGCTTCATTTCAGGTAGACATTATTGGGAAGTAGAGTCTGAAAGTGAAAATCAGTGGTATGTTGGTATAGCCTTAGAGTCTGCCAAAGGCACATATCGGATTGAAGAATTAAAGGGCAAGGCCTTGATTAGAAAACTGGATGATGTGGGAGGACCTAGCCCTGACGTTTATCGGGTTGGAGTGTACCTAGATTATGAGGAAGGGCAAATTTCTTTTTATAATGCAAGGAATGGGTCTCACCTTGGTTCGTGGAGGACCCAATTTAAGGAGAAAGTGTATCCTTTTTTCTGTCATCCTTCCGACACCATACCAATTGCATTATTGAGAATTTGCCAGAAGTAGAACACAGCTTTCATTTGCAGGGTCACCTCATTCTGACCCAGACCCCCTCCTGCGGCTTCTGTTATTCATTCCACTGATTAATTCTGTGATGTATCTTTCTCCCATGAATGGGGCTCACAGTAAAACAGCAGGGACGTGAAAGGAACAAGACTAGGAATAGTGAAAACATAGTTTAGAGACTGTAGAAATAAAATAGCACTTTGTCACTTTAAAAGAAAACCTCACTCTGAGTTCTCTAATCCAAGAAATTAAAATCACTTTTCTTCCCTTAGCCATGGTAGCTGAGTTGGTAATTAGTAATCATACATAGGTGCCTGTGGCTTTGTTTGAATACCAGATCATCCCGATCCATGATGTCACTATTTAGCATCAAGATTATACTGGGAAACCAAGATGGGAAAACAGTAAACTTAGATAAATGCATTTCGCGGAAGAGGGGGTTGGCACCGAATGAAACAAAAATGGCACAAGAAGAGGCTGCATTGGTGACTGAAATTTTAATAAAATAACTGAAGAAATAAAGTTATCAGAAATGGGGAGAACTATGTAAATACAATAGTGGTGTAAAAAAATTGAATGTGACAACAGAGAAAACTGTGACTGAAATTATAATAAAGGTGTATAAAACTACTACTATAAATTTAAAAATAAACTGAAAGTACTGGGTAGAAAAGTTAAACGAGGTTGCTGGGAATGACATCAAACAATGTCAGAGGAAGGGTGCCTTTGCACATGTGCAGAGTGCTATTGTCTTATTGCTGCAAAGTCATTACAAACTCAATGCTGCTCAGTTTCTACATTCCCTCAGCTGCCCCCACAGCTGTCTGAAGAACTGGGGCCAATTTTCCAGATTAAAGAGTGAATTCTAGATGGCTTTGAGCCATAGATCTTTCATCCTTGAAATGAAACTGAAGAGTTCTGGAAACAAGCTGAAATCCCAGCAGAGGAAGAGCTGTATTGTAAGATAAGAGATTGTATGGAAATCGATAAGCTTGTTGGCTACCTGAAAGGAGATCTTGAAGAACATTTAATAAGAAGATGGCAAGGTGTGGCAGCCGAGCTTGACAACCACTAAGTTGTAGATACTTAACGATATATAGCACTAGTTTGGCACTTAATCGTGTCTGGTCTTTCTTTTTCAGTCTGTACTCAAAGTACCTATTGTCCCCTATTTTTCCTCCCCCCCTTTCACCCTTCCTCCTTCTTCTCTTTTTCCCTTATCCATAAAGAAACCAATAAAACCTATAAAAAAAGAAATAAAACTGAAGAACTGCAGGCCCCAACTTTGGTTCTGGGTACGCATGGATACTGAAACCCATGGATAATAGTGAATGCTAAACATCTAGTATTGTAAATGGAGGGGGAGCCCAGAAAAACATTTTAACATGCATTACTGGAAGTGGCCACTAGAGAGCACCCAGACACCATGCTCAACAATATTTTCAGGCTGTGGACACATGAAACTTGAGATACTTAATCGGCAGTGTTGTGTATTGATCTGTATTCCTATTATCTGTAATTGGTTATGTTGAAGCAACTGCCTTCCTGTTCCAAAGGGAACAGGCCTATTGGTTGATTCAAGTTGCTGCATTTGGATCCTCAATCCTATTGGTTCCCGCCAAAAGGCAGCTTTCTGATTGCTTGTAATTGTTCCCTCCAAAATGTATCTTTTCCTAGCCAGTCCTCGTTCCTATAAATGTAGCTCCCTCTCCCCAGTCCCTCAGTCTTGTTCTCTCCCTGAATAAAGAGTTGTTAAAATAGAAGCTGTCTCCAGCCCGCTATGTCAGAGAGGTGAAATCACTTGCTGAAATCACTAACCCCACGCTACTACAGGCAGGTATGGAGGTGGTCCTGCAGATGGCATCATCACTATACAATGAATGTTAAAATGCACAACTGCACCAGGCCACGAATGGCCCTCATCTCTTTGGCTATTATTTATCTTTCCTTGGGTAGGGGTTGCACTTTATATGACTATGTAGGTGTTCTGTGAAGTCCCTGCATGATAAAGGAATGACTGCGGATAAGGAGTCATTATTTTTCCTGTTGGAATTGTTCCCAAACTGTTCTAAGACGATTCCAGGGATCCGGCTTCATTTTAAAACTATTCCTTTTTGAGTTTCGTCGAGCTTGCCCCGTTCTTGGAGCAAAATAGAACCTTCCCTGCACCTGGTGTGTTGACCGGGAAGTGTCCTTTGGAGCGCTGGCCCTAGATCTTCATTCTACTGTAAGCAGGCTAGAAGCTGGCGTGGTTTCGTATTCCTCCTCTCGGCAAGGATGTTTTTTTGGCTCTGGGAGGCCAAGTCACTTGAAGGGCTGTGGTGCTACCCACCATCACTCTCACCTTATAAGCTCGTGGCATTCTGGGTAAGAAGGTCCCTCCGCTGCACCTCACGATGTCTCTCATATGCTCAGGCTCGGGCTTGACATTTGGAGTGACGTGGATCTCGTAGCCCTGGGAAAAGACAAGACAGAGAGAGAGATTCAGGGGCCAGCCTGTGAGCAGGTATGGAAGGGGGGCAGGGAGCACAAGTTTGAAATGGGCAATTCAAGGAGGGACCCAAGAACAGGGAAAAAACAGCGGAGGGATCTTAGGAACATAAGAAGAGCCATGCTGGATCAGGCCAAAGGCTGGGTGAAAAAATATTTTCTTTTGTCAGTTCTTACTCTCCCAGCCCTCAATTTGAGTTTATGTCCCCTAGTTCTGGTATTTTGGGAGAGGGAGAAGAGCCTCCCTCTATCCACTTTACTCATACCCTGCATTATTTTGTATGTCTCAATCATATTCCCCCTCAGGCGCCTTTTTTCCAGACTAAAGAGGCCCAAATGTTTTAGCCTTTCCTCATAAGGGAAATGCCCCAGCCCAGTAATCATTTTAGTTGCTCTCTTCTGAAACTGCATGAAAACACACAGTGCGGTTGAGAGGATGTCCTTTGGAAAGAGGACTAGGCACTCAGGCCTCCTCACTGCAAGAGTCCTAAGCCACTCAAAGATGCCGTTTGAATTACCCCGGGAATATAATTAGGACTCTTTTCAGCAGCTGAAGCATTTGCTCTGTGTATTTCTTTCTCTGGTATGGCTGGCCCTTTTGGCTTTCTGGGGGAATAATAAAAAGAACCACCTCTTAAGAGCTAGAACGCCACCGCCACCACCACAAGCCTAGGAAAAGGACATTTTTTTGGAAGTGATGTTTTCTGAACGTTCGCTAGCTAGCACGCCCTGTAGCTGGGTAGGTTGCAGATACCTGGAGCTTGTAGCCCCGATCAGGAATTGTTTTGAAACTTTGTGTAGCCATCTTGACGCCTTCGACAAGAGGAAAGCAGCCACATGGCGTGGAACTCTCAGTTGAGCCATCAATCGTTCCATCTAGGATGCCACAGATTTTCTGAATCTTCCTGTGTGTCAATGCCCCTCCTCCAGAGAACTTTAGGGGTAGCTCATTTGGCCCTCTCCACGCATGGTAAGAAAAGTCACAACAAAACACGAAATCCATAGCAGTGGTTTCCAACTTCGGGTCCTCAGACGGTTGCAAACTGCAACTCCCAAAAATCCCAGCCAGCACAGCTAATGGTGAAGGCTTCTGGGAGGTTTAGTCCAAGATCTGAGGAATCCAAGGTTGGGAACCATTGTTCCAAGGCATTACTGTGCTGTAACGGAACATAAAGCTAAGCTAGAGTATATATATGAAGGAATATCTGTTTAACCAATCAAATAGCTTGTAGGTGGAGCTAGAGTATATAAACACGTGTGTATAGAACAGACAGATAGGGTCTGGATAGGGACTAGATAGGCTTTGGATAGGGACTAGATAATGCCTGGGATAGTGTCTGGATAGGCACTAGACAGTGTCTGAATAGGGGCTAGATCACATCTGGATAGGGTCTGGATAGAGATTGTTTAGGGAACAACTGAATAAGAAAATGAACCTGTAACTGTTTTGGCGTTTCAAGTTAAAGAAAAGTAAAAGCCTCAAGTTAATGGTATACAGTGGTACCTCGGATAACGACTGCCCCAGATGATGAATTTTTTGGATAACGACTGCAAATTTCCAGGTATAGGATTGCCTCTGATAACGAATTTTCCTTATGGGCTGCCTCGGATAACGAATTGCAATTTCTAGGTATAGGTCTGCCTCGGATAACGAATTTTCTCTATGGACTGCCTCGGATAACAAATTTTCCCTATGGACTGCCTCGGATAATGCATGCATCAGTAAAAAAGTGTTATCCCGGGTGGCACTGCGTCTGTACCTTTAAAGTGCACTTTATAAAGAGTTTTGAGTAAAAAAAAAACAGGTGTCTGTGCCTTTTTCCTAGGCTCCGGAACGAATTAATCAGTTTCCATTCATTCCTATGGGAATTCGCGTTTCAGATAATGACGAAATTTGGGTAACGAGTAACCTCGGAGAACGAATTACCGTCGTTATCCGAGGTACCACTGTACTTTGATGATTCTTTTACGTATTTTGTAACTTAAATAAAACTCCAGTGCTATCTTGAAACATTAAAGCAGGTGTCAGTCTCCGTTTATTTGTCAGCTAAGGCATAACTGTTTTGGGAAATTGTGGCAGCGGAAAAGGAACCAGGTCACATCACCGTTAAAATGAGTGGCAGGAGTTTCTAAAGTCCAGGTTCGCCACAGGTACTCAAACCGATGCCGCCCTTTCTCCTCTCTGTGCCTCTGCTGACGAGGCAGGGCTTTCCTGTTCACAAGTTCCTGCCTGGGGGGGGAACAATGATGTTGGGAGTAGGGAGTAGGGGGGCTGCTAATTTTGAGTCCTACCTGGAACAGACCCCCCTTCTTTCTGGGCTCTCTGCAACGATGTGGTGAGGCTGAACCCGAAGTTCCTTTCCTGCTCAGGATCCCGCACGAGGAAGCTGGTTGGCATCAAGAAGAAGGAGTTCTGTCTGCTCTGAAAAGGGGGGAAGGCGGGGGCCAGATACGTGAAGTGGAAAATGGAGGAGGCACGGCCGAAGGGCCACCCATCCCTTTCTCCCCCTCCCGCCCAATAAAATTAAGTCCCCCTGGACCACAGCCCATCCACAACATCACCCATGGAGAGACGCCACGGAACCACCCTTCATGCTGTCAGTCTGTTCTTCTCTCTACTGGGGAAGTCTCAGAAGAAATCTGCTTCATCTAAACCTTAGCATGCTGCAAGAGGCTGGATGTTTAGATCTGAAGCCGAAAGGTCCAGAATCACATTCCCATGAAACTCCCTGGCTGACCCCAAGCTCTGAATCATGGCCCATCTCACAGGGGTCTTTTGGGGTTTAAAGTTGGGAGGAAGAGAGACACAGCTGGACAAAAAGCTGGAGATAAACATAACTATTAAGCCAGTCCGGACACCTTGGGTCCATTTGAGGGAGAAAGGCAGGGCAGAAATATTTTAAATAAATTAAATTAATCAATTGTGTAGTCCTGGCTGCTAGAGGGTCCCAGAGGGAAGTGTTCTCTTGCTCAGTTATTTGAGATTTTTCAACTCGAGTTAAAGGATCTCAAAGAGATGCGAGCTCAGCTAAATTCCACGAGGGATGAGATCTCTCCCCAACTCAATGTCCCAAAGCAGTATTCTTCTCTTTTCAGAGCTACCACTCTCCCCCACACACCCCAAAGTAGGACCCATTAGCCCCCTATCTCACTAAACAACACTTAACATGAGAACATAAGAAGAGCCGTGCTGGATCATCTAGTCCAGCTTCCTGTATCTCACAGCGGCCCCACCAGATGCATTTGCGAGCGCACGAGACTAGATATCTGTCTCCTGATACTACTCCCCTGCATCTGGCCCTTGAAGTACCCTGGTTTTAAGCCTGGGGATTACACATCTCCATCATGGTTTGTAACCTGTGATGGATTTTTCCTCCAGGAATCTGTCCAATCCCCTTTTGAAGGCATCCAGGCCAGATGCCATCACCGCATCCTGTGGCAGGGAGTTCCACAGACTAACAACGCGCTGGGTGAAAAAATATTTTCTTTTGTCTGTTCTCACTCTCCCAGCCCTAAATTTGAGTGTATGTCGCGTAGTTCTGGTATTTTGTGAGAGGGAGCAGAGCTTCCCTCTATCCACTTGACTCACACCCTGCATAATTTTGTGCATCTCAATCATACCCCCCCTCAGGCGCCTTTTTTCCAGACTAAAGAGTTGTTTTAGCCTTTCCTCATAAGGGAGGAGCCCCAGCCCGGTAATCTTTTTAGTCGCTCTCTTTTCCAGTTCCACTATGTCTTTTTTGAGATGTGGTGACCAGAATAACAACTTCATGCACGATGAGGACCCACCAGGAGTCGCTCTGACATATCCCAAGGCATCCCTCATTCCAAGCTTCACATACTATAGCAAGGGGAGGGGAACTTGGGCCTTCCAC
>JAHTLZ010000834.1:0-12517 GCA_023846285.1 Phrynocephalus versicolor
GAATGCTCAAATCCTAGCATTTGTGGCTCTGCTTCATGCTACAACACCCTTGGAAGCTACAAGTGTGCGTGTCCCTCTGGATTTTCGTATGATCAGTTTTCAAGTGCATGCCATGATGTAAATGAGTGCTCATCAACTAAGAATCCCTGTAATTATGGTTGCTCAAACACAGAAGGTGGCTATCTTTGTGGCTGCCCGCCTGGATATTACAGAGTTGGACAAGGGTGAGTATTTGACTGTGATTTCTACAACATCTATTGTGAAACTGAGTCACAGGTATAGAAGTCCAGTAGCAACCCAGATATTGATGCAGGAACCATTTATTGCAGGATAATGCACAATATTATGTTGTACTCTCCTTTCTCAAGGGATAGGGAGTCCAGGACATCCTTTACATAATGGATGGAAAGAAACCTAAACCTCTATAATTACTTCAAAAGGAAGGAAGGAAGGAAGGAAGGAAAAGAAAGGAAAGGAAAGGAACAGAAAGAAATAAGAATAAGAATAGAAAGAATAAGAATAGATTAAAAGTCTTAAATGTCTATCAGAATGTCTTTAATGAGCCAACTAGTCTTTTATGGAACCATCCAGGAATATTCTAGGAGACAGATTTTATAAATTCCAACTCTAGCAAAGATCTATTCTGATTGCCATCTTTAAGAACACATTAATTATCAGAGGTAGCCTATAGGCAACATTCCTTATCCGAGGCAGCCCCATAAGACATCCCCTTGGATGGAGCAGGGAGTTCTTACTAGCAAATGATCTGATAATTACAGTCTGATAATGGCCTCAAAGAGATCTTCCTTTTATGTAAAACAAAAGGCAGTTGCACAAAAAGCAAAAGGCTCATATCCAAATATCTGAACTAACATATATGAAAAATGTCTCCTTGCACACCCTAGTTGTAGATTTAAGGCAAAATAAAATAAGCATTTCTTTATAAAGCACACAGTTCAGCTGTGCAGTTTGTTATCACATGGTAAAATAATGTGCAAAACTAGGCTTTTAGTTTTATCTGTCACTTCTCTGGTATTCTTATGAGGGAAGAACGTTATAATTAGGTTTATGTTTTGTTGTGTTAATTTAACAGACACTGTGTCTCAGGTATGGGATTTAATAAAGGCCAGTATCTGCAGCTTGATGGGGATGAAGAGAATGCTTTGTCTCCTGAAGCATGTTATGAGTGTAAAATTAATGGCTATTCAAAGAAGGACAATAGGAAGAAAAGAAGCATCAATCAAACTGAACCTGCTAAGGTAAGGAAAGGCCGTACAGCCTCTTTATGTTCTAGCTCTCTTCAGCTGTCCATCTGAAATTACATAGAGCTAAATGGGTGGGGGGGGCACAGAGACAAACATAGGACTTATGCCTGGACATAATGTGGACCTTTATGTATTAAGTGCAAATGCTGATAGCGAATGTGCTTGCAGACCTCATCATTGGTCCTTCTGCTTTTTCATGCCAAAAATCAGAGGAGTTCTGCTACCATATTTATCTAGTCAGGGGACGTTGGAAAAAACTTTCTCTGCCCAGGCTTCATGAGTAATTGTAAGGAGGACTAGATCTGTGTTCTTGTTCATTTTGCGTATCAATGTAGTTGATTTGACTGGTTTTTCATAGAATCATAGACTAGTGAAGTTGGAAGGAGCCTACAAGGCCATCAAGTCCAACCCCCTGCTTGATGAAAGAACACAAATCCCTATTGTATTATCCCCACAGATAATGCAGTTTTAATACTGTGGGGACAATTTTAATTGTATTATCTATGGCAGAGAATGTAGACTGCTAGAAAAAGCAGTGAAATGCTTCTTATACACCTACCATTGGTGTGCTTAACATGCTCATCAAAATTTCTTAATTCCCGAGAATCCTCCACTTTTCACTGTTAAAGAACATTTTCTATATTAACATAGGTTGGGTTGGGTCCAGTAGACCACAGGGAAGGTTAACATTCATGGCTGCAAAATGCATATCTAGTTGTAAATGGATTAAATTATGATTTTGGGGAGAGTGGTGGAAGCCAGTTCCCTTCTTGCCACCGTTTGAAATGAAGTTGCCAGGTATGGGCTGAATACAACCTGTTTTGATAGGGTAGCCATAAGTTTATGATAGGCAGCAAGAACAGTAAGTGAGATTACTTAACATCAAATAGCTATACAGAATACTGTAGTGTGAACAAGGATTTGTGAGATTTTACTATTTACTATTTTACAATTTTTGGTTTAACAGGTCGGTTTGGAAAGTTTGGACATTGACCTCCCATTGAAGATGAGGTTCAACATGTCTGGGCTTGGCAATAAGGAACACATCATAGACCTCATCCCTGCCATAGAGCCCCTGACAAACCACATCCGCTATGTCATCTCCTTTGGAAATCACAACAGTGTCTTCCGGATACACCAGAAAAATGGGCTCAGTTATCTTCAGGTTGCCAAGAAAAAGGCAATGGCTGGCATTTACACACTGGAAATTGTTAGCATCCCTCTCTACAAAAAAACTGAGCTTAAGAAACTGGAAAAAAATAATGAGGACAACTACCTCCTAGGAGAGCTTGGCGAAGCTCTTAAAATGAGGCTCTGGATAGAACTGTATTAAAAGTTCTGCTGCTTAGTCCTACTTCATGAATGACTCATTTCCATTCATGTGCTTACATACCTGATCATTCTTTTGCTCTTCAAAAACTGTAAAGGAGTTGATGACCTTTCCAAAAGACCCAAAACCACCAAGGATAGAGACCTCAGTATCTTTCCATCCTATTCAAGACTGCATAATGGCCTTTGACTTTGCCATGGCCAAAACTCTGACAACAATGCCAATCATGGTTACTGTATTGTCGGTATAACCTCAACGTATACGTTTTAAAAGGTGCTCAAGAGGTCAGCATATGGCACAAAATGGCACAAAATGTGAGCTCTTTTTCTCCTGTTAGCAGTCTAGCATGTTGGGTATTTTGCTATAGTTCCTAAATTTAAAAAAAAGAGATTTTATTTATTTTAATGCAGTAATATATGGAGAAAATAACAATCTATGTTAACAGAAAAGGGAAACACTTGTTTTTCTTTGAGATTTTATGAATTTGAACTATTACAGTTAAGAGCTCAGTTCTTTTTTTAAAAAAAGAAAGAGCTTCATAGATTCCCTTCCAAAAAAAGTTTCTTCTCATTATTGTGCCAGTCGACCATATAGTATAAAGCAGGTTTTTTCTTTAAAAAAATCACATAACCTATCACCAAACAGGCACTGTAGTGCACTGCCAGGATTCGATAAACTTATTTCCCAAGCAGAGTGCTGAAGTCATGCCTTACCAGAACAGACTATGACCAGAATTTCAGGAAGTGTAAGCCTTTGTACTAAAGCTCACTTCACAGCCATAAGAGGTAGATTCCATATCAGAGGTTATTAATGATGGAAGATGATGCACAACCACTGTAGCAAAATACCTGGACTTGTTGTACAGTAGGCCAAACCGTACTGTATTATTTCAGAGAACCTCAATATATCACACAACACCTCATTCTCCACAAACTAAAGGTGCTCTACATACTTGCATTACTGCAGGCAGCTGAATACAAACTTTATATTCTTAGAAGGGAACACCCAGTCTCATTCTGTTTGGTGCTGGCTTGGATTCGTGGTGAAATTAATAAGACGGAGCTATTTCAGGACTGCCATGTGTGCACACTATTCATCCTGCACAGAGAAAGGAAAAATGCATATTGGAAAACAATTAAGAATTTTTCATTAATGCTGTAGTTATACACAATATGCCTCATTTTATCATAGCCTATTTTGTAAGGATTACTTTTGTACAATGAGTTGGCATTTAGTTTACTTTAGTATTTTTTAAAAATGTTGTGCCAGTATGATTTAATAAGTGTATGTTGCCATGGTGCTATTATTGACAGCTGGTACCTGTAGCAAAGTAATGTCACAGAACCTCACAAGTAAAAGCAACCCAAAGCACCTCCCTGTTCTGGGTTACTTTACCGGTGCTCACCAAAGATTAGCAACACGTTACACTCACTGTTGGATTTATATTTTGTATTTTCTTTATGAAAAGAAAAAAATGTACATTGCAAGTTTGTTTTTAAGAAAAAGCGGTATTGTTTTGTAGGACTTTGTACTAATACAGCACCACTTTTCCTGCAATAAAACTTATTTTCTGGTAGCTGTTCCATTTCGTTCAGGCATTGAGAAAAATGCCTACTGTTGGAAGAGGAAGAATGAAGGTAGTCAAATTTCTGTCTTAATCCTTGAAACTTCTTCTGAGATTATGTTGACCTAAATCCGCCACTAATCTCAGGAGGAGTTGGCCGCTGAGTCAATGGAATTTACATAAATGTTGACTGATCATTCAGTACAGAAATTGTGTTGTATGTCTATAATGCAATTGGCATAAATCTCTGTGGTGCATTGACACAAGTAGTTCACCTAAACATTTGCTATTCTATGCTTAACTGCACTGCTAGATGAGTAACAACAAATATCTACTTCTTTACTTGTGGCATTTTACCAGCAAAAGTATGCTGATTGTGGTACATTGATGGGTTTAATTAGTAGAGTTTGACTTAATAACTGAACCATTGGCCCTACTCTGCATGGAATTACCAGCTGGATTTAGGCCACAAGCTTCGCTCTGATCAAACTCCCTTTTTAGAGTAGTTGTGCAAATAATACCCTTGTTGCTGTGTTGTCCCCCCCAAAATCTTCATTTATTATTTCAATCTACAGCATTGGAAATACAGTACTACACTTCTTCCTATAAAACCATGCACCCCTACACTGAAACTTGGATTCTCTACCTAACCAGCAGGAGGCAGGCCTTCCAAGAGAGAAGCCTGACCTTGAAAACACTGGAGTAGGTGTGTACGTTTGAGAGTTTCAGCCCACAAAAACCTCACACTCGGACACCTTCATTTGTCTCTCCAAGAATAGGACCTGCCTCAAAGGTTACATGATTGTTTCCTGTTGTTAATATAAAGGAAGCTGCTGCAGTATTTGCTGAGAGTCGTAGTCTTGCTGTCCATTAGGCTCTGTAGAGGGTGCATGTTGAAGAATTACAACTCCTAGGAAGCACTATGGCAGCTTTTGGTTTTCGTTTTGTTTGGTTTTTTTTTTAAACAAAAGGAAGGACAGACCAAAGGACATGTATCCTTGGAGATAAGTCTGGTTCTAAGAGAGCAAAATCTAGTTATTTGTAAGTGAGTATTTGTGGGCTAAAACTCTTAGAATGCTGGCGGGGAAATTCTTGAAGAATTCCAGGAATTAGGATCCAAAATACTCCCTCTTTTTTTCCCCCTCTCATAAAATGGCCTCAAAACACATCAGATCCAAAACCAATCCTTGATGCCTAGACTGCCTTTAAAAATTACTTGCACCTCTGCTTGAACTCTTAGATTTTGTTATCACAATCTTTAAACATTAATTGCAAAAAACGTCATCATCTGCCACCTTCACTGGTCAAGATTATGAAGTCAAGTCAATAATTTTGTGTGATCCTTTAATGCCAGATGTCTTTTCATTTAAGTTTTTAATTATTTAACTTTTATATTTTTATATAAAAACAGGCAAATATAGTGAGAGACATGGGTGTGTATTAATTAAAACGCGACCATGTCTGCCCATACTGCAATAATTTCTTGGATTGTCCGCTGATGTAACTTTTAAGACATTCCCCTCCTTCCTTTTCCCACTCCCTTGCTTTCTGGGCACTGTACTTTTTTACATTTAATATAAACTCATACAAAATTACTCAGGCCCTTCTCTCCACGCTTTGACTTCAGATGTCTGTGACAATTTCCACTCAAACCCATGCTAGGTTTCATCCAACCTCTCTGGGCTGGGTATTTTATACATCTTTCTGTGCACCCAGGGTCAGCGCTAGGTTTTTTTGTGCCCTAGACGAGGGGCGGGGGCGACGCTGGGGGCGGGACAGCAGGGGGTGGCGGATGATGGGGGATGGCGACAGGTGTGGGGAGCGGATGGCGACGGGCACGGGGGTGGGCAGCAATGGGCACGGGAGGTAGCGGGTGGGCGGCGACAGGTGGGGGGACGGACGGCGGTGGCCAGCGGGGGGCAGCAGGCTGGACAGCACCCCCTTTCCATTTTGGCACCCTAGGCAACTGCCTAGTTTGCCTCAATGGACGTGCTGGCCCTGTGTGCATCCCTCTTGCCAAATATGCATCATTTCCCTGTTTATTGATCTGCTTTTCTCTGTCATGCTCACATATGATTTGCTTGTCGCTTACCAGCATGTCGATTTTCTAGTATTGCTGCAAGAGTTCATGCGAAAGTTTGAGAACGTGGCAGTGTATCCCTAGTACCAGAGCACCTTTATAGTAACTCCGTTGTTTTTCTCTCATCTCTCACTTCCTTTCCCATCGGTCACTGTACCAGGTAATTTGCAGCTTATAGAAGTGCTCAGTTACCGAAATGCCAGCAATTGAGTATTAAAGTAGGCAGAAAGAGGCAGAAAAAGCGGGGGGGACTGAAATGGTGCAAATTTTCACTGGTCGCACTGCAATTGCTGCGGCAAAAACTGTGTATCATTAAGAGGAGCAATTTGATCGAACCCCTAGTGGTGGTATAGGATGATGTGGTTAAAGTGCACTTCAAGGGCGTGGTCGACTCAGGGGAGCCAAAATGCTGCGCCTTGGAGTGGAGGCACGATCTTTTAGTGTGCAGTCATTCACAGCAAACACAGCACCAAAACGGTCGTATGACCGGGACCTAAGATGAAAGTGAGGGAAGTGGGTATCAGACTTGCATTTAACAGCTCATCCTGCTTCTGTCCTGAGTATGTTTTGCTAGAAGGATTTTTTAAAAGAATGAAACAGTGAAAATCTGAATTGCTTTGGAAAATGTGAATGTCAATAGGTACTTTAAAATTAAAAGGTGCTGACTATTCCTACCAACATAATGGAAAGGGTTGTCAGTGCTGTTATTTTCACTTTTTAAAAACCTATTGCAGTGATTCTGCATGTTTTTTTGTTTTTTAATGAATTTTTATTCACTTATTTTTACATCCCCCGTCCCCAATACCTCCCCAACTGAAGAACAAATTATTTTCCATACTTTCATACAAGCTCTTTAATACATTCCACCAATGTCTTTGGCTTCCTCTTAAACCTCCTTACTTTATTCATAGCTTAAGCCAATCCTTCAGTTTTTTACATTCCTCCCATATTTCTTTGGACACTTTTTCTTCCCTAATCCATCTAAAGTAACTATACCACCAATCTTCCCATTTTTAATCTTGCCAATATGTCTGATTGTATTGTTTCAAGAAGATATAGATTCCAGTTATCCTTATTCCATTTAGTGGACTCTTTCCATCCCCATGCGATCACTGCATGTGCCACTATCAGCATTGGACTGGTAACTAATGGGGGGGGAGCATCACATGTGTATTTTGCTCACCTGCTCTGCTTGGCTATTTTAAAAACTTTCAAAGCTTTTTTAAGCTTTTAAGTTTAAGTTTTAACAGCAATTAGGAAGCTTTTATTATTCTTTTAATTACTCCTTCTTGCTTCTCATTCCATGCTGATATTGAGATAGCTAAATACCTTCAAATTGGCTGTGTACCTGCTTTTCCTTTTTTCTCGGACTGTGCTGGCTTATCTTACCTCGGTGCATGATTTTGCTGACTATAAACAAGCGAAGTGCTGGAAGCTGAAAGTCCTTGAGGGGGAGTTTTAAGACCCAAGAAGCCAAGGCCACGGAGTTGCAGTGAGACTGCCAAGAAGCTTCCATTTCAACTGCTCACCACTACAGAGGAAATCACCAAGAACCAAGAACGGAGTCTTGTTTTAGGCCTCAAGACGAAAGATGGTGGATGGGAGTCGTCTCTGCTGTGAGCCCGACAGTCAGTAAGGTCAATTTTTTGCTTTTATCCTATATTTCCACTTCCCACCATAATTTTAACCGAAGACAACAAGCTAATCCCCCGCCAAGCCATAGGACTCTGGTTTAGTCTGACTTTGGGAAGCTATCTTGCCATTCTCCCTAGCTCGGCTTACTGGAGCAGCTGTGAGATGCCGAGTCCGTAAATCTACATTTCTACAGATTCCCTCCCTCCCCTGTCTATCCCTAATCTGGTGTGACAGAAGAGAAATACTTCCTGATACTGCTTGCACTTTCTCTGCTGCTTATATTCTAAGAACCTGAAGGAACCCGAAGGAAGGAAAGCAAAAGCAATTTGTTGCTCACCGGTTTTCAGCCAGCTACTGTGCCTTTAAAACTCTTCCATCAATCAACATTTTGCTCCTGGTTCATCTCCCGGGATGGGGAAAGACAAAAAGGCAGCGAACTCCCTCAGGGTGCCCCTCTGTATCGAAGCCCTCTAAACAGTTGCGCATTGAAGAGACCCTTCGAAGTGCTAAGTATGATCCTCCAGCTTTAGACGTCAGTGCATCAGATCTTCTTCAGACAATGGGTGGGAAACAGTCACTTGACTCTCACACTCCGAAGGCATCTGTCCTCTCCACTTCTCAAGTTACTTCAGACCTGACTGACCTACCACTGCACTCTGAAAACTGTTCCTTGGGAAAAATCTTACCTGATGGTCCGATTAAAAATGCTGGCTCAGACTCAATGTCGATGCAGACACCAGTTACTTGACCAGTCTCTCCATCCATCAGAAGATGATTTTCATGCTGCTTTCCATGCCACTCCAGTGATGGCAGGAGTTGCCCCAGGAACTGCTGCACGTCTAACTTCTAGCTCAGAGCAGGGCCAAGAGCAGCCCTCTACTGCTAAACTGCTTGGCTTGCTGGGGGATTATGCTGTGCTTACGGGCAAAGCCGTGATGGCAATATTTTCCAAGCTGGATCACCTTACAAAACAACATGCCTCTTCAAGGCCATCAACGCTCCATCCTGATGACCATCTGTCTAATAGAAATAACAAGGTCTACCCCAGGCCATATGTCACTCCATCTCCCTCTCTGGAGGCCTCGCCTCAAGGACCTGCCAAGGCCCCCAATACCCAGCGGGGGTCATTGTCGCGCATCCTCCAACCGAGACAAATTTACTTGGAAATTGCAACCATTCCAGTAAATCAGGGGAGATGGCGGAACAGAGTGCAGATTATTCACTCACTCAGCTGTCTTCTTCGCATGGATGAGTGCTCTATCGATCTTGAGGAACATGAGAGACTGCCTGCCCCTAGTTGCAAACTAAGGCTGCTACTTAAATTCACCAGCTCCTTGATTCCGTCGACGCTCTTCAGGATGTCTGGTTTTCTACTCACCCTCCACATAAGCCTCAAAAGAGTCTTTACTGATGAGGCCCCCCTAAGCCTACTGCCTCACCACCGACCTAGACAACAGTCTGCATCCCTTACTTTTTCCAACTCCAACGAGAACGACAAACCCGCTCCCACGCCACTACTCGGTAGAACAGCTAATCTATCCAAGCACACTAAACCCCCTGTGCTTGAAGTGGACGCTTGTACCCACTCTCCTTGTGAGGCGGTCAACATTGCTCAAATGTCAGTTCAGACTCTAAGTCTGGAGAAAGCCCTTTTATTATTCAACAAGACTGATGAGGAACCCTTGGAAACACCTCCAGCTGAGCAACAAAATATGGAAACCCAGTCCTATTCCAGTGCTCCCTGCAAACAACAGATCAACAACACACCAGTTCCCTCAATAAAGGATGGTATGGTCAAGGCGAACCCCACAGCTGAAGAACCATTAACTACAGACCACGTCATACGCAGATCTCAATCTGCAGACCCCTTAAATGAGGCTCCGCTTATACAACTGGACTCAGTAAGTGAGCTCTCCACCTCTGATGTCACCAAAGATCCTAGGACTATACCCTCAAGTGAACAGCTCATGACTCCTCAGCATTTTGACAATGTTACACCCCTGTCTACAACCACTATGGTCAACTGCCCACAATGTACTGATTTTCTTCCTGTAACCACTTCCTCCAAATCTATAACACTGACTGACCCACAGTGCGTAAGCACAGGCCCTTTATTGTTGGAACCCTCCCATTGTATACTGTATGAACAGGCTGTGGTAGATTCCACCCAACTACCAGCAAAGCGGTCCCCCACCTGTGTAGAGCCCCCATCCACTGACCAATCTACTCAGTTGGTTTGACAACCCATAGGTGTCCCCCCATCAGATTAATTTCCACCCTTTAAGTATACTCTCTTGGAATGTAGCAGGATGGACGAGGATAATGCGAGATCCAGAGTCCAGAGGGGTCCTACTGAATCAAGGGATTATTCTCCTCCAGGAAACCTGGTCCACCACTGACATTACTCTAGATGGATTCCATGCTTACTCTCTCCCAGCTTCTAAGCAGAAGCCTAGGGGCCGTCCTTCAGGTGGCCTCGCTATATTGGTTGCAGAACATATCCACTCGGAGTTAGTATTCATGGCTGACAGTCACTGCAAACTCCAGATTATTAGAGTAAGCACTCCGATCCAAGACCTATTAATAGCAAATGTGTATATTCCCCCTACCGAGAAGAAAGCTGATAGAGAACTGCAATGAAGCTACTTATCTCAAGCATTGGAAAACACCGAAATTAGGTTTCCCAAAGCATGGTGCTTGTTGGCAGGTGACTTTAATGCCAGGGTGGGGTCTGGCCTTGAGGTATTCAAGACAGCAGATGTCTTAACTGTAGGAAACTCCTGTCCTGACTACTTTTCCTGGACAAGAGTCTCCAAGGACAATTCAATTAATCATGCTGGTCATCTACTCGCCAATTTCAGCATTTCAAGAAGCCTCCTCTGGCTAAACGGCTTAGCCGACCTAAATTTCAATGGTGAGTTCACCTACATTTCACCACATGGAACAAGTGTGATTGATTATATACTGGTACCTGTTCCACTACTATCCATTGTCCTTGGTTTTAAGGTCATACCTCTTGACCCTAGTGACCATCTCCCCATACTCTGCACTCTCGCCGTTCAACCCGCACCTCCCGAATCTAATATAATGCTCCCACACCACTGCGTGCAGTTAAAATAAAATGGGACCCTGCCACCAAAACTCTTTTTGAAAAGTTCCTCCAGAGCAACCCACCATTAGATGTCTCTACAGTCTCTGTCACTGATAGCCCTTTGGCCTGCATAGACAGATACGAGCAGTTTGTAGAAACTCTAACATCCTGTATTGGACGGCCTCCTTCTACCTCAGCTTCCCATCATTTAAGGGTCGTTCCCGAGGGACTCAATGCGGCCTGTCTCAATCTAAAGTAAGAATTACGCCAAATTTATCATACCTTCCAAAAATCTAATAGTGTTTCTTTACCCCACAGATACTTTATTGTCAAGCATCAACTTGCAGAGGCCATCAAATCTAGCCATAAACACCGCTCAGCAGCCTGTTGGGACAGGTTAAGCAAGGCCATTAAAAGTAGGAACCCAAAGCACTTTTGGGAAGTGATTTCAGGCTTTTTCCATTCTAAAACCTACGCAATTTCTGTAATCTCCTCCTCCACCTGGGAAGACCATTTTCGGTCTCTCTTTTTTGATGACTGCATGTCTGACCTTCCTTCAAATATGGTTAATCCTAATGATTTACCTGATTGGCCCCCAGTCGCCATCTCAGAAATTAAGCAGCTACTAAACAACCTGAAATCCAGTCCCCTTTTGAAGGCATCCAGGTCAGATGCCATCACCACATTGTGTGGCAGGGAATTCCATAGACTTACAACGCGCTGGGTGAAAAAATATTTTCTTTTGTCAGTTTTTACTCTCCCAGCCCTCAATTTGAGTGTATGTCCCCTAGTTCTGGTATTTTGGGAGAGGGAGAAGAGCTTCCCTCTATCCACTTTACTCATACCCTGCATTATTTTGTATGTCTCAATCATATCCCCCCTCAGGCGCCTTTTTTCCAGACTAAAGAGGCCCAAATGTTTTAGCCTTTCTTCATAAGGGAGGTGCCCCAGCCCACTAATCATTTTAGTCGCCCTCTTCTGCACCTTTTCCAGTTCCACTATGTCTTTCTTGAGATGCGGTGCCCAGAATTGTACACAATACTCCAGGTGGGGCCTTACTATTGTTTTGTATAATGGCATTATAATGTTGGCTGTTTTATTTTCAATCCCCTTTTTGATAATCCCTAGCATGGAATTGGCCTTCTTCACCGCTGCCGCACATTGGGGAGACACCTTCATGGAGCTGTCCACTAACACACCAAGAACTCTTTCCTGATCCGTCACGGATAACTCAGAGCCCATGAGTTGATAGATGAAGTTTGGATTTTTTGCCCCAATATGCATTACTTTACATTTGGTTACATTAAAACGCATTTGCCATTTCTCAGCCCACTCCCCCAGTTTAGAGAGATCCTTCTGGAGCTCTTCACAATCTTCTCTGGTTTTTACCACACGGAAAAGTTTTGTGTCATCTGCAAACTTGGCCACCTCACTGTTTATCCCTGTCTCCAGGTCATTTATGAACAGATTGAAAAGCACCGGTCCCAGGACAGAGCCCTGGGGCACACCGCTTTTCACTTCTCTCCATTGTGAAAATTTCCCATTGACACCT
>JAHTLZ010000835.1:0-12539 GCA_023846285.1 Phrynocephalus versicolor
TCTCACTTTTGTCTGGTATTGAAGAACTCCTTGGGATTTTTGAATTCATCGCTGAGGGTTTATATCAAGACAAGCTGGATTTCTAAGAAACACATTTCACAAGTATGCATTGATAAGATCATTATCTTCCTCCAACTTGTTTCCCAAAAGTTTCATTATGAAGGTTAGAGAGCAACATAGACTCAATGTTTTCATCACTGAGATCCTGTACACAGCCCACATGGACATGTGACTTTTGAAGATGAAGTTGACATTTTCCCACCTCCAGTCTTCAAAGACCTCACTTTTTCTCAAGAAGACTCAAGAATGATGGACAGGGGCTCTGAGATTACATCTGCAATTTCCTTTCCCCCCTTTGAGTGTATCTTATCTGGTCTGGAAGACTTGGTTTCATTTAATGCAACTAGGTGTGCTTCCTTTATCACTCCTTTACCTGTCTTGGCCAGCAGTCCGCTCAGTGCATCCTTTATTGTATTAGCTACAGGCTGAGCACCATTATCCTTTTAGGGTAGAGACAAAGGCACAATAGATGTTAGTAGCTCTGCCTTCTCTCTGTCATCCATTAGTATATATCTATCTTCTCCATTAGAGATGGGCACGACTCAAAAAAATGGTGTTTCGTTAGTCGTTTGGTCGTTTAGGGGTCTGTTTCGGTTTGTTTCCGTTTTCGTGAGGTTTTTTGCAAAAAAATTCATTTTTGTTTCGTTACGTAACGAAATGAAAAAATGAAAACGAAAATGAAAAATTGCTGTTTCGTTACCATTTAGCACAATTCAATGTATTTGCCGTAACAAAGACGAAGCAGTTGACAAAATTTTTCGTGTTTCGGGTCGTTTCATTTCATTTTGGAGTCAAAATTTGTTTTTCAGTTCGTTACGTAATGAAACGAAAAAATGAAAACGAAAACGAAAAATCGCTCATTTCGTGCCCATCTCTATTCTCCATGCCATGGACCTATCTTTTCCTTGTTCTTCCTCTTGCTTCGAGCATAAGAGGAAACCTCCTTTTTGTCTAATCTCCATTGCAAGCCTGAGCTCATTCAGAGTTTTAACCCTTCCTTCCACTTCCCATGCAGGGTCCCTTTTATGATGTGGTTCCTCTGAAAGCCCCTTATGATGTCTCACACTTTTCTTTCCCCACAGGAGAGAAATCACCATTAAAAGGACTTGCTTTCCCTCTTTCCTTCACAGCACCAGCTGAGTAGTGAAACAGTGGCTGCAAACGGATGTACATGTGTGTGCACACAGAACAGTATTAACGAAACTGTGGATGACGGAAGGGGTCATCTGGTGAAGTCGTTTTCCATGAGACAAAATGATGCAGTGGAAAAGGGTTCCTGGCGACCATTCTCCATAACACTAAGCAGGGGAGTGAAGATGTCCAGGCACACAGTCTATTAGGGGCACAGATGATGAAACACTTGATGATTATTTACTTATTTATTTATTTATTTATTTATTAAATTTATATACCACTCCATCTAGCTACATGGCTACTCTGGGCGGTTTACAAACTGAACAGAACTCAAACCATAAACAGTAAAATACAATATAACAGATAAGCACGAGTATATAAATAAAAACAATATAACAATATATAACAACAGCATAGAACAGGAGCAAGATGGGATACAGATAAAAGGAAATAAATATATAATTGCAATCATTATTAGAACAGGTTAATATCCGGGGAAAGCCTTTTTAAATAGCCAGGTCTTTAGGTGCATCTTAAAGACTGGGACGGAAGGTGCTAGACAGATCTCAGGAGGAAGTTGGTTCCAGAGCCGAGGGGCCGCCACTGAGAAAGCCCGATTTCTCATCACAGATTTACGGGCCTCCTTCAGCTACAGAACCCTCAAATGTCTTCCCTGAGATGATCGGGTATTATGGGCAATACTTTGCGGCAGAAGCCGTTCTGCCAGATAGCAGATTAAACATGCATCACCTGAGACCACATCATGTCATGAGTCTTAGCCAGTGGTGGTGAGTCTTTGGCACTCCAGATGTTTTGGACCACAACTCCCAGAATTCCAAGCCTATATTGCTAATGACAAAGGAAGGTTAGAGTTGTTGTCCAAAACATCTGGAGTGCCAAAGGTTTGAAACCGCTGGTCCTAGCAGTAACCACAGGCATATAACAGAAGTGGGGAATCTTTCAGTCTCATCATGCCAGACATATCATGGTAAGGGTCTGCTTTAGCCTGCTACATTTGGCAGGAAGTTGCCAGGATACCTATAAGATTTACTGCAGCACTGCTCTAAATAGCCAGCCTTCCATCTGTTGGTTGTCTAGGATTTGTTGAGATAAGAGCAGAGGTTGACCTTATTCACTGGGCATTTCAGGAGCTACACAATCAAAAGCAAATTTTCTAACCTTTTAAACTCTGAAGCAGAACACTTTTAAACTCAGAATGTTGGATATAGGTGAGGTTTTTTAAAATTGGTCTTTGTGTCTTATTGATATCAAACATATTTTAATATCAATTTTATTTACTGTTTCTGATATAATATTTTAATATTATAATATAATATTTTAATATAATATAATATTTTAATTTTTTTGTATAGTACTGTTTTTGATTTTAAGTATTGTCTTTTTAACTCTGTATACCAGCTTGAGTATTCTGGAAATTCATTCCAGGAAAGGAGGAAAGTCTTGACAAGCTGAGACTTATATATCAGACTTCGTACCCAAATATTTCAATCTTATGTATTCAGTATTCAGTACTTCTCTGTGGTAGAGATGTGCACAAAATGAACTTTTTTCATTTACATTATTCGTTGTTTGTTTCATTACTTAACAAAATGAATAACGAACATTGTGATGAAATTGGAATGAACCGAACAGAACCACGAAAATTAGGTTCGTTATGTTTTGTTTTTCATTAATGGTGAAGTGCAATGAAATGAGCTGTTTTAAATGTTAAAAAACACCCTGGACATCCATTAAAATGCAGCAATAATTATTTATACTGTCTGTTAATACCTACCGGGGGGTTGGGGTTCTTAATACGTTTGTTTTTGTCTTCTCCCATTGTGATGTATTTTTGTTTTCCCTTTAAAGATGACAAAATGGATGTTGCCAGCCACAAAATGGAGGCAAGCCATGTGATGGGATCATGTAAATTCTTGGACAACTTCAACCAATAGCATGCCCAGGTTGCAGACTGGGCAGGTCTGGCAGCCTCCGTCCTCCTTGCAGTCTCCGGTGGGAGTTAGGGTGGGATTGCTGTCTCTGCGACCCATTATTTTCACTTTAGGCCAGCCAGGCAGGTGTGTGTCTCTGTGTTCCTGCCGGCTGCAGCCTGGCTCTTAGGGGAGAGAAAGAAGAGATTTCTCTCTAGCTTCAGTCCTGCAGCCTCACTGTGTGCATGTGTGTGTACCTCTCGGTGAGTACCCTCCCCTGCCCCACAGTGCAGTCACTCTGCGGCTGCCTTGCACCCTGGGCAACACCCACCACTGCCTTTGCAGCCTCCCTGCGTACCTAGTCTATACTGTGTCTCTGCCAGCATCAATTTTTTTTAGTGTTTTCCCTCTGGTCTGGGGCGTAGGGAGACGCCCACACACAGGAATGCTTTAAAAATTGTGCAAAAAGCGGGTAAGAACAAAACACAAAAAAGAATAAACAAAAACATTTTTTTCCAAAAATTCACAAAAAACAAAAACAAACTGAAACAGTCCCCTCAATGAAAAATGAAAAACCAAAATGCCATTTTTTCAATTCGGGCCCATCTGTACTCTGTGATGTTGAAACTTGGACCGTTACAGATGGTTTATGTAGGAGGCTGGAAGCATTTCAGATGTGGATGTACACCTGAATTCTGAAGATACCTTGAACAGCCAGAGTCACTAATGTGGCTGTATTGCAGTTGATGAAAAAGCTAGAAATCCATTACAATATTTCAGTCACATAAGGCACAATAACAAATACCACCTGCTGCCAGTTATCCTTCAAGGAAAAATAGATGGGGAAGGATGGCCAGGGGTGTAGAAGAACATTCTGGCTTCATAATTTAAGGCAATGGTTTGCAGTAGAAATGGGCACGAAATGAACAATTTTTCATTTCTGTTTTTGTTTTTTCATTTTGTTATGCAACAAAACGACAAATGAATTTTGTCTCTAAAATGAAATGAAACAAACAGAAACACCGGAAATTTTGTCGTGCGTTTCGTTTCCGTTACTGCAATATGAGTGAATTGCTTAAAATCCTAAAAAAAATCACAAAAAATGAGATAAATGGTAAATGGTAACAAAATGAATGAAAACGAAAACAATTTTTTGCAAAAATTTGCAAAAAATGGAAACGAACTGAAACGGACCCTCCAAACGACAAACAACAAATGAAATGCCATTTTTTTGATTCATGCCCATCTCTAGTTTGCAGTGAGCATAGCTTCTCTTTTAGAATAGTGTTCGATAAAAAACAGATCATGCTATTGATCACCAATATTCTATGAGCAAATGGCACCTGAAGAAGAAGAAACCACCTTGGTTCCATTTGGGTTAAAATATTTAAATAAAATAAATAAATCTTGGAAATGTATGAAGTATTGAATAGGGATGGGCATGAAATAGAAAAATAATGTTTCATTTTGTTTTGTTTTGTGCTCACCTCCATTTTGTTTTGTTTCATTTCGTATGATTTTTTTAAAAAAAGTTTATGAAACGAAATGAAACAAAATGAAATGGCTCCCCTGGGTCCTAGAGGCACCAGATTTGGTGCCCAGAACTCCGGGAGCCATTTTTAAAGGGGTCCTGCTGAGCTATTATTGGCTGGACCCCTTTAAAACTGGCCTAGCTGGCACCAGAGGGTTCTCCTGGTGCTGACTGGGCCAGGTTTAAAGGGGTCCAGCCATTGACAACTCAGCAGGAGCCCTCAGAAAATGGTTGGTTAGGCAATTCCATGCGATTGCGCTGCCTACTCAACCGTTTTCTGAGGGCTCCTGCCGAGTTGTCAATGGCTGAAGTCCTTTCAACCTGCCCCAGTCAGCACCAGGGGTCCCCCAGGAGCCCGGAAATGATGGTATGAAATGGTTCATTTCAATGGGAAAAGGACTGTTTCATTTCATCTCTAAGAAAATGCTGCTCCCTTGTTTCATTTCAATTTGTTTCATTATGTAACAAAACGATGAAACAGCATTTCATTTTCCATTTCCTACCCATCCCTAGTCTTGAGCACAAAGGCCTGTGGTAATCCTATTGTTAAGTTCTGCATAGCAACATAAAGCAGACTGGTTTTTCTAGTTGGTTGCTTTCCAGTATTGATGCAGGAAGAGATAAGTGAATCAACACAATGGCTGAAATCCAATTGTGCAGTTACACAAATGTCATAACTTTTGGAAGGGGACTGCTCTGAGTTAAGAAATTGCTGTAAATATGCAGTGCCATGCAATCTGCAACATGTAATGTCTATGAAGTTCCCTTACCTTACACTGAATTAAATCTAAAAAGTTACATCCTTTAGAGAACATTGCAACAAGGTTCTTTTACCCAACATTACATACGTAGATCTTACACTCTGTAATGTTATTTGAAAGGAGCAAATGTTTGCCTTTTCAGCCCACTGTCCAAGAACTAAATGTTGCTGGACAGCATCAAAAAAGTTTGTTCTCCATTATTGTGATTCTTCATTTTAAGTGTAATTGGCACTGGACAATCCTGGAAAGATGCCTTCAGATTTAAAAAGTACCCCTTCTGAAGCACAATTTTTCATTCATTCATTCATTCATTCAAAATATTTCTCCCCAACATATGCTTTCCTTCAAACCAATAATATGGAAGGAATATGATATGAAGTCATACTAGAACAACAACAACAGAGCTGGAATCATATCGGTGCTCATGTAAGCTTTCCGTAACTTGTGGCTAATTGTGACTAATGGACAAAGTGCCAGGGAGCATACCAATTGTGCAGTCAGGAGCATGACCAAGCAAGTAACGGCACCTCATCAGTTGGCTGCAAATCGTCATAGCAAGCTGCACAGACCTTACAATGAGCCCCATAGCACAGGGTTAAACTGCAGCACGACAGTAAAGCCTCTGCTCACAACCTGAGTTTGATCCTGGTAGGTTCAGGTCTTTCACTCAGAGCTGACTGACCCTTCCATCCTTCTGAGGCAAGTAAATTGAGTGCCCAGCTTGCTTGGGGCTTAATGACGTTTTCAACCACCGAGAGAGTGTCTTGGCTCTATCAAGGGATATGTAAATCAAAACAATGACAAACAAACAAATGCACAGATATCAATTGGATTCTGGTCAGTAATGCAAAAAAACTAATGTCAACTCAGTACAATGGAAGCTAGACTCTAGCTTGTATAGAAGTTGTAGTCTTCTTATTTCATGCACATATACTGGCTCGGTGGTGCTTTTTTGGGGAGGGTTGGGCTTTGGCAGAAATGAATGTTGTGGTGATATTTGAAAGTGCATGAACTTTCCTCTTGTTTAGAGCACACTGTTGCACCCGAAGGTCATAATCACCATCGGATTTAGAAGTTGTCATTCCCGCTGAGTAAATAATCATTTAATGATAGCTCCGCAGGTGGCTCGTCCACCTGCGGGGCCGATTTGCCCCGCCCCAGGAGGGCAAGGAGGCGAGGCAGGACCCTAAGTCCTGCACGGGCAGGGGGAGGAGCGCCCTATAAAGGGTGGCTCCTCCCCCCAGCCTCCAGTTGTGATTGAGCAGCGTTCGGAGGAACACCTCCAGACGAACGCTGCTCGGCGCCGCCATCTTGGGCTCGTTGAGCCACGTGGCGGGCGCCATTTTGGGGCGGCCTACTGCGGCCTTCCCGTTCCGGGCCGGTGGGCCAGGTGACGGGCTGCGGGGCCCGCGGGCGCTTCCCGCCGCAGGCCAAAGGAGCTCCGGTCGCCGCGCAGCTTGACGGCCGCGGCGGAGGCGGCGCCCGACTTCGGCGGCCGATTCGGCGGCCCGGCGGCTCGGTGCGGCAGAGCGGAGGCCGCGGGACGCGGGAAGAGCCCCGGCGGAGGACAGGCAGCGGATCGGGGGGAGCGGCGTCGGCCCTCCCCCCCTGAGTGAGGGGGACATTGGGTCGGGCGGAGGTGTTGCAGCCGCGCCGCGCAGCGCGGCGGCTGCAGCCGGAGCCGGCCGAGCCGGCCGGGGAAGCAGAGCAGGGGACTCGTGGGAGACGGGGCCTGCGGGTGGCCTGGGCGATCTCGGGGCTTGGGGCCTGGGGCGAGCTATCGGTCGGGTGGTGGTTGAGGGGTGATTCTGGTCGGGGGGCCTGTCACGCCGGCGGGCGCGGCTCGGGTAACTTGCCGCCGAATCCCCCCCTCTCTCCCCACTCACCGGGCCTGCCTGGCCTGCTCCCCACCGCGCTCTCGCTGGTGTCCTCTTGCACCCCCCACCCTCGCATTCCCCTTGCTGGCCCCAGATAGGGAAAGGGGCTGAGGGCTGCGGCCTGCAGGGCTTCCCCCTTTGTGTCTTGGACTCCCGGTGGTTGGGTTGGGGCGAAGGCCGTGTGGCTGCGGCCTGCAGGATTGCCCGTGTGTGCCTGCCTCCTCGGAGCCTGGGTGGAGGACCAGGGAGGGGGGGAGGCCTCCTCCTGCACCCCCCCCTGCATTTCCCCCCGCTGGCCCCAGATAAGGATAGGGGCTGAGGGCTGCGGCCTACAGGGCTTTCCCCTTTTTGGTTGCCTCGGACTCCCGGGGGTTGGGTAAGGGCAAGGCCGTGCGGCTGTGGCTTGCAGGGTGCCTGCGTGTGCCTGCCTCCCCTAGTCTGGGTTGAGGACCGGGGAGGGGGGGAGGCCTGATAAGCAGACAAGGGGGGCATGGCGCCGAAGAAAGGCAAGGGCCGAAGCAAGGGCAAACAGCCCGCGCCCCGCCCGGCCCCGCAAACAGAGCCAAGCTCACCTGCAGGGTCGGATGAGGAAAGCTGGCCCATATGGCGCCAGATGGAGGCGCGCCTTAAGGCCTTGGAAGCCTCCAAAGGGGTGGACAGGCAGGATCCCCAGTCACAACAGGCCCCTCGGACTGGCACTAGGCCAGCCAAGGCACGCAAACGGGCACAGCTGAAAGAAAAGATTGCTGACATGTCGGCTCGCTTTACAGCTTTGGAGCAGCTGGATGCCTTGCCAGGGACATCAGCCGCGCTGGAGCCAACGAAGCGGCCACGCCCAGGACCAGCTGACTCGGATGAAGACGAGGGCATGGAGACGGCTGGAACAGGGGGAGTCCAAGCCAACGCGATGGCGGCGGAGACAGCAACCCCTAGTGAGTTGGCTTGCGCGCCTGAACAAGCGCCCACTACTACATGGCCCTGGCCAGCGGGCGGTGCCCCGGCCGGGGCGGGGATGCCCGTACACGGAGCGACAAGCACGTGGCCGGCCCAGGGCCCGCCTCAGGTGCACCCAGCGTGGGGCCCGCTCCCACCCTGGATGCCTGGGGCGTCGCCCCCGGCCGTGGGGCCGAAGCCAGGCCAGCCTACATCGGCTATGGGGGGACCTGGGATGAGTCACATGGGCTGCCCGGGGGCCTCGTCGCACTGGCCATCCGTCCCCGCGCCATGCTGGTCGGGTACGGGTCACATGGCTGGGGGGTGGGCGCCTTGGATGGGCACGCCGGCTGCCCCAGGTTACCCGGGGGTGGCAGCTGCCGCTATGCCCTATGGGGACTATGCCTCCCCGTTTGGACACCATTTATCGCAGGCGACGAGGGAGAAGATCTGGAGGGGGGACTACGTGGATATTTTTAGCTTGCTGAACAGGGAGCTAGATGTTAAGGAGATGGATAAAGAGGACCCTGTGGATAAGGAGCGCAGGCTCAAGAAGAAGCCGGAGCGCTCCTGGGCAGCGTGGTTGCCAGCATACTTGATCTTTATGTCCCTCACGCTGCAAGCTCATCCTTGGAGGGCGCAGGCCCTGCTGAAATACCTCGACATCATTTATAGGGCCTTTGTAGACTACCCGGGGCATTGCTGGCTGCTCTATGATGAGGAGTTCCGCCGTAGGGCGGCCCTTGACCCGTTCGTCAGATGGGACGAGCCCCTGCCCCCGCTTTGGCTGCAGTTTATGACCCCGAACAAGCCCTTGGGAGATAGATATGATAGTGGCCACACTATTAGGAAGGCCCCAGCCTACACACCCGCCCGCGCTGCGGGCCAGCCGGTTCAAGTCCGGCTGGTTTGTTGGGAATACAATCGGCAAGGGGTTTGTAATCGAAAGGCCTGCCGATTCAAGCACGAGTGCTCCGTCTGTGGGGCATCACACTCGGCCGCTACTTGCGGCAAGGCCCGCCCACCGCAAGGTAGAACCCGAGACGGAGGCGGGCCTAAGAAGCCGGGGGGGCCCGAGGGACCACCTGCTGCTGGGGCCCAGCCCAATTAGGCTGGACGTGTTGAGGGGTTGGGCGGTGGAATACCCGGACAGGGCCGCCGCAGAGTTTTTAGTTAAGGGGTTCGAGTTGGGTTTCCGTATTCCGTTTAGCGAGGATCGTATCCCCCGGTTGGCAGAGAATTTAAGGTCCCTGGAGCTGGCGGAGGGGGTGGCGGAAGAGAAGATAGCTAAGGAAGTCAGGGAGGGCCGAGTAATTGGCCCTTACCAGACCCCGCCGCTGCCTAACCTCAGGGTGTCGCCGATCGGCTTGGTGCCTAAGAAAGCCCAGGGGGAGTTTCGCTTGATCCACCACCTATCCCACCCGTCAGGCGCGTCCATTAATGATGGCATACCGCCTGAATTGTGCTCAGTTAGGTACACGTCCTTTGACGCCGCGGTGCGCATGGTGCGCGCCTGCGGCCCTGCGGCGGAAATGGCGAAATGCGACATCAAGTCGGCCTTTCGCCTCCTCCCCGTACACCCATTGGATTTTGAATTGCTAGGGTTTAGGTTCCGGGGCCAGTTTTACGTGGACCGGGCATTGCCGTTTGGATGCTCCGTGTCTTGCGCCATTTTCGAGGCCTTCAGTTCGTTTGTTGAGTGGCGGCTCCGCTACAAGACAGGCTGGGACAGCACGGCCCACTATTTAGACGACTACCTGTTCTGTGGCCCAGCGGGCACGGGCAGGTGTCGGGGCCTGCTTGACAGCTTCCGGATGTTAGCGGGCGAGCTCGGCCTCCCGCTTGCTGAGGAGAAAACGGAGGGCCCCAGCGAGGTGCTTACATTCCTCGGTATCGAAATCGATACCAGAGAACAGGCGTGCAGGTTGCCCCAGGATAAGCTACGGGCCCTCCGAGACAGGGTGAGCCACGCTATACAGCGCAGGAAACTTTCCCTGCGTGAACTACAGGAGCTGGTGGGGCACCTTAACTTTGCATGCAAAGTGGTGGCCCCGGGCAGGGCATTTCTGCGCCGTCTCTGCGCCGCTATGAGTGGGCTGCGGAAGCCCACTCATAGGACGAGGGTGACGAGGGACATGCGGGAGGACTTAGAGGTATGGGGCCTTTTCCTGCAGGGTTTTAATGGGATCTCCTTTTGGAGGGACGAGCTCCGGTTGGGTGCACGGTTCCAGGTCCATACTGATGCAGCGGGGACCCTTGGATTTGGCATCTACTGGAGGGGTGACTGGTGCAGCGGGGTCTGGCCCCAAGAGTGGCGGGACGAGGGCGTGACCCGTGATCTCACCTTCTTGGAATTATTTCCCATCTGGGCAGCCCTTTACATCTGGTCGGAGGCTTGGGCCAATGCGGTAGTGCATTTCTGGTGCGACAATCAGGCGGTGGTGTATGTCATCAACAACTTGACATCCCGTTCCCCCCGAGTGATGAGGCTGGTGCGGGCTTTTGTGCTACGGGCGCTGCAGTTTAACATAGTGGTGCACGCTCGTCACGTGCCGGGGGTGGACAATGAGATCGCCGATGCTTTGTCCCGCCAACAGGCAGAGCGTTTCCGGGCCCTCGCCCCAGAAGCGGCCCAGTCCCCTGTGGAGATCCCGTTGGAGGTATGGCAGGCTGGCGCGCTGAGGCCGAGGGAGCCCTACGAGGCTCTGTTGCCCCTAGGACGCAGAGGGGATACTCGGCGGTGATGGGGGAGTTCTCAGCTTTCCGGGAGGAACAGGGGCTGGCCCAACACTGGCCGCTGCCTGTGGAGCACTTGCAGAGGTTCCTGGTATATTTGCACCGCAAAGGCCTAGCCCCCGGGTCCCTGCAGGGGAAGCTGGCCGCCCTGGCCTTCTTCTCTAGATTGCGAGGGTGCACCGACACGACGAGGGACTTTCGGGTGCGGGGCATGGTAGCCGGCTGGTTTAGAATGAGGGGGAGGCTCCCGGACACCCGCTTCCCACTCTCGCCACAGCTCCTGGAGCGCATGAGCGCCAGTTGGCCAGAAGTGTGCAGCGATAGCTACGAGGCGGCTCTGTTTCGGGCGGCCTCGTTGCTGGCCTTTTTTGGCGCCCTGCGTGTCAGCGAGCTTGTGGCGGCGAGCGGGAAGGATTTGTCTTACACGGCTCTAGGTGTGGCCGATATCCGGCTGACGGGGGAGACCTTAGTGGTGCAGATCAGGAGGTCCAAGACGGACCAGAGGGGAAAGGGTGCAGAGTTAGTGCTGGGCCCGTGCTCCATACGGGGGATATGTCCGGTGGCCGCCATGAGGGAATATCTGGCATTGCGGGGGGCGGACGGGGCGTATGCCTTCGTGCACCGGGACGGGCGCCCCTTAACCAAGTTTCAATTTGCAACCCTAACCAACAGGGTCTTGGGGACCATGGGGCTAGGGGCGCTACTATTTGGCACCCATTCGTTCAGGATTGGCGCGGCCTCAACGGCTGCGGCTGTGGGATATGAGGAGGGCGACATCCGCCGGCTGGGGAGGTGGGCCTCACCCTGTTATAAGAGATATGTGCGGCCGTTGCCACTGATTTAACCTGTTTTGTTATCCCTCCAGGACCTATTGCGTGACTGCCAGTTAACGTGTTGATTTTGTCTTCCCAGGAACAGAGGGCAGCACCCGCAGGGCGAGGGTTGTTTTTGTGGGGCACAGTTATGTATACTGGGCGGAAAAGTACGCCCGCAGAACCGGTTGGGGACCAAATTTGGGGCTGGGTAGCCGTGCCGTTATAGAATGGTGGGGGAAACGGGGGATGAAGTGGCGTGAGTTCCTGGGGACGGCCATCATGGCGGCCCGGGGCAGGCCACCAGATTTTCTGATGATTCATTTAGGGGGAAACGACTTGACTACCCAGACGGGCAAATCCCTGATATGGGAGATCGTGAGGGACCTGGAGGATTGGCGAGCCAGGTTCCCTGCCTGTAGAGTTCTGTGGTCAACATTGATACCACGTCAAGTGTGGAGGGCCGACTGTGACCCACAAAAGATCAACCGCTCCAGGAAGGGGGTGAATCAGGAGGTTTGTAGGGTGGTATGCAGGGAGTTTGGGGCCGTGCTGGGTCACCCGGAGTTTGATGTTCGCAAGACGGAGCTGTATAGGCCTGATGGGGTACACCTGTCGGACGCGGGCATGGAATTGTTCTTGCGAGACTTGAGGAGGGGCCTAGCAGAAGAATTGGCTGCTGGTGGGGGGCCGAGGCCATAGCAAGGCTAGGCCTGTGGCCGTGGCGGCTAAAAGCATGGAGGGCAGCAGGGAGCAGAACATTG
>JAHTLZ010000836.1:0-15145 GCA_023846285.1 Phrynocephalus versicolor
AAGTCCAGTTGCCATGACTCAACTTCCAGATAAACTCACCTGGAGAGTCAATTGTGTACTTTCCCACCACAGCCAGCTATGACGTCGTAAAGGAACATGGGAAGTACACAATGTGATGATGTCACATCACAGAAAAGGGGTGTTGTGTGCCTCAAAAATTATGAGGACAGTGAGAACAATTCTACATAGACGATCATTTCTGTGGGCACTCCAAAGTTCTACGTGTGACATTTTGCTCTCTCAGAGTGGCTCTCAGGGATGCCCACCTGAACAAGCGGAGGTGAGGCCTGTTGCCTGGCTGTTTGCAATGCAAAGAAACACTCTCTCTCCACAGAAACGTTTGAGATGATCCTCAGATGGTTCTTCAAATGATGGTTCTCTCTCTCTCTCTCCTCCCCCCCCCCATTCTCTACAATGTGTAGCCTGCAGAATTAACTACTAAACTGCCCAGATAGCACTTTAAGCACAATGGGGTGGTATATAAGCTGCACACTTTGCTTTTTATTTATTTATTTATTTATTTATTTATTTATTTAATTAAAGGGCATTTTTACCCCTCCTTTCTCCTTGAAAAGGACCCAAGGCAGCTTGTTTTATCAGACAAAATAGCCCAATGCTCAGTCCAGGCTTGTCCAAAGTGTGCATCAGCTGTGACACGTGTGGCTGCTGGCATGGCCCCATCAACCTTCTCTAGGAAAGGTTATACAAACATCTCATTCGTATAGTGCTGAAATAGTAATCAGAGGGATTTAGAATGTGTTAATTTATTTGTCCATTAAAAATTACCTTTGTGCCAGGAGGACCAGGAAGGCCAGGGGCACCTGGTAAGCCAGCCTCACCCGCCTCACCCTAAAGAAAAAATGACAGAAAATGGAAGATGATTGAGATACAGAAAGAAAGAAGCCATGAGCATGAGAGAGCTAGAAATACCCATGTTTGTACAGCTTCAAAGTTACTCGAGCTGAAAATTTCTGTTTTGTTTTGTTTTTCTCTGAGGGGATGGTTCGTTATTCGTTTTGTTGCCAAATAAAATGAATAACGAATAACGAAATGATTTTTTATTCATTTCGTGCCCATCTGTAATCCCCATCTTTTCCCATGGCAAACACCAACACAGTGACTTTCCCTTGTTTATTTGGGGAGCTGTGGAACCAGTAAATATTGCATGGGCAGGGTAACTCATGAAGAAACCCTAATTTTCACTGGAAACAGAAGAAATAAATTCTGCACTCAGAGTTGCAGAAGAGAATAGGCCTCGGGCGAGAGGGGCTACGACTTTCATTTTTTCACAGAAGATGAATTTGTTGGTTAAGGAAGATCTAATGAAGAAAAGAAATGTGATTTTCACAGAAGATGTTGTTTGGAGAAAATAATCTGGCATGCAACCTAACACTGGGTTTCATGGGAAGGGGGGGATTAACCCCACAAACAGGGCAGAGTGGGCAGGTTGATGTTTCACTAGGAAAGTAAATGACGGTTAGAGCTGTTCGGCAGTGGAATATGCTGCCACAAAGGGTGGTGGAGTCTCCTTCTTTGGAGGTTTTTAAGCAGAGGCTGGATGGCCATCTGTTGGAAATATTGTGATGGGGTTCCTGCATGGCAGGGGGTTGGACTAGATGGCCCTTGAGGTCTCTTCCAGCTCTATGATTCTATGATTCTATGCAAAGTTATCCCCTTTTCCAGGGACCTGTAAAATCTTCCAGGGATTTCCAGCTTGTTTACACCCAGAATCTCCCAGCAGAAGGCGTCCCAAGCAACAAAGAAACAATAAAGCACTTGAGAAATGGAAACCATCTTCATCCCCACCCGTTTATAACAAATGCTACCCATTAGGAATGAAAGAGGTTGTGATACCCCAAGGGAAACTTTACTTCAGTCCCAGATTTCCAGCCTAAGCTACTGAAGTCAGAAAGGACAGAAGTGTTAAGCCCAATATACAGTTGTGAGTTCCTCCATAAGTAAGGCAAAGAGGGTGTGATCTTTGCCAACACATTTCCAGGTGGCTCAGGTCCACCTTCATGCATTTAATATATGTTTGGGGTTGCTTTAATTTTTGAGTTTTGTGATTCTCTCCACTGTTCTGTGCCCACCTTTCTTCCATGGTATCCTTGAATTCCAGGCTCTCCCTGAAAAGGGAACATAGAAGGAAAAACAAGAGCTGGATTAGGTTTCACCAGTCTAAGTCTTTTGCTTTTGGAACATGACCTCAAATACTCTTTAATTAATCAAGATTCGGAAGAAATGTGCAGAGAATTCAAGAGCCATGGGGGCACTTCTACCGGCTTAAAAACATTAACCCCTATCAGTCACTGTAGCCTTGCAGGTCTCCTTGTAGCCACTCATTTATAGTGATTTACCTTTGGAGAAATGGCAAGAGCAGTGCTATGTAGTAGTAAATGTGCAAAGAAACTAAGGTACTCCTGTCCCATTGTCCCAATCCACATTCTTTTCCTTTCTAAAAAAAAACAAAAAAAAAAAAACAGAAAGCATTATACTGTTCCTTACAAGCACCACCTCTGATGGGATCTTTGCTTGCATGAACAAAGTGGAATCTTGATTCTTACAATATAGAAGAAAGGATTTAAGTAAACCCAATGCCACCTCGCATTACATTTTTTAAAAAATCACACAAATGGGCAGCTCTGTGTGTGCAATGGGAATTGCGTCCTCAGCAGGAGTAAATTGTCCCTGATTAAAAGTTTCCTTTGGCAATTTCGAGCTGTGCACAACCTTGTTGCATTGTGTATAAGACATGTGCATCCCAAAACTACCAGAGGAAACCTTTTGCTGTTGTTTGTTGTTGTTACCTGTTAACAACATTGCCTCCAGTTTGTGGCAACCCTATTTTTGAGTGGCTTCCAGAACGTCCCTTCATCAACTCAGCTCTTGTAGATAGAAGGCTGTGTCTTCCTTTAGGTAGTTGATCCATCTTTTTTTTGTCTTCCCCATTTCCTACTATAGTGGTACCTCCTAACAATAATTTAACTTGTTCTATGGGTCAATTTGTTTTAAGATAATTTTGTCTTACACAATGCAGTTTCCCATAGGAGTTCCTTGTCTTACAAGGCATTTGCCTTAAGAGGTACCACTGTACTTTCAACTTTTTATAGCACTGTCTTTTCTAGTGAGTCCTGCCTCTTCACAAAGTGTGCAAAGTATGATCGTCTGTTTTACTTTCAAAGAAAGTTCAAGCTTGATTTGATAAAGGGCAGTGATGGCGAACCATTTAGAGACCGGGTGCCCAAACTGCGAGTCAAAACCCACCAATTTTTTGCAAAGTGTCCATACAGCAATTTAATCTGAATACAGGTGGCTGTGAAGGGGCAATGTCGGATGCCCACAGAAAGGGCTCTGAGGGCCACCCTTGGCACCCATGTCATAGGTTCGCCAACACCGATATATGGCCCACTTGTTTATCTTTCTATTGGTCGGTCCCCTCACCCCCGGTCAGCTTTCTTCACTGTCCAGTAGAGATGGGCACGAATAAAAAAATGGCAGTTCGGTTTTTCATTTTTCATTGAGGGGGTCCATTTTGGTTCATTTTCTTTTTCGTGAATTTTTGGAAAAAAATTCATTTTTGTTTATTCGTTTTTCGTTTTTCATTTTTACCCACTTTTTGTGCGATTTTTAAAGCATTTCCGTGTGCGGGTGTCCCCCAATGCCCCAGACCAGAGGGAAAACACTAAAAAAATTGGTGCTGGCAGAGACACAGAATATACTAGGTATGCAGGGAGGCTGCAAAGGCAGCGGCGGGCGTTGCCTGGGTGCAAGGCAGCCGCAGAGTGACTGCACTGCAGGGAAGGGGAGGGTACTCACCGAGAGGTATGCATGCACGCACACAGGGAGGCTGCAGGACTGAAGCTAGAGAGAAATCTCTTCTTTCTCTCCCCTAAGAGCCAGGCTGCAGCCGGCAGGAACACAGAGACACACACCTGCCCCACCCTAACTCCCACCGAAGACTGCAAGGAGGACGGGGGCTGCCAGAGCTTTTTACACCCTCTGTGGCTGCCAGACCTGCCCAGTCTGCAACCTGGGCATGCTATTGGTTGAAGTTGTCCAAGAATTTACATGATCCCATCACATGGCTTGCCTCCATTTTGTGGCTGGAGTGGCAACATCCATTTTGTCATCCTTAAAGGGAAAAGAAAAATACATTGCAATGGGAGAAGACAAAAACAGTTTAAGGACCCCTCGGTAGGTATTATCAGACAGTATAAATAATTATCATTGTATTTTTATAGATGTCTAGGGTGTTTTTTAACATTTAAAACAGCTCATTTCATTGCACGTCACCATTAACGAAAAACGAAATGTAATGAACCTAATTTTCGTGGTTCTGTTCGGTTCATTCCAATTTCATCACAATGTTCGTTACTCATTTTGTTATGTAATGAAACGAATAATGAATAACGGAAACAAAAAAAGTTCATTTTGTGCCCATCTCTACTGTCCGGTGTTCACATCTGTATGTTAGCAACTGGAGATACAATAGTGTGGATGATCTTCTCCTTGCTTTTAGCGACGCATCTTTAAACTTAATTCTGTCTTCCAATTCCTTCACTGCTGCCTTTTGGAGTCTCAGTCTTCTTTTGACTTCTTGGCTGCCGTCTCCACTTGGAAGGGTAACTCAAATAAAGCCTTTAATCAGCTGCAGTTTGTCATTGCTGGTGGTGACCTCATTACAGGATCTCAGCCAATGAAATAAACGTGGAAAAACATATACACGTACAGTATATCTAGGCATATCCTACTTCTCACCTCAAGAACCAGCTCTTTGTCCATTTCAAATTTTCATTGATGAAGGAATGGCAATAGGAAAGGGCAGTTACAGTATCTAGTGTTTATTTTGGGTTGTTTTGCTTACCTTAGGTCCAGGAGATCCTGGGAAGCCCTGTTTGCGGGGGAAAAGTGCATAACTCTTAAAAATCTGGCTGCACAACCTATTTGTAGTAGCAGGTAAATGCAGCCAAGACCCATTTTAAGTATGAACTAACTTCTATTGGAATGAGCAAACTTTCTTCATTTTAATGGTACTTGGTCCCCCAAACAATGTGTATTAATGCAAAAGTACTGTGGACTCTGAATCAGTGTTGATTAAGGAAGAACCAGATTCTTCCTGAACTATTGTGAGAGAACACTAAATTAATCAATACGTTGGCAGCTCATTTCTTGCTCTGTTGTCACTTTAACAGCTCATAACCTGGCATCTGCATCCCTCCCCATTCCCCAGTTATAAAATAACTTATAATACTTATAATATATAAAATATATGATATATATAACATACTTAGAAAATAAGATTAAAGAGGTACCTTTCCATCCTTGCCTGGCTTCCCTGGTTCTCCGGCTTTCCCCTAGGACAAGAAAGAAATGTGCTTTTCTGAAATACTCGCTTGTTCCTTGAGTTTCATCCATGTGATCTCCACCATTAGAAAAGGTTTACTGTCTCCTAGAAATGGCACTGTGAGCTGACCATCAAAGAGAATTTAGAGGCCTTGAAAACTTGAGCATCTGATCAGATAATGACAACCAGGGTGTGATTCCCTTACCCTTTGCACAGCCTGGGCCAGAGAAAAAGGCTTTCTATGTAACTCTGTTATACAGACATATGAGACAGGAGATAACAAGGGCTTTGATGCACCCTTATGACTGGATAGCCATGAAGGTAGAAGGAAAATGATCAATTATCCAGAGAAGAAAGGGGGGGGGGAAACAGAGGAGACACAAGCAAATAAAAAGAGACTTACTGCTGGTCCTATTGGGCCAGGTTGTCCTGGTGTTCCTGGGAGGCCTGGTGGTCCAGGTGGCCCTGGAGGCCCTTGGATTCCTGCCTGTCCTTGTTCACCCTAAGGTTTTATGGAGGACAAGATTATCACCAATGCAACACAATGACGCCGGAGTGTAATCCATAGCAAATGGAGCATGAGCAAAGGAAGAAGCCAAGCCAAGCAAACTGCTGTTAGTAAGTATCTGAAGAGGGTTTCCAAAACTCAGATAAAGGCAAGTGTGGGTGGGCTTTCTGTGTGGATGTCTTAATGACATCTCATCACTGTTTAAGATGGGAAAGTACAAATTCAACCCTGTTCAACAAATTCCACCCAATAAACCCAATGAATCTGATCAATCTGTTAAGGACCAAGCTAAATGTTACACCCCTGTGCCACTGTCACAACAGGCTAAGGGAAGCTCCCAAGTGACCAGGAAATTTTTGGCAGGGACATATGTATTGTGCAAAACTCCATTTGAAATTTCACAGTCCCAAAAGCTGCTTGGTTGATCTGGACTGGGAAAAGGTAGGATGAAAATCACAATATCCCTGTTATTTATTGTTTTGTTTCTGTCTTTGAACCACTTCAGTTTTTAAATTTTCTTTTGTTACTATTGTTGGCCCTGTATGCAGCAGAAGTACAAGTAACTTAAGTTAGCAGCAATCAGTGTTTATAATTGGGTTTTTTTCTGGATTATGGTAGGTGGCGACAATATTCATTGGACAACAAATTAAAATTTCATGTCAAGAGAGATTTAGTCATTCTTGAAATCAGTGCACCAAGTTACTGGTGATGACTGATTGATCTTATTCATTTCAGTGGAATTCAGCCACGGTGAACTTGCTGTGATCACTTTTATTGATATGCAGACAGCTTTTTACACACTGCCTAAGCTGTTGCATGAGATACCTTTTGCGTGACTCTAAGCAGAATATTCATTCCACACACAACAAGCTACTTGGTCCTAAGCAAAATTTTAAGAAAGCATGTTGCTCCAACGTATGAGTAAAAATAGTATGTGGCATCTGTTAAAGCAGTGTTTGATCTCTGCCTTACATCCAGTCAGATTTCAGATGAATCCTAGAGGTTCATTCTAGGCCAACATGACAATGTCTCTGCAACAAGAGGCTTTGCCTGGGTTGTCATTTCTCTATAAGACCATTCATGCTGGAATGAACCATCCACACTTAGCCACAGAAACGCCCATAATACTGTCCCTAAACAAAACACGGGCACTGAATGGAATGCTTTGTGCAAGTCGCCATAAGCAACTGAGGTGATATTTCCCAAGGACCCACCTAGACATCTCTTTATATACACAAGCTACTTTATTCCACTGCTTTAATCCAAAGCCCCATAGCTACTGATCAAGACAAGGACTGTCAATAGATGTCCCATTACTCTTTTCTGATAAACTGGGAAGGCAGTCAATATTTCAGTGAGTGGGCCTCACTATAAGGAAGAGTGTTTGCCAAGACTAATGCCTTACACTAGCCAAATGCATAATGGCTCTTGAAGCAACTTCTCACTGCTAATTATAAATCCTCTTGAGTTTTTTGGTACATGCCACTTCGAGAGATGCTGGTTGCCCTCTGCAGGTGGCTCTATACCAGTGGTGGTGAACCTTTGGCACTCCAGATGTTTTGGACCACAACTCCCAGAATTCCAAGCCTGTATTACTAATGTCAAAGGGCTGTGGGTATTGTGGTCCAAAACATCTGGAGTGCCGAATGTTTGCCATCACTGCTCTATACAATAGCATTTGGGCCTTTAAGGTTATAATCCTACACCAGCTGTGCCAGAGTAATCTCCAACAAACACAGGGGACTTCTCTCCCAGCAAACACCTCTCAAATGTCATTATCTCTATGATGAATAATATGTGCATCTCTAAGCATAGAATTGATCTTCTGTGGAACGCCATAGGCAATTTGACACACCTACAAGTGTTTGTGACATGGACACAAGTCTATAGACATGGGCACCCATTCTTCACTATATGACAGAACTGCCAACTTGTGACCCAGGAAGATAAACACAACCACAATGTTGATCTAAACCAATGTTGAACCACAACAGTGGCTTAACAACTTTGTTTATTAAGTTTTAGCCAGTCTGTTAAGCCTCTAGTGGGTGACCAAATAGGATTAGTAAACTGTACTGTTTTTTATAGGTTGCCTTCTGTAAATGTGCTTCACATGCTTAATTTATTGCAGGAAATGGTTGTACCACAACAAGATATAAGATCACAATAAATCATATTGCAATAAAATGCACTGATTCTGTTGTCCCACAGATATTCAACAATGATGCCAACATGTCAGTGGCTCACTCTCTCTTGAGAAGGAAACCGCACCTCCAATATGCTCTGTGAAAATCTGGTTATCCTTCTATAACACTCATTCTTCTAGTGCCTTGTGGGTGTCCATAATTAGATAATCAGGATGATAAACTACAATATTTCTATTCATTCTTAATTGTTCAGCTGAGAGAGAAAGCATGTATGAGAACTGAAACCAGCTTGTAGTGGCATTTGTCACACAGAAGAATGTGAGCAAATCTCTTGAGAGGATCCTGCTTTTTCTAGTTTTGATGAAACCCTCTTTAAGATAGAGAAGACGCTGATTAGTCACCACCAGTTTTGAAAATGAAAAAGGCTTAAACCAGGAAAAGGAAAGGATACCTGGAAGGTGCGTCTCTTTATGACTGGGGGTGGAGCCAGCCGCACTGAATTGAGAAGTGGCAACAGCTGGAGAAGACCGAACCAGGAGGTCACAGGACAAGGGCCAAAGGTCACAAGGCAAAGAAGTTCAGTAGGGCATCAAAAGTCATAGAGTTCAGCCAGTGAAGAAGATGGAAAGAATGGAAAAAGGATAACCATGAAAGAATGTCATGCAAGTGAATCCTAGTTCAGAGGCAAGAATGCAGAGCATCAGAAAAAGCACCTGTCATTGGATACCTCTTGGCAAACCTCAGAGCTTCTCTTATGTCCCATTTTAATAACAGGAAACACACTAAAGTGGGCATCTCTGGAGAACCTATGATTTGCTCTGGTTTTGTTCCGCAGAATGTAGATTTTTAAAATATTTAAATAATCCAGAGTATTTAGGAGTAAAACAGATTATCTGATTCTGCTCAGTCTTAATGAAGTAAAAAAAGCCATGAATACATACTTTCTTCATCCTTTACATAGGTTCTACTCTGTATCACTGGTGCTATTACTCACTCACTATAATAGTGCATCCTTGTTTTTTTCACTCTTGAACAGTGAATAAAATATATTATTTTTAATGTTTGGAGGGGGGTGTTAAATGGCTGATTAATGTAAAGGACACCTCCAAACAATGGATTCAGTTAAGGAAATTATTTTCAAAATTAACCCCTCCTGAGTGGGATACAATGGAATCACCCTTTTCTTTCATCACTGTGCCTGCTTGCTTGTTTACCTACTAACTATTTAACTAAGGTTACGGATGTTACTATATGGCATGTTTCTTCTCCTTGTCATTCCAAGAGATGGCAGTGGTTCCCAACCTTGGATAATCCAGGTGTTCATGGGCTGCATTTCCCAGATCCTTTCCCCACCAACTGTGCTGGCTTTGGTTTCTGCCATCCAAGAACAGTTGGATTGCCCCATGGTTGGAAACCACCAGGCTATGGCCTTTCATCCTTTATGCATGTTGATTTGTTGTCCCATAGCTGTCTCTATGGTTGTCTATTTTAAATCAAAAGTCCCAGATTGGTTAAGGACCCTACTCACCCCTGTCAAAAATGGCTCATAAACCATATGCATTTGTGCTCTGTAACTGGCATGATGTTCATGGCTAGAGATGGGCATGAACATCATGCCAGTTACAGAGCACAAATGGCATTTTGTTTGTCATTTGTCGTTTGTAGGGTACGTTTTGGTTCGGTTCCGTTTTTCGTGAATTTTTGCAAAAAATTCATTTTCGTTTTTGTTCATTTCATTACCATTTCATTACCATTTATTTTATTTTTTGTGTTTTTTTTAGGATTTTAAGCAAATTAACTCATATTGCAGTAACGGAAACGAAACGCACGACAAAATTTCCGCTGTTTCTGTTCATTTCATTTCAGTTTAAAGACAAAATTCGTTTGTCATTTTGTTATGTAACGAAACAACAAAACAAAAACAGAAATGAAAAATTGTTCATTTCGTGCCCATATCTATTCATGGCTCTGTTCCCGCCCCACCATATGCTTGCTTTTGCTTTTGCTTTTCATAGGTATGAATGCAAGAACAACCAAGTGTTGCTAATGCTCTGAAACATGCCTGTAATATCTCGCTGGTGGCAGAGAGGTGTGCTTACAGGTCTCCCGTGACAGTGACTGTGTACATTCCAGAAAGTCCCCATCCCTTCTGTTTTGCTTGCTCCATACTGCAAGCTGCGGTCCAGTCCTGTTGCAAACTGAAAGGCCATCCCAGTATTGTGGCATTGCCACCCAGCCATTCTGGGTTTTTGGCTAAAAACAGAGGAGAGGCTGTGGTTGTCAACGGGAAGAGCAAAGCTAGGATTAAGAGGCCCAAAATAACAGCAGATCCGAAGACCACGAAGGGATGAAACTAGCACATCACAGAAAAAGGCACTGTGATCAGTGCAGTCCTTAAGATGAACTGACAGAGCCAAATGGATGTTTTAAAGAGTGAGCATTACATGAGTTCTGTTCAAGCTTCAGAGCAATACGACAATGGTGAGATGTTGAAATGCCATCCAAACCCTCAAAGGCAAGCTGGACTCTATGTCTAATATGTCTATTTCTTTTTTTTTAATTAAGTAATTTTATTGGGTTTTTTTTTTGGGGGGGGGTCTATTTCTCTATGTACGACTAAGCCTGGATCCAGATTGCAAACAACAAAGTATAATTTAAAACATCTTATTGTATGTACAAAGTTGAAAAGCTGCAGCAGACAATGAAGAATTTGATAGTACAGCATTTGGGTTCTCCGTCACTCTCCCAACTCTTTTCAGTGGGGTTGGGAAAATATTCTTATTTATTCCCTTGCTAAAACAGCACCCTTGCAGCTACAGTGGGCAGACAACTAGTTATTGTTTATTTTGAACTCAACAGACATCCATGTGAAGGATATGAGTGGGGTTTTTCTATGTGTTGAGTATATTTGTATCTGGGTATCACCCTGTTTAATTATTTTGTCTCATAATCACTGGTTTGATCGTAACTTTCAGAGAAGTTCTCCCCCTGCACCCAACTCAAATTCTCATGCTTCCCACTTTGTGAAGGGAGTGTGCATTAAAAGATCCTTTAAAGTGAGCATGTCCTTGGAATGTGAAAGGGGCTTGTAGTATAATTTTACACATGTGTTTCTGCCGCTCTTTATTAGACTCACAGATTTTGTACAGAATACTTGTGTTCATCATACAAAAGGATCAGTGTTAGATGGGTGACCTTACAAGGCCTGCCATTTCCTAGCATCTTAAAGGTATCATCAAAAGGTTTGTCACGTAGGGCTTTAGTAATTTAAAAATCACTGTTAACTTTGGGATGCCATAAATCTGATACAGAAAACGCTACATTTGCCCTGCTACTACAGAATATCTGAAGTGCGTCACTTGCTTATGGGATATGAATTTTCAACACATTTCTCCTTTTATCCCTATTGCCTGCCTGCATGTTATTGGGATTTTTCTTGACGCAAATGCACAATATTGGGATGCACCTCCTTGTTCTTTTGCAACAGGACTGGTGGCCGTCAACCCATCTCCCCACAAACCTTCAGGGTAAGGATCTGATTAGAACGCAGAGCTGCAAGTGTGGTACTTAGGTACTCCTAGGAGGACAACGACACAAAAGCGGGTTCAGTTCAGTGCACTGTACTGTCAACCACAAAAGGAACACTGTTGTCCGAAGTCTCGTCAGAATACATTCCTGCAGTCTCAGCCCTGCACACATGTGCAACTGTTGCCTTTTTTTAAAAACCTGTTTCGCTTACCTCATCTGTCCTTGATGGTTGTATTGTATAACACATGCATAATCTCTTGATGCGTTCATTTCCTCCACTGAAAGGACAGTATCAGCTTTCCTAATGTGTTGCCCAACAGAGAGACTATGGGTACTATATAACCATGGAGCTGGATTTTCAGCTCTGGCATGGCTTGCAACAGACAGGAAGGGTAACCCAGGGCATACTTTAAAAATGCCCAACAATAATACTAACTCTGTCTTATTTTTATTTAATTATTTGCTTTTAAAAAGTAGGACTTGGGTTATTCTGAAGCCAAGAAATGAAATGCATTCAACTTTAATACCCATTATTAAAAGTTGGTCAGGTAGGCTTTTGGTAATTTAGAAATCATCGTAAACTTTCAACAGTTAAGAAAATGGAAATTGCAAACTTCCCACCAAGAATTATCATTACAACCCAAGACATCTTGTTCCTCAAATTTCAAGTTTTAAAGATCATACATCCTCCAATATTAAATTTAAAAACTAGAAATATTTTGATGTCTAAATTCAACATTTGGTTTAGACGCACTCCCAAACATTTTCCCAGCACTAGCTTGATTCCCTCTCTGTCCTAAAAGCTGAAAACATTGAAGATCCCTATGCTCAGGGTCATGCACTGAAACCTCCTCTTGTGCTCACTGAAGTTCACAAGCCAAAGATTCTTCACCCCCCAAGAAATGAACAGCAGGCTGTGAGTTATCATAGGAAGATTCAACATCTACCCCCATGGCACACAACGCCTCCATCTTAGCCTATTTGTGAATCCCCTAGATCTGAGAGCATCCCGGAGAGAGAATAATTCCAGTGATAATACTAAAATTAAATCTGTTTACACAGCCTGTGATTTTCACACTGCTCATTCTTTGCGGTCAGCAGTGAACCCTACCTTTAGCAAAGGCCAAGGCAACTATCTCGGGCAACTCAAGCGGGGAGTGGACAGCCATGGGTTGTTCAACCAACCATTCCAGCTGAGCCTCCTGAACACTGCTGTCTCTTGGACAGTCTGGACTGCACCCTTTAGGCTGGCCTGCTGCCACAAATATAGGGAAGGACATTATCCTTCAGTAAATAGCTTTGCAAAATGCCCTCCATCTACAATTCTGGCCATCTAGGGACAAAAATAACTGATAGAAATCCATGAAACGTGAACATTGGAATTGCAGTTGTTTCCCGAAAGGGGCTTGTAAGTTTTGATTGGGAATTCTATTAATTATTGCTTGATGGAAGATTGTTCTCCCTCTTTTCTTGTACAGGCAGGGAGCTGAACTCATATAACCTTATTCACCTAAAAGGATTTTTCCTACTCTCCTATTCTCAAGGTCTTTTATCTGTTCCGACGGCACACTGTCAGTTGTAGGCTGGCAAAATTCCAGTCTTTATTTTAAAACTCCCCAAACATAGGATGGTTAAATAAGGACACAATTTTCTTCCTAGAAAACAATGTGTTTCCTTTGCCAGTATGTTAAGGCAGGTAATACAATATCTCTAGAATCGGGTAGAGTGAGGACTGCAAGGAACCAGTGGTGGAAGGTATTAACTTCTATGTTCTGCAGTCCCATAAAAGCCATTCCAATAAACAGGGCCTGATACTCAGAGGTCACTTTAAAATAACAGAAGATTCAGCTCACCCTGTGTGGATAATCTCCGCATTGACCCTGCAAAAAATAAAAAGAAGGGATTAAAAAGAAAATGGTTTAAATAATGAATGCCATAAACAGGTTCGTAGCAGCTGGGTGGCTGATGCAACTGCATCTACTTCAGTGGGGCTAATGTTGGTTTGCACATGCAGAGAACGAGCTTCCTCTCTTGGCTGGAGGACCCCATGTGTTTTAGTACACTCTTTAAGCCACTGTGGTCTGTGTCCTTTCAAAAAAAATATTATCTTAATTCCTTATTACTGGTTAGTAGAGATGGGCACGACTTAGCGGTATTTTCGTTTTCGTTTTCGTTTTTCGTTTTCGTTACGGAAACGAAACGAAAACGAAAATCGGCACCAACCTGGACCGAAAACGGAAACGAAACGACTAATTTCGAGCCAATTTTCGTTTTTCGTTACTGGAAAAGCACTCCATTGAGCTAAATGGGGAGAAACGAAAAATTTTTCGTTTTCGTTTTCGTTTTTTCGTTTTCGTTACGTAACGAAACGAAAACGAAAAATTTTGAAATTAGCCCACGAAAACGGAAACGAAACGACTCAGACCCTAGCCGAAAACGAAAACGAAAACGAAACTTTTTTTCTGAGTCGTGCCCATCTCTACTGGTTAGTGCCGTTTGTCGTATGTCTGGAGTAACACAAACGGAAATAATACCGACCATGTCCATTGACATGTGTTCTTTCCCTTTTTCACAATCAGCGTTTCCCTGATTTGCAGAGCGGAATTTGGAATAAAACTGTGCAGGACTGTTTTTGGAATAAAACTGTGCAGGACTGTTTATGGATTCAAGTGAAGGAAGAGCATGCTCTTCTGGAAAGCAGCTACGAAACCTGAAATGTTTGGGGAGCCCCAGATTCTTTCCGCTTTGGGGCACACCTGTGTACTAAGGTGAATCACAAGGGTCTTATAGAGCCTGATGTCAACCTTACCTTTTCTCCTTTTTGACCTGGAGGTCCCTTCAGAAAATAGCAAAACAAATAAGGAACAATGTTATCCATGCGATGATGATGAAAAAATGGCAAAAACGAACATCAAAATATAAAAGTTAGCCAAATTTACTTACAGGCTGCCCTTTGGGACCAGCTGGGCCCTTTTATGGGGGAAAAATTAACAGTGAGTGAAAATCCAAGTGACTAATGTGACAACTATGGTAGCACATGGTGCACTGTCTTGGAAAAACATTGGTATTCCAGACAGGCAGTAAGGACTAGGTCCTTTGTGATTAATTATTTAACATTTATTTATGAATCATTATTTATGAACTACTTACATGTAAATATATAAAAGCTGAACTCAATTCTCATGAAATATATAATGCAGAAAAATCAATGTGCAAAATATCTGCATTACCCTTAATCTATAAGAGCTTGAAATCTACCGACATAGCTTGCAAAAAATATGTGTGTTTTCAACATTAGCTCAAAAATATTGTCAGGGCATCATTCCTATTGAGATGTGGGGGAAAGGAGTTTTCCCCACACACTGGTGCCACTTGCTTGGCCTATCGCCTGGCCTAAGTCTAAATGCTAGCCCCAACTACAGTGGATCCACTGAGTCAATGAGAATATGCAAGTCAACACTTGGGTAAGTTTCAGTGAGTCAATGGGATAGTTCTAGAACTATGCAAATTCCAGTGGTTCAGTGGGACCAACCACTGGTTTTAGCCTAAGAGCCCAGGTCCAATCATTCAGAACTACTGCAGTTCTTCACTTTTCAGGCATATGTTGGATCTTCCCAA
>JAHTLZ010000837.1:0-13384 GCA_023846285.1 Phrynocephalus versicolor
AATGGAGAAATACCATGAGACCCGTGACAACTGCTTTGAGAAACAACAACTACAGATATAACTGGGGGTTCCCGATTTTTCTTAAAGTGTGGAAGGGTCCAACTCTTCATAAAATCTACTCCCTGGAAGAAGGTGAACAACTTCTTAAGGCATGGAATATTCAAATTGAAAAAGAAGAATAGATCACTCCAAACTCAGCCTCTGCAGTGACGACAGTGGCAGCTTTTAACTCCTTAGATGTTTTAAGGGGCAGCAAATCGGAGTCTAATCTGAAGAACTCTGCATCACAGAAGACAGCGCATCCTATCTCTCTCTTCCTGTCTCTCTCTCTCCTCCCGTTCCCTTTTTCCCCCAGTCTAGTTTGTCTCAATTCGTCTCTGTTTTCATTTGTTTGTCCTACATTTCTCCACTCCCTTCCCCGTTCCTTACTCCTTTTCCCTTCCTTCCTTATACCCTCCTTTTTTCCTCTGTTTTTTTTTCCTTTTTTTTCCTTCGGAGAGGGGGGACTGAGTGAGGAAGGGAGGTGAATAGAAGGAAGTTAAGATTCACATTATTATGCTTTATTTATTTATTTTTTTGCATTCTTTCCAATTTCTCACATATATAATTGTAAGCAAGACTAGACAGTGCTAACGCTAATTCCGAGCTTTTGAGTCTTTATCAGCCATCGGGAAGTGTACGGGTGCCTTCCCCCTCCCTCCTATAAGGGCGCATACAGAATGTGTATGAGGGCTAAGAGGATGGGAGTACAGAAAATAAATGTAGGTGGTAGGGTTTGGGAAATTATTGTCTGTTTTTTTATTATATGTAGTGTTTGTTTGTATATATTCACAATGAGACCGTTCCAGATTGATACTAGAAAGAAAATATGGGTAGACTGTTGAAGTTAGCCACATTGAATGCTAAGGGCCTAGGCTCTGTCATGAAGAGAAAGAGACTAGAGTCATTAATCAAGAAGAACAAACCGGACATCATCTTTCTTCAAGAAACACACCAAACGAAAGATGGTCAAAACGAACTGAAATTACCCAATATGAACATTTATGAGAAAAGTTTTGGTTCTTCTAAAGCAAGGGGGGTAGCAATTTTAATTTCAAAGCACTGTGATTGTACTGTTGAAAAAACTGTGAAAGATCTGGAAGGTAGATATATTATTCTTCAGGCCACAATTGGTTTAGAACATTATACACTGATAAATGTTTACGCACCAAATACTAATCATAACCTGTTTTATAAAGAGGTATGGGAGCAGATAGAGAAGATAGAGAAAGGACATGTGATTTTGGCGGGAGATTTCAATATGGTTATGGACAAAATAAAAGACAAAACAACGACTAGCAAGGTAGACTGGAGGACTAGGCATACAATCTTAACAAAATTCATCGCAAATACAGGATTAAGGGATGTATGGAGAAAAATGAAGGGTGATGAAAGAAAATTTACTTTCTACTCATCAGCCCATAAAGCTTATTCGAGAATAGATTATATATTTGTTTCACAAAGCTTGCTATCTAAAGTCGTAAACACTAATATAGAATTGATAAAAATTTCAGATCATCCTCTAATGTCTGTTGAAATAGAAAATAAGAAGAACTATAAGGAAGCGGAAAGGTGGAGAATAAACTCTAGAATTTTTCAATTTCCAGATACAGTACAAAAAATACAAAGGGAATGGTTAGAAACCTGGAATATTAATGAAGAAGGTGGTGGTCAAATAGGAGTTATCTGGGACACTCTGAAGGCGGCGGCTAGAGGTTACATAATAAAAGAAAACGTTATAATCAAAACTCGAGATCAGCAAAATAAAAAAAAATTAGAGGCTATTATAGCAGACCTTGAATCTCAATTTTTTGTAACTAAATTCAAAAAAATCTTAATTCAGATTGAGGCCAGGAAAAGGGAATTAGAAGAACTAGATCTACAACAAACCCAAAGAAATCTACTATACCTGAAAAGAAACTTTTTTGAATACAGTAATAAAAATTCAAAGATGCTAGCAAAACTAGCACAGAAAAGGAAAGAAAAAAGCATGATAGGAAGGATAAAGGATTTAAGCGGCAATATCTGTACTCAAATGAAAGAAAAATTAAAAGCCATCCAAGAATTCTATCAAAAGTTATATGCAGCCAATAGAACCAGTAAGGAAATTATGGAACAATATATTGACAAAAATCTAAAAACAAGAATAGTGGAGGAAGATAGGCTTGAAATGGAAAAAACTATTAAAGAGGAGGAGATAGAGGATGCCATAAATAAGCTAAAGAATGCTAAAACTCCAGGAGATGACGGATTGGGACCAGAATTTTACAAGACATTTAAATCAATGTTAATCCCTAAATTAAAGAAGCTTTTTAATCAGATATTGCAGGGAGAACAAGTACCTTCCTCCTGGAAACATACCTTAACTATCTTAATTCTTGAGCACATCACCCCAGTCCTGGTCCGCCTGCATTGGCTCCCCGTTGTCTTCCGGATCAGGTTCAAGGTCCTGGTTTTGATTTTCAAAGCCCTCCACGGCTTGGGACCAGGATACCTGGTGGAGCGCATCTCCCAGAGGGCATCCGGATCCAGACCCACGAGATCGTCGCAGGCGCGCTCATTGAGAGTGGCCACACCCAGAGAGGCGCGGAAAACGCTTACGTGGAACCGCGCCTTCTCTGTGGTGGGGCCCTCACTCTGGAACCATCTTCCTTCTGAGCTGCACCTGCTGGAGTCCCTGCCCGCCTTTAAGAGGGCTCTGAAGACCTTCCTCTTTAAGGAAGCTTATGGTGACTTTATTAGTTAGTTTTTTTTTCTTTTTCTTCTTCTTTCTACCATCTGCCGCCATCTTGTTCTCCTGCTGCATTCGCATGGAGATTTTGCTTTTTTATGCTTTTTAATGTTGTTCGCCGCCCAGAGTTCCCGTCAGGGAAGATGGTGCGGGATATAAGTCTTTAAATAAATAAATAAATAAATAACTAAATAAATAAATAAATAAATAATAAAGACCCAATGGATGTGGGATCTTACAGACCAATATCACTGATAAATCAAGACGCTAAGATCTTCACAGCAATTTTAGCAAAAAGAATGTACACATTTATAGATAAGTATATCAAAGAGGACCAAACCGGCTTTATTAAAGGCAGACAAATGTCAAACACTGTAAGAAGAGTTCTCAATGTTCTTTATGAGATGGGAAGATCACAGGATAGAGCATGCATTTTGTCTTTAGACCTATTTAAAGCCTTCAATTGTGTTCAATGGCCTGCGTTAAAACTTTTATTAGAGAAATGGGGGTTCGGAGAAAATTTTTTTAAGCGTAATAAACCAACTATATTCTCATAGTACCTCGTCAATCATTGTCAACGATGGGATGACAGAAAAAATTAGCCTAGCCCGAGGAACAAGACAGGGTTGTCCTTTATCGCCAGTTCTGTTTTGCATAGTGATAGAGTTACTAGCCAATGCAATTAGGGAGGATCAATTAATTAAAGGTATGGGTAAGGAAGGTAAGATAAAAATCAGTTTATTTGCAGATGATGCTTTGTTAACAATAAAAAATCCAGCAGAAAGCATATTAAGGATAAAAGCACATTTGAAGGAATTTGGTGAAACAACCGGACTATGTGTCAACTGGCAGAAATCAGAAATTATGATTTTCAATCACAATAACCGAGACATGGAGGTGATTTCTAATTACGGATTGAAAGTTTGTAAATGCATAAAATACTTAGGGATATTGTTAGATAAAGATATCAACAAAACGAAAGAATTAAATTATATAAAAATAAAGGAAGAGATTAAAAATAAACTACAAAATTATTCTAAATTAAACTTATCATGGTTTGGCAGAATAGCAATGGTAAAAATGAAAATACTTCCTAAAATCAGTTTTCTCTTTAGAATGTTACCTATTCAATACACAGAAGTTGAAATCAAAGCCTATCAAGATCTTATAAACAGATTCTGCAATGGTGGAAAAAAGCAAGAATAAATAAAAGCTTATGGTACAGATCTCAAAAAGAGGGAGGTATAGGCATACCTAATCTTAGAATCTACTATACAGCTAATCAGCTCAGTTCCCTGGGGGAAATACTATTTAAACCTCAAAAATTAATATGGTGGGAACTTGAATCAGAAGAGCTAAGCGAAGACATAAATAAATATGTATTTACCCTCCCCCTAATAAGGAAAAGTCACCCAATTAAAAACCCGCTTCTGACTTCCCTATTATTCACTTGGAAAAAGTATGGAAAAAAATTGATACAGGAAGGTTCCCCGCTTGGAGTGGTGATCGATCAGATAAATTTCCCCACGAACATGAAGAAACTGGGAGATCTATTTAAATTAAGGAAAGTGGCAAGGTTAAAAGACTGGATTAAAAAAATGACAACAAAACAAGAAATTAAACGCGTTTTGCAAACTCAGGAATTGTCCTGGTTGAACTACGCCCAGTTAGAAAGCTGGACGAAAAATTGGATTAGGAGAAATATTCAACTCAGAGGATATACAAAATTTGAACAATTCTTGACATCATATGAATCAGAGAAAGGAAATACAGGTAAAGGCGCAGTTGCTAAAATATATAAAATAATTCAAGATACACTCGAGAACAGGGAACAGGACACAATAAGAGAGCTATGGAAACAAGACATAGAGAAAGAAATAAACAATGAGGAATGGAAAAGAATTTGGAATCTGAGGATTTTACGGTCATTATCAGTTAGAATAAAAGAAAACTATTTCAAATTAGTTTTAAGATGGTACATGACTCCAGTTAGAGTAAATAGAATGAATCCAAAATATTCCAAGCTTTGCTGGAAATGTGAAAAAAAGATAGGTACTTATTTTCATTTATGGTGGGAATGTGAAATTGTTCAAAAGTTTTGGCAAAAGATCTTTGAGGTGATAAGAGAGATACTACAAAATGATATTAAATGTGTACCTGAAATTGCATTGTTATCATTACCATCCATCAATGAATATGATGTGAAAACTAGAGAATTAATAGCTAACCTTATGACAGCTGCAAGACTGATCATTGCCAGAAACTGGAAACTTAAATCAGACCTCAAAATTACTGAATGGTACAAGGAAGTGTGGGATATAGCACTAAATGATAAATTGTCTTGCAATATAAATGTTTTGCGAGGAGAAATGAAAAAAGATATCTTCTATGACGTTTGGGGGAAATTTATAGATCATGTGTTATTAAAAGGGAAAGGGATACAACCAACTTATAATCCAACACAGTTCTGGTGTAAAGGACCTTAAGAAGCCTACTAAAAAAAGAAGATGAAGAAGAAAGAGAAGACGCAAGAATACTAGACGGTTTCTTGGGGGTGGGGGGCACTTTGTACTGTTTATGATTGTCTATTTTTATATATATATAATTGTGTATTGTTATTTGTGTGTTTTCTTTATGTTTAAAATATTTAAATTTTAAATAAAAATTAAAAACAAACAGATTGACCTGTTATAGCTTGGAAAGTTAAAAGTGAATGCAGAAGGATGTCCTGTGTCCTTTTGTCTAGACTAAAAGGTTCTTAATTTTAGGCTATGGATGCAAGTTTTGGACAGTTATGAAAAGAAAATAGGATTTTAAAAAACTGGGAATTATAATTTTGCTAGACCAAACCACAGGTGATGTAACTCCAGAAAGCATTTTAAAAAAGACTCAATGTCTGAGAACTTGGGGAGAGCTCATTCGCACCATTTTATGCACAGCTCAAGACTGTGAAATGCATTTCTTCAGACTGAACATGTGATGAATAAGAAGGCTAATATCAACCTCAGAGACACTTACAAAGTTTTTAGGGCATCATAAGCCTTTTCCAGATGCTAACATTTTTAATTGCATCTTTTTCACAATTATATACTGTCACTGCAGGGAAAAGTGAGTAGTGTGGGGAGAAGGAATAAAATTGTTGGTCATTGGAAGCATCCAGATTAAAACATATCATGGTTGTCTCATTTCAACTTGAACGTGCTGGCATCCTCAGCACTCCCAAAGTCAGTGGTTCCATTGTCATATGACTTTTTAGAGTTAGGAAGCTTTATTTTAGCCAATATTTAGCTGAAATCTGCAATCCTATATGCTATACCCATTTTAATGTAGATCTTACCCCTTCCTCCGTATATTTTTCAAGTATTCAAGAAATGCTGTCATCTCTCTCCTCAATCTTCTTTTAAGGCTAAACATGCACAATTTTATCAGCCTTTTCATATACAGCAGGCCTGCCCAACAGGTAGACCGTGGGCTACTGGTAGCCCGCGAAGGGTTCAAAAGTAGCCCGCTGTCCATCAATTAAAAAAAGTGAGGGGATAAGTTTTCCACCCCTCCCTCCCCCATCCCAAGGACCACCACTGCCCCTGCAAAGTTCTGGGTCTGCCAGCCCACTGTCTCAGCCGAGCGGGGCAGTTGAAGGGCATTGAAATCTGTTCCCTTCAGAACAGATTAATTGACTTTCAATGCATTCCTATGGGAAACCGCTGCTCTGCTTGCAAAAGTTTTTACTTATGAGCATGTGCTCAGAATGGAAAAAATTCGTAAGTAGTGGTTTTAGTGTAGTAGCCCTCAGGCACCTTGGGCCGGAAAAAGTAGACCTTGGCCTGTTCGAAGTTGAACAGCCCTGATATACAGTTATGGCTTGATCCCCAGACCATCCTTCTTGCTCTCCTCTGAACTTCTCCTAGTTTGTTGGCATCCTTCCTCAAATCTGTGCGCAGAACTGCACTTATTCTGCACTACTCTGGTCCAGGCACTTGTAGTCTCGAGATTAGACTACTGCAGTGCTCTCTACGTGGGGCTGCCTAGTAGATTAGGGCAGAGGCTCCAGCTAGCGCAGAATTCTGTGGCTAGATTAGTTACAGGGTTAAGGAAACATCCACATACAACCCCCACGCTGGCCGCCGATTCGCTTCCGCATTGATTTCAAGGTCAATGATGACATACAAAGCCCTAAACCAGGCATGTCCAAACTTTGGCCCTCCAGATGTTTTGGACAGCAACTCCCAGAGTCCTTTGACATTGGCAATCTAAGGTTAGAATTCTGGGAGTTGTGGTCCAAAACATCAGGAGGGCCAAAGTTTGGACATGCCTGCCCTAAACGGTTTAGGACCTTCCTATCTGGCAGAATGGCTCCTGCCACAAAATACCTCCCATAACACCCGATCATCTCAGGCAGGACATTTGAGGGTACCATTGCTAAAGGAGGCCCGTAAATCTTTTGACAAGAAATCGGGCTTTCTCAGTGGCGGCCTCTCGGCTCTGGAACCAACTTCCTCCTGAGATCTGTTTGGCACCTTCCCTCCCAGCCTTTAAGAAGCATCTAAAGACATGGCTATTTAAGAAGGCTTTCCCTGGATATTAATCTGTTCTAATAATGATTGCTATTATCTATTTATATGTTTTTGATATATATTGTTTACTAGTCATTTTTTTATTTATTTGTGCTTTTCTGTTATATTATATATATATCTGTTATATTTTATTTCGCAGGAGCGAAATAAAAAGACGCCTGCTTCTTGGAAGGAAAGCAATGGCAAACCTAGATAGCATCCTAAAGAGCAGAGACATCACTTTGTCAACTAAGGTCAGGATAGTCAAAGCTTGTAAACTGCTCAGAGTAGCCATGTAGCTAGATGGAGCGGTATATAAATTAATAAATAAATAATAACTATTGCTCATAATGAATCCTAACCCATATCAAATACAAGGGGTATTAGTACGTCAAGGGATTTGGAGACAGTATTCCAATCAATGAATCCTTGACTCAGTCATGCTAAATGCAGGAATGGTTTTGTTAGCTTCAAACACTGTAGTACAGGCATGTCCAAACCTTGGCCCTCCAGATGTTTTGGACCACAGCTCCCACAGTCATAAGAACATAAGAACATAAGAAGAGCCATGATGGATCAGGCCAAAGGCCCATCTAGTCCAGCTTCCTGTATCTCACAGCGGCCCCAACAGATGCGTTTGGGAGCGCATGATACTAGATATCTGTCTCCTGATACCACTCCCCTTGAAGTACCCTGGTTTCTCCATCATGGTTTGTAACCTGTGATGGACTTTTCCTCCAGGAATCTGTCCAATCCCCTTTTGAAGGCATCCAGGCCAGATGCCATCACCACATCCTGTGGCAGGGAGTTCCATAGACTTACAACGCGCTGGGTGAAAAAATATTTTCTTTTGTCAGTTCTTACTCTCCCAGCCCTCAATTTGAGTGTATGTCCCCTAGTTCTGGTATTTTGGGAGAGAGAGAAGAGCTTTCCTCTATCCACTTTACTCATACCCTGCATTATTTTGTATGTCTCAATCATATCCCCCCTCAGGCGCCTTTTTCCTGACTAAAGAGGCCCAAATGTTTTAGCCTTTCTTCATAAGGGAGGTGCTCCAGCCCAGTAATCATTTTAGTCACTCTCTTCTGCACCTTTTCCAGTTCCACTATGTCTTTCTTGAGATGCGGTGACCAGAATTGTACACAATACTCCAGGTGGGCCCTTACTATTGTTTTGTATAATGGCATTATAATGTTGGCTGTTTTATTTTCAATCCCCTTTTTGATAATCCCTAGCATGGAATTGGCCTTCTTCACCGCTGCCACACATTGGGGAGACACCTTCATGGAGCTGTCCACCAACGCACCAAGATCTCTTTCCTGATCCGTCACGGATAACTCAGAGCCCATGAGTTGACAGATGAAGTTTGGATTTTTTGCCCCCATTTATTTATTTTATTTTTTTATTTTTTTCGCACTTGTATACTGCCCTATTCCCGCAATGGGGACTCAGGGCGGTTAACAGCATCAAAATAAAAACAGATAAAACAATATGCAATACTTTACATTTGGTTACATTAAAACGCATTTGCCATTTCTCAGCCCATTCCCCCAGTTTGGAGAGATCCTTCTGGAGCTCTTCGCAATCTTCTCTGGTTTTCACCACACAGAAAAGTTTTGTGTCATCTGCAAACTTGGCCACCTCACTGTTTATCCCTGTCTCCAGGTCATTTATGAACAGATTGAAAAGCACCGGTCCCAGGACAGAGCCCTGGGGCACACCACTTTTCACTTCTCTCCATTGTGAAAATTTCCCATTGACACCTACTCTTTGTTTCCGGGATCTCAACCAGTTCTCAATCCATAAGAGGACCTGTCCTCTTATCCCCTGACTGTGCAATTTTCTCAGCAGCCTTTGGTGAGGGACTGTGTCAAAAGCCTTTTGAAAATCCAGATAGACTATATCCACCGGTTCACCCAAATCCATGTGCCTGTTGACCTTTTCAAAAAATTCTAAAAGGTTTGTCAGACAGGATTTACTCTTACAGAAGCCATGCTGATTTTCTCTCAGCAAGGTTTGTTCTTCTATGGGTTTTAAGATTTTCTCTTGGATGAGGCTTTCCACCATCTTCCCTGGGACAGATGTAAGGCTAACTGGCCTGTAGTTTCCTGGGTCCCCCCTCCTTCCTCTTTTAAAAATTGGTGTGACATCTGCCATCTTCCAGTCCTCCGGCACTGTGGCCGTTTTAAGAGACAAGTTGCATATAACCGTTAAGAGATCTGCAATTTCATTTCTCAGTTCCCTAATAACCCTTGGGTGGATGCCATCTGGGCCCGGTGACTTGTTAATCCTCAATTTATCGATTAGTCCTAAAACCTCCTCTCTTTTAACCTGTATTTGATTTAATTCTTTGGTCAAGAGGGACGGCTCAGGCAGCGGAATCCGCTCAAGGTCCTCTGTCGTGAAGACAGACGCAAAGAAGTCATTCAATTTCTCTGCAATGTCCAAGTCCTCCTTAACATCCCCTTTTCCTCCCTCACCATCCAGAGGGCCAACTGGTTCTCTGGCAGGTTTTCTACTTCTAACATATTTAAAGAAGCTTTTATTATTACCCTTTATATTGCTAGCCATGCGTTCCTCAAAATCTTTCTTTGCCTCCCTTATCATCTTCTTACATTTCTTTTGCCAGAGTTTGTGTTCCTTTTTATTTTCCTCGTTTGGGGAGGATTTCCATTTACAGAAGGACCTCTCCTTGTGCTTTAGAACCTCTCTAACTCCACTTTTTAACCATGCCGGTGTCCTCTTGGACTTAAATGAGCTCTTCTTTATTTGTGGTATGCACTTGTGCTGGGCCTCTATTATTGTTGTTCTAAACAGGCTCCATGCACTCTGAAGAGATTGGATTCTTCTAACCTTCCCCTTCAATTTCTCTTTAACTAGTTTCCTCATCTGAGGGAAGTTTGCCCTTCGAAAATCAAGGGTTTTTATGTCTGATTTGGTTGACACTCTTCCTCCGACATGCATGGCAAAGGAAATTTATTTATTTATTTATTTATTTATTTATTTATTTATTTATTTATTTATTTATTTATTTATTTATTTATTTATTTAAGGACTTATAACCCGCTCCATCTTCCCTAAATGGGAACTCTGGGCGGCGAACAATAATAAAAAGATCAAAAGCAAAATCTCCACACAAATACAGCGGAGTGCAAGATGGCGGTAAAAAATAGGGGGCAGGGGACATTCACATTCCTGACCAGGTCCTGAGTATCGCACAGTATTAGATCCAGAGTTGCCTGTTCTCGGGTGGGCTCCATGACAACTTGCTCTAAGGCACAGTCATTCAGCAAGTCGAGAAACCCAGTTTCTCTTTCTTGCCCGGAGCTCGCATTGGCCCAGTCAATGTGGGGATAATTGAAGTCCCCCATGATTACTATCCTATCCCTCTTAGCCACCTCCATGATTTCTCTCCTCATTTCAAGGTCCCCCTCAAGTTTTTGATCTGGTGGACGATAGAATACTCCAACTATCACATCACTCTTTGGACCTGGTAGTTTAACCCAAAGTGATTCTATGGTGGAGTCAGACCCTCTGTCCATCTCCATTCTGCTGGATTTTACCCCTTCTTTGACATAGATGGCCACTCCTCCTCCAACCCGCCCCTCTCTATCCCTTCTATAGAGTTTATAGCCTAGGATTGCTGTATCCCACTGGTTCTCCACATTCCACCAGGTTTCTGTTATGGCTATTATATCTATGTTATCCCTAGCTGCCAAATGTTCAAGTTCTCCCATCTTTGCTCGGAGGCTTCGAGCATTGGCGTAGAAGCACCTGTACAGTGGGTCCCGCGACAACAGCTGCTGCTTTGTTCTTTTCCCCTCACAGCTTTTATTTTCAGTAGACAAACTGTCACAGTCCATTATTCTCCCAGTGCTAATACCTGCTATGTCATCTCTATGTGATTCTCTACTCTCTCCAACCTCGTTCCCCGAGGATGAGGTGTTCTGAATCGGATGCCACTCAGCTCCTATCAGCTTTCCCCCAGTTATCAGTTTAAAAGCTGCTCTGCTGCCTTTTTGAGGTTGAGTGCCAGCAATCTGGTCCCATCCTGATTCAAGTGCAACCCATCCCTCCTGAACAGGTTTGGCTTGTCCCAAAATGTTCTCCAGTTCCTGACAAATCTAAAGCCCTCCTCTCAACACCATCGCCTCATCCACGCATTGAGGCTTCTGAGTTCTGCCTGCCTGGTGGGTCCTGCACGAGGAACAGGTAGCACTTCTGAAAATGCTACCTTGGAAGCCCGGGACTTCAATCTTCTACCTAACAACCTGAATTTGGCTTCCAAGACTGACTGTTTGGCCTTCCCGACATCATTGGTACCAACGTGTACCATGACCACTGGCTCCTTCCCAGTTCTCTCTAACAAGCTATCTATATTTCTCGTGATGTCTGCAACCTTTGCACCTGGCAGGCAAGTGACCATACGGTTATCATGCTCGTCACAAATCCATCCCTCTGTATTTCTAATTATAGAATCCCCTAGTACAAGGAGCTTCTCTCTTGCAGCCTGCTCATCTACATCTACCTGATCTTGTATCTCATCAATAGTGATGAGGGAGAGATCCTCTGGTGGAACCAATTCTTCCTCGGTGTGTGCCTCATGAGGTGTGCTGAGGGAAAGAGCCTCAAATTGATTGTGCAATATGAGACTCTCTGAGCGATCCCTTGGCCTTCTACTCCTTTGAGTCACATTCCTCCACCCATCTACCTCCTGAGTCGGGGAAGTGACTTCATCCTCAGAAGTGTGCCCTGTCTCTCCTTGGACCTGGATAGTCTGTTCCGCTCAGTCCAAGAACCACTCAAGCTCCTTAATATGTTGCTGGTCCGATATGCGAGCCTCTAGCTGCTGGACCTTCTCTTCCAATAGCGCAACCAACTTGCACTTGCAGCAAATGTAGTTCTGCACACGCTCTGTCAAGATGACAAACATGGCACAAGTACTGCAGGTAACTACAGTTACTCCCTCCAACTCCATTTTAACGAGTGCAATAAAATGTATTCAAAGTCTCAAAAATGTAAACTTACACTAATTTTTTTTATCTAGTAAGACTATTTACTTCTTTTGTTGTTTATTCAAGATCTAACAGTGTAGGGGCCGCTTGGCTTGGGAGCTCAAATATACCCAGATGTTTTTGTTTTGTTTTGTTTTGTTTTTTTAGTTTGCACGTGCCTGACGGGAGCAGCTATTTAAAGATAAAACTCTGGCCGTGTGCTTCCTCTACAGCCGTGTGCTTCTCCTCACCACCTCCTTCCTCTCTGCTGCTCTGCGAGAAAGGGACTGAGAGGCTGCAGTCCTTTGTCATTGGAAATCTAAGCTTGGAATTCTGGGAGCTGTGGTCCAAAACATCAAGGGGGGGCGAAGTTTGGACATGCCTGCTGTAGTACAAAACCTTTTAAAGGCAAAGGTGTGGTAAACATTGATTGAATGGATGACTCAATGAATGTGAGCCAAACATGTGATGCAAAAAGTCAAGTGTTTTTTAAGGCTACATCAAAATAAGTTTTCATGCACACAGCAGAGCCATGCGCTGACGGACCCCTGATTTTGGGTGTGCAATCTGTGGGCAAAGAAGTGTTCTAGGATATGAGATTGGTTTGGAGGTGATCCTGGATAAAAACCAGGTAGATCCGTGTGGATCCGTACCTTGGATCCATGTTTTTGCGCCAATGTGGAGCCATGCGCTGACAGACCCATGATTTTTGGTGTGCAATCTGTGGGTGGAGATGAACTCTATATACGATAGTGGTTTTATCATGATCAAATGTAAAAATTGTGTGTGTGTGTCATGTCAGTACATTCATGACCAACTCCTTGTGAACCCACGTCCATGGAGTTTTCTTGGTAGGAATACTGGAGTGGTTTGCCTAGGAAGGACAAGACATTGGCACCAAAATCACACACACACTATATGTGCTGTTTCAGTGACCACCCCTTGGCACTTAAAGCACTCTCCCCCTGCTTGACAATTGTGGACTCTGGGCCAAGCGGCCAGGAAGAAAATTTCCTCTGCTGTTGCAGCAAAGAGAATTTGGGACAAGGTCCAATTGAGATGTGTGT
>JAHTLZ010000838.1:0-12159 GCA_023846285.1 Phrynocephalus versicolor
AAAATCTTTTTCTATCCACATAGCATTGTCCCATCCATCCAAGTCACATAGAGTGTAACTGAATACTGGAGAGAAACACATGACTGAAAGCACCCGCACAGCCATGCACACAGTGTGGAGATGCCTGCCTGCACAGACTGACTACCAGGGTGCACCGTATCATATTCCAGTGTGCAAGTGATCAGGCATGGGTGGGCCACGGTCTGTGGGCCACATGTGACCCCACGAAGCACCTATCTGAGAAAGCAGTGCTGTGAGCTCGCCATCCCCTCCTTCCACACAGCTGCTGTGGGTGCCACTTCACAGGGAACATTGAAAAGAGTCACTGTCGTGTAAGGCCATCATAGTACCCATTAGTGGTGCTGGTGTTGTTTAGCATATTTGATGATTCTCCTCCCTTGAGTCCTTCCCATTTGGAAGTATGGCCCCTCAGCCTGGCAGGAAAACTGAAATTTATTCTACTGAGATCACTCACCCTGCCTGATACCAAGGAAGACCAACAGTGTGCCTGCTTCCATAATGGCTACAGTTTCCTTACCCAGTCTAGCACCCATGTCAAGGCATGCTGGTTGGGAATGATGAGAATTTTAATCCAACATACCTGGAAAGTGCCTGGGTGGTAGAAACAGAGCAGTCATGTTGATCAAATTGCTTGGGGTTAAACCTAGGAAGGACCTCTTCCACAAAGTACATGCGTTCTACTGCTGGAATGTAGCCTTCCTTTACAATGTTTGCAGATGGATACACTGTCCCAGTGATCTGCACATGGAAGAACCTTATTCAGAGCACCATCCCTGCTGATGGCCAAGACTGCATTGTTCCACTGTACTCTTAGCAGTTCCTTCCAAGTGTTTTTAAAATTGGCTCTTGTTTTTCACCTTTTTAAAAAAAGAAAATGCTTTTAAAAGACTTGACTTCACAAATTAGCTTTTATAACGGTTTTTAACATACTGTTAAATAAAGTTGTTGTATGTTGCTTTGGGAGCCCTGACAGGTAAGAAAACAGTAAATAAATGCATGCGAGCACTCCATCTTCTGGCAACTGGCAACTGTGCATTTGCTGGAAGCCTGTTGTATTCCCTCTCTCTCTTTGCATACCCTGGAGATACTCCTGGATTCCCTTGTCTCTCAGTGAGACAAAGGCAGGGTTCTGAAGCAGAATGGTCTGCACAAGGATGCATTGTAAGTTATCATATGAAGCTCCATTGTTCATTATCATCTGACTTTTGGCTTCTTTGTCTTTTTACAGATGCTATGCTCTTAGTAGCAGACCGATTAGAGGGGCCATTCAACATTGAATTAGTAATGGATCCTATTGATGTCAAGATTTCTGAAGCCATCATGAATATGCAAGAAAACAGTGCACACGTGACAGCAAAGGTACTTAGAACTTATTTGTGCTAAATCCCTTAGTAAGTTGCAAAATTGTGTATTATGTGCTGGTTTGTCAGAAATGTTGCCTCGCCTGCAAACTCGGGCACAGATGCTCTTCCACTGCATTGGCCATTATAAATGTTTGCTTTTATTATTACAACTTCCAAGATCCCACATGCTGGCCCTCCTGGCTGGGGGGATTCCAGGAACCGTAGTTGATGGGTTTCTTGTTTCCAAATGGTGAATGGTAGCAAGCAGAGATGGGTGGACATTTTCTTCTTCACCTTCATTTCAGAAGAAATTGTCAAAATTCGAAAATGTCTTCATAAACCAGGTGTAAAGAATTTGAGAATTAAGAAAAAATGAATTTGGAAAAATCAAAGTTGACAGATTCACCCATCAAGGTTTGAATACTTGAGCCACAGAAAGCCATCTTTGTTATGTTGAGTAAAGGTTTCTACCTGTTCATCGGATGAGCTTTTCATCTTCAACAGCTACATGCCATGTGGATACAGCAGAGTTATTTCCAGGCTGGGAATAGCTGTACAGTCATAGATTTGGATGGTGTAACTAGGTGAGAATACAAGACTTGACCAAAAGCTTTACAGTAGGACTGCGGTATCCATTGGAGTTCTGTTCCCAGCCCTCTTCACAGACGGCAAAAAGTGTGATGATTGAGAGAAAAAGATATTCCCTCTAGTAACCATTTCTGTTAATATATCTTGGAAACATGTATTTCAAGGGGTGTTGTTTAACATTTTCAGGCAGCACTAAGTGAAACTGCAGATATTGAGTCTATGAATACAGGGGTCCTAGTGTATATTTCTTTGGCTAGTATCTTAGTGTCAGTCTACCTATATGGTGAATGAACCGCTCAATGCTAAGTCAACACTTAAAGAGGAGTGTGTTGTCCTAGATAGTGTGATGGATTTAGGAGACCTGGGTTCAAATCCCCATTTGGCCATGGAAATTTCCCACAGGGTAGCATTAGTAAAATCACTCATATTCCTTGAACTCCTCATTAGGGTCACTGTTAGATACTCCAAGTAGTGAGGGAGACAGAGAGAGAGAGAGAGAGAGAGAGAGAGAGAGAGAGAGAGAGAGAGAGAGAAGGAACAAATATCTCTCCCTTCAATAGGAAGAACAAGGCCTGTTCTCTGCTATTTTTTTATCTTAACTCCTAGAAAGGAAGCCCAGTTACAAATATACAGCATACACACTATTAGCTGGAAACTAAGCTGTGAGATTGGCCAGTATTAACCTCTAAAATTAAAGGCTATAACTCTGACACAAATCACCAGGGACTTGAAGGGAAAATTCACACAGTTTGCTAATCTCGGCCTCTATCACATGTGTAGTTATTGATGCAAGTGCCTATTTAGAAAATATGGGAGGAAGCCTACAGATGGGAGCTTGACAACCTCCAGTTTGACTGGCTCCTACTGCATTATACTCAATTAAGTGACTAAGCCACACACTGCTGAGAGAAGAAAAAACGAAAATGTAGAGCTTACCCCTCAAGTCCTGAGGGTAGTCAGTCCAGTAAGTTGTATTTTAAAAAGTCAAGGAACACTCTTTAAGAGTCAGGTTCCTGCTCTGTGTTATGTTAGAGCTGTGGTTCCCAGCCCTGGGTCCCCCAGATATTTTGAAGTAAAAGTCCCAGAAGCTTGTGCTGACCAGGGTTTCTTGGAGTTTTAGTGGGGAGTGGGGACTTAAGCTTGGGAACCATCATTCAATTGGAGGCTTAAAGTTCATGGGCCTTTCATTTACGAATTGGTCTGGTTCCTAAACAAATCATGGCAGCACAGCTGCTGTTTGAAACTTGGACCCACCCTCTGAAATGAAATCACCCATTGACTTACCTTGCCTTACATCATGTGGGGTGATACTCCAACCAGGAAGTAGCCTCTGACGCATCATAATTCCTTCTCCCTGGCACTAGCCAATCAGACAGGGAGGCAGAATGGTGCATGCCCCTGCACAGCTCCTGATTGGCCAGTGCCAGGGAGAAGGAATTATGATGCACTGGAGGCCACAGAGAAATTCGTCAGACTTGAAGAGTGGAAGGGTTAGTACTTGAAGTAATCTATTATCAAGGATATACTGAGGTAATTTTAGGATGCTAAATAATTTGACTAAAGACAAAAGCATTGTTCAGTAATTTCTTGCCAGCAATGGGGAGTACTCTTCTCACCCTGAATTTTAATTCATTTATTAATTTATTTGTTATACTTTTATCCCACCCATCTGGTTAAAAGGCCACTTGGGGCAGCGAACAAGCATTCAGAACAAAACAACAATCAACAAAAAATACAACATAATGCCAAATTAAAAATTAACTACATGTCTAAATTAACCAAATATCATTATAGGGGTAAAGAATTTTAGAAGAACCCCTCCTTCATGCTTGATTCATGAGTCACCATTATTGCATATCAAAAAAGAACCTTTCAAGTATTCTTCATTAAGCCTTTTCCACTGCATCTGTCAAGTAACTGCAAAGCAAAACCCATTGTGGAACAGTTGACAGACAGGTATGGTTTCATTATACAGGACACTGCTTGGACATCCTGCTTAATTTATATAGTTTGATGCATCAAATTAGACCAATAGATCCACTAACAAGCTATGAGCAAATCAGTTTCAAAAAGTCTACTTCTAGAGCACTGGTGGGGACATGGCTGACAGATTATTTTAACCAGGTTGCCTAATTTATCCCTGTTTTATGATAGGCAGGACCACATTGTTGCTAGATTCTACTGTGAGCAATCTTCCTGTGTAATTATCATGGTTCTTTCAGGTCTTTCAAGGGTGTGGACAGCCTAAACCAGCTCCAGGTTTAAGAACTTCTCGCTCCATTCCTGATAACTTCAATGCCCGCTTTCGTCCCTATCACCCCGAGGAAAGACCAACAACAGCTGCTGGTACAAGCTTGGACAGGCTGGTAAGTAAACTATTTATGGTACAGCAACCATGGCTGCCAATACGATGAAGAAATACTTCTTTGAAAGTTGGCCCTCATTCCTTTTGTGCGACGTTGTCAAATCAAAATGTGTGCTGCTATAAATAGGGCTCAGTGAGATGTCCATTGCAGTTTATTTTTATTAGAATTTAACAAATTTCATACATGTGTCCCAAAGTGTACTGGACAGAGGTTGAGATTTTGATAATTTAAATGTCAGAGAAATAGAAATGGACAGATCTGTCTGTTTCGAGTCCAGGCTTTCACCTGTTCAGCTGTATGGTTAAGCCCCATTGTATTCAAAAAATCAAATGTGTTGTGAGGAAGCAACACCGCCACATATTTCTTTCCAGAGACTCCTTATCTTTAATATCTCTCTGTCAGGCAGCTGCAACCCTGAAAATGGCCGGAATATGTCAACCCTGAAGATGACATATGCCCCCATTGTCATCTTCAGCCTGGGAATAGCAGTGCTGATTGAATTTGGATGTGGGGCAAAATGAAATGAATGAATCATCCTACTTCTAACAATGAGCAGATGTTTTCCTCTGAAAACACACAGTGGTAACATTTCTACCAATGCTATCTTCTGGAAGCCATTACAGCAACAGACTTTTTTGTGTGTCGTGTGCGGCCTTTGCAACTTCCTTTCCCCTTGGGAAATCGAGCTTTTCTCTGCCCTTTAATGCCAAAATGTTATTCAATTAGACTTTGATGGTCCATTTATCTTGTTTCATTTCCCCCTTAGGTTTGGGTTGTAATAGTGGTGGCTGTTAGTGATGTGCATCAGCTTTGGGAAGACATCTCAAAAACAGGCCAAGGCAGGGGGTTTTGTACATAACTACATTTTCACATCCTTCCCCTTCCTGATCCAGAAGCGTACAAACATCTCCAAATATTTTCAGGCAACCAAAATCAAATCTGTTCAGACCATTCCCAAGTCAGGTCAGAATGTTACAGCCTCAATCTGTACAGCAAATATGTGACTATAAACCAGATAGGATGGTATTCACACATCCTTTGTAGCAATATCTCACCAGCTGTACACAGCCATTACAGCAATACCATAATTTGCTAATATGATTTGAGCCATTATCACTGCCTAATATGAATGTTTTTAATAACTAGAAATGCTGGGAAATTATGTTGTAGCATGTTTAATCCTACAACCAAGGAGTCCCACTAAGCCCTGACCCAAAAGCACGTGAGAAGAGACCCTCTGAGACATATACAGAAAGGCTAGAGGCAAGAGAGAGGCCTTGTTTTCCCTGGAGGAAGGCTGAATAATGAGCTACAGGCATGAATATTGTGTACAACCAAATCTACATGACTGGAAAGTGTGTTTGAATATAGATTGTGTATAACCGCACTGCATTGTTTCCAAAGCGCTGTGGGTCACTTTTCCCATTCTAGCACATGGTGTCACAGATAAATATCGAAACTGGAAGCTCTTCTTTTGCCTTGAGCATACTTTGTGGAATTTGCTGGTGTTGCAAAAGGCCTTGTCACCACCCAAAGTACATCAGGCTAACATCAGCCCAACCCCTTTCCTGTCAACTCCCACCAGCTAACAGGCTCCCCCAGCTATGTTTAAATAGCTATGTTTAAATATTTGAAAGGATGTCACATTGAAGAAGGGACTGGTTTGTTTTCCATGGCTTCAGAGACTAGAACACAGGACAATAGTCTCAAACTACAGGAAAAGAGATTCCATTTGAAAATTATGAAGAATTTCATGACAGTTAGAGCTGTTTGGCAATGGAATATGCTGCCACGGAAGGTGGTTGAGTCTCCTTCTTTGGAGGTTTTTAAGCATAGGCTGGATGGCCATCTGTCAGAAATACTGTGATGGGGGTTCCTGCATGGCAGAGGGTTGGACTAGATGGCCCTTGAGGTCTCTTCCAACTCTATGATTCTGTGATTCTATGGTAACCAAGGATCACTTGTCCTTCTGCCTTTGTGCTTTGGAGAATTGTTATTTTGTGAGCATTTACCCCCTATAGCAACTCCCACAGGTTGCAATGAGTGAGGGACTCCCATTTCCGAGCTCTACTTTTGCTTTCTTCCACAATCTAATGATAAGCAGGCCATAGTGCCAATTTAAGGTGTTCCTACTATTTGGCATAACTTTCACCAGCCATAATCTCTTGCTTGTCAGATGAAATGGGAAAAGCAGCTTTTCAACAGCTAGATCTATTTCTATCAGTGCCTGCCACTGAAATAAGTGATCCTATGCCGGTTACATTAAAGGGCAATCATTCCAGCTCCTAATTAACTTTACATTAAACTCATTTTTTCAGCTTCAGTTATAATTAAATAAGTACTTATTGTTGTTAAGTGACCATATGCATAATGGATCTTCACTCACTAACACTCCATTAAAGAATTCACATTCAATACAAGCCAGGAGAACAACAAAATGCTTATACTACATTAAAAATATTTACTCATGTTTAGCTAATCTAAGCCTTCAAGCACAGTATGTTCTTTTTTTCTCCCCTCAGGTAAAAAAGAAAAAAGAAACGAAACAAGACAAAATAATCTGAGACACTATGAAGCAATTATTCTAAAGAAATCTTATTCAAGTATATCTATTGAAGTCTACTCCAAAATCTTTTTTAAAATCCATAATATAAAAGTGAAGCTGCCATATGTAGTACTGTACATACAGTAAAAACGGCCCTATACTCTAATTGCAGGAAAGAGTGTATATATACCATATTTCTTTTTGCATGTTTTGTTAATACTTGTTATTTCAGTAACTCATTCAATCAATTCAGATGCAAAGAGTTACAAAAGCAATTCATTGCAAATACCTAGATATTAAAAAGCATGCATAAAACACATGTGGCTTAGTTATTACTCAAAATATAGTTAGGTAATACCTTTATCAGGCCACTAAATTCTAAAAGAGGCAAATTTCTGAGTCCTTTAGAATTGTTGATCTAATGAATGTTACACAAAATGGTATGGAGAAGGAAGCCAAGAAGTTCAAAAATCACCCTGATTGTATGTTATAATCAAGGACCTGTAGTTGCTTAAGATCCAAAATGGGACTGTAAGTTCAGTGAAGTAGCTTGAAGTGAGGTGAGGTGAGGTGAGGTGAGGTGAGGTGAGGTGAAGTGTGATATGGTGTTACCAGGATGTATGTCAGGGGTTGAGGAGGATACATTCTATTGCCTGTTTCTATCATATATATAGTACCTATATCAGCAAAGATTTGGACCAAATGGATAGGATACATCACTAGCCCAATATGGTCAATTGAGGCCTAATAGTATAACTTGCAGGACTAGGAAGGAGATGGATTCCTTGCTATAAGTTAGTCTTTTTCAACACTGGTAAAATTCTTTCCTCTTTCTTGTCTTCTGTTTTAATTGCCAGTATACACACTATGTGGAGGAGGAGCATGGAGGAGCAGGTTGCAGGTGGCCAACATCAACAGTTTGCACACATATACTGTACATATCAGGCTTTGCAAAATTAAACAAAGTTAAAAACCAGTTTCATGTGCTGGTGCACTGAATAGAGTAGGACTCAAGAGACCTGAGTTGAAATCCTTGTACCACCCATGGAAACTCATAGCCGTATGTTTGTTGGGGTGGGATGGGGGGTTGCTGGTAAAGCATTCCTTGAGCTTCTTACATACCTCAAAATTCAAGTTGTCATAAATCAGAAGCTACATGATAGCAGACAGCACACAAAGACAGATTTAACAGTGACAGAATCACTGGGAGGGGGTAGTTCTCCAGGCCATCCACCCACCCATCCATCCAAAGGCTTCCCTGAGGCAAGGAAGCCATAGGGCTAGTATACCCCAAGCAGATGGTTGTTTAGCTTCAACTGGAAGACCTCCACTCAAACATCTGTATCTTTTATCTGGCATGTGCATATATGATTCTAATTTACATTTGGTTTAAAAGGGAGAGTCCAAGGAAGGTTCACACCAAATTTGGAGCCGTTTTACATAGAAATGAATCAGTTCGGTTTAAATGGGGGGGGATGCCAGTTCATTTTGTTACTAACGAAACACTGCATCCCCGGTTCATTTTATTTCATTTCGTTTCATTACGTAACGAACGGACATATCAGCATTTTGTTTTTCGTTTGGTGCCCATCCCTAAAAATAACCACTATGGGTTCTCTTTCAGTTTTGTTTCTGATTTTATTTCTCCTTTTTCAAGGGACAGACAATGTATTCAGTGTGACATATAAAGGCATAGTGAAGGCTGAAAAAAAACCTATCATTAAATAATACCATGAATAAAAATGTAAATATTACCAATGAATTTTTTTAAAGAAATACAGTAGCAATAATACTCAGTTCACCTCCCCTAAATCGAATGGCCTTTGGAATTGACATGACAGTACAATTCTTTAGTCTCAGTAGGAAGTTAAGAATTTGCCCAGTAGGGGAAAAATTGTAGACTTTAGAAGCCTCAAAATAATATACCTTACTTTGGATCCTGGCTAAAGCTCTGATCCTGTGCCCATGCGCCAAGGAATGTTTTATCCCAGCGAACGTGGGAGGATGTAGTTCTAAGCAGACATATAAAGAACACACTATAAATCTCAATAGGTGAAGGAACATAGATGAACAATCAACTGCTATGACTCAGCTGGTGTGGAAGAGGATTGCCAGGATGCCAGCTGGATACTGATGGAACTGGGATGCTTCTTCATGTCTTCAGGGTGTGGGTTACAAACCTCAGAATGAGCAGTGGTGTAGGAGGAGAATGTCTAATTTTATTTTGAGGGGTAGAATTAAATCCGGTGCACCCATCCTTATTCATTCTCAGCTGGGACCAGGGCTCGCTGGCTCAACACAGAGATGTCGATCACCGCTGCAGCTTCAAAACGTGTTTTATTCTATCTCACTAGTAGCCAAAGTATCTTTTTGCTACTAGTTTTAACAAGATTTGGGGCCCATTTACCCAAATCCGCCTTCTGCCTGTTACCATGATCAGCTGCTCCCAAGTTTTCTTTGTGTTGCTGGTGTCACATGGCAGGAATCCCTGCAGCGTCACAATGGCCCATCCTCTAGCCTTGGGTTTTCAATCTGAAATAACAATGATGGGGGTGGTGTTGAGCTGGCAACCCTAAACTGAGGGACCATAAATAGAAAGTTCCCTGTTCTAAAAAGTCAAGGTGAGGGCTTTAAAGGTAATAAATTGAACTGGGCCAAGAAGCCAAATAGAAATATGGACATATAATGTTATAAATCACTGCTGTCATAAACTGCCGTAGAGGTGAGTAGTAAACTCTGTAACATGTTTATACTCCGGTGGAGAAATACAATTACCATGTGGCTAGTAAGTAGGAATTTATCCTTAGACAGCAGCACCGTACACTCTAATCTACTTCCAGCCAGTAAGAATCTTTGTCCTTGTATTACTACTTGAAGCGGAAGGAAACAACAGCAGTTTGATGGCAACAGAACCATAATGGGACCAGAAAAGCACATAAGGTCTGGGGGGGGAGCCGTGTTTGAAGCCCCCCCTGATATTATACTGTCACTTTTTTATGTTTATAAGCCATAATACACCCTCTAATGCATTCATGTCCAACACATACATGTCTGATGAAAGGGATTTGCCCAGGAAAGCTCACATTAAAATACAGCAGTTAGTTTTTAAGGTGCCGCAACACTTTGGTCAGCTTTTTATTTTTATTTTGTTTTTGTCTGATACTCCAGTAAAAAAACAGCATGGAATTCTTGCTCATCACTCTTTGTCATAATGCACCTACAAAACAATAGCCCCAAGAGAGAGAAAGAGTCTAATATAGTCAAATGTGCACATGGAAGAAATGGACAGTCCATGTTATTCATAGCCTTTCATACAGGCTTTCAGGTGTTGTCTGTATCTCCAGGATGAATTAAATGCCCATGCTTCTAACTTTGCTTCATTATTGTAGGGTTTGCACAGTTTTGTTGTTGTTAAAGTGTTCCTTCTTTCTGCCTGTTGACTTCAGTGCGATCTGAAATATAAAACCTTCAAATTTAAACTAATTTAAGAATCAAGGGGAAATGTTTCTGAATACGATTATTATGTTTGAAGAGTCTGTCTTCTGTACTTTTTCGCATAAGCTGTAGGGAAAAGTTAATGCATGCACTTAAAATCAGGGTGGGGGGAATTAAGTTACAAGTAGTACAGAGGTGGCTTAAGGCTAATTGAATATGTGCCCTATTGCCATCCATAGCGGGCATAATTAAATAAGCCCTATTGACAATGGTTTGCTAATTCTAGTACATTATCCCCTTAGCAACTGTTTTCTATAACCTAATAGTTTGTCCTTGTTCCATAGTTTAATGTATTTGTAATAATTTTCAATAACCATTTAACAGGTAAAAGCAGTCATACATATTTAAATGGTGAGTCATGCCCAGATAAAACCTAATGCTTTATCTTGAACTCTTTTCTCTTTTCTTTTTCTCCCCTTTTCCTTCTGCTTCCCAGAGGACTATATGGAGGACAATGCAACATGGTGTAAGCTCTGGTATTCTTACTCTTGGCTTTCATATCCATTCACCTGTTTCTGTTTTTAACTGTACAAAAGACTTCTAAAATCATCTGTGTCGCATTGCCTTGGCTTTTCTTTGAAATAATGTAACTTCTAGTAATTATTAGGATGTGTAGTTCAGGTTCTACTCATCAATCTTCATTTCATACTGACAGAGATGTAGGCCAGCAGCTGCCGACCATGGATAACCCATGTCTGATTGGACTGCAACTCCCAGAACCTTCACTGACAGCTGCGCTGCCCTGAGTTACTGGGAGTTCCAGTCCAAGAACATCTGGGTTCCCGAAGGTTGGGAACCACTGATCTAGGCCAATGTTATCAATGTTCTTCTGATAACTGAAGATGACTTTCTCCCCCAATGTTAAACACTGAAAGACACTTCCAGGTTCCAACTATAGAAGTTTCCTTTTACAGCAGGACCAAAGAATATGTAGCCCTCCATATGTTGCTGGACAGGAATTCTTACCATTTCTCACTGTTGGTCAAGCCGGCAATGACTTGTTAAAGCCCAACAATAACTGGAGGACATGTCCTCATTCCTGTTCTAGAATGTGTAAAGAATAGCTCTAATGTACTCAGATGAGTTCATTTCCTGACTGAATCTGGGTTCCAGATTTCCTATAGGCATGGCCCTACCACTAGGCAGTAAGGCAGCCATCTCAGGCAGCTAATTTGGACCGTCATATAACAGCAGCAAATTACTAGTTGTGTCATTCATTATTCCAGTAATGACCATTTCTGTTGTGAGGAAGAGGGGGACTGCATGTGATGTTTTGTTCCTAAGATCTCCAAATGCACCTTGGCAGGGGTTTCAAGGAAAAATTTGCTCCTCCACCTGATCCTCTATTACAGGGCTGGCCCAAGATATGTTGCTCCCTTAGCCAAATAAATAAAGAGAAAATTCCCACTACAGTCTCCAATTAGACTGGCAACTGAGTCTTGCTTCAGTTCCCTCCGGGACCTGCATGGCACATGTGGCTCTTTTCTTAAATACTGTGCTGCCATCCTCTGGCATCTGCTACCTGAGGCAACCTTCATCATTTTGCCTAATGGTGTGACCCAGTGCAGCTGCTTTCATCTGCTTCAGAGGCATCTGCTCTGGGTGTGTTTCTATCATTAAGAAGACACACAAAGATGCTGTTCTCTGTTGAATAACCTGCCGTGTTGTATCTTTGCACTATACTGATTAACGAGCATCAGGATGTCACAAGCAAGTTCTTCTGTGGGTGAGTTTAGATGTGCAAATGCCTTTGATTGGTTGGTTGGTTGGTTGGTTAGTTGATTGATTCTATTCAGTTTGA
>JAHTLZ010000839.1:0-10277 GCA_023846285.1 Phrynocephalus versicolor
ACGGGCAGCGCGGATATGGGTTCACTGCCAAAAATACAAACTGCCCCATCCTCCCTGCAGACGAAGAATTAATAGCATTGGCCATAGGAAAAACATTGCTGGATCTCCCCCCACTCCTCTCACCCCGAATAACCCCCCCACCGGAATGGCAGTTAAGGCTTCAGCCGAAGAATTTATTGCTGTTGAGATTCTTGGTGGCAAAATAATATTTTTAAACACTATTGTAGGACTCAAAGGTTATACCAATGTCCTTGTTCGGTACAGCTAATCATTATTTATGCGGACATTTTGAAAGTGCTGTATCGAAAAGCTGATATGAGTATGCTTCCCTTTCAGCAGATCAGGAATATTCCATAGTGCTGATTATAACAGCAGCTACTGATAAAACTTTTCCAACAAACAGTCCATGTGTTTATCAATTCCTGAATGTTGTAACTTTATTGTGATAACCATTTAATGCAATAATACAAATTATAACAGTAACACCGAACTATAACAACAAATAAACATCCCCAATAGTGATCAACATTAGAAGTGGTACATTCCAAGATTGTTCGTGATGGTCAGTCCTGAGCCATGAACTTTTCACCTTTCTCTGGCCATCAGGCTCCAAACAAAAGAGTCTCGCTATCTGCAGGCAGGTGCTGGCCTTCTTGGAGCCTTCCAATTACAAACTCCACCCATTTTCCTCCAGGAACAATGGCCAACTCTTAGCACTAGCTAGAAAATGTTTCCATTCCTGACCTTCAACCAACGTTGCTGGGTTGAACTGATCAATTTGTAGGTGTTTTGCATGAGCTCTGCAAAATAGCACAGTTAACTGTTCCTGCTAAATAAAAGTATTCTTAAACAAATGCATTGTAAAATCTATTAATATTCCTTGCAATAGGACAAATGCATCTTTTTAAAACACAACCCCAGGTACATTATTGCAGTAATTTAAGTTACCAATGTAAAGGGCCAGATAAACATACTGCTAGGCACCTGGCAAGTGAACTCTACGTTGACCCTTAATCCTATTGGTTACAATTAGTTTCATTTTCCAGAGAAATGTGCAGGATCCCTAGGCCAAACCTTATAAAAACCCCTCAAGTTTACCCAGCCACCCGTGGAGAGTTAGGAGTTACTTAGAGAGCAGTTGTGCAGTGAAAAAATTATTGTTCTTGTCAGAAGATAACAAGGCCTTTGCTGTGGAGATGGAGGGAGGGAGGGGCCGGTTCTGGACGGAGGCAGAGGTGTCCAGTCTGCTGGATTTTTTTATTGAGAATGAAATGGGCCCAGTTCTGTTTCATCTCCACCCCAGAGGAAACCAGCAGGCTTTCAGACAGGCTGCAAGAGAGCTAGCAAGGCTAAACTATGCCCGGAATGCCACGCAAATTAGATCGAAATTTAAGATTTTAAGACAAAATTTTAATAGGGCATTGTTTCATTTTGGAGAGAATGCTCAAGAGGAACAACAAACAGCTTTTAGGCCTCAATTGTTGGAACTGTGGATTCAAGCTGGAAGGCCTGACCCTCAGCATCTTTTTCCTTTGGGTAAGTAATAAAATCTTTCTTTTAAAAAACAGTACTACTTTTGACTAAAGTATGACATGTTATAATACCTAAAACTCTAATCTGAGAAGTAGTAAGGGCAAATATAATTTGGTTTACAGTCAAATTTTGATGTAATTATGCTGAAACTCTAGATCTGCATAGAACAAAGCTAGCTAAAGTATTAAAAGATGGTCTGATCACAATAAATACCTGAAGTGCCATTTAAAACCATTTCCTTTAAAACTGGTATCCGCTAGTAAATGTCCTGCATAAAAAAAATGTACACCAAAGCTTTAGAAAAGATATATAGAAATAAAACTTCTGACAGGGACATCTTAGACTTGCAGTGAACAATAGAAATATAAAACTATTTCCCACTTATGTCTCAATAGGAGCTGGACCAGGAAGGAGGCATGGCAACAGGGGTGGTGCTGTAAGGCCTCCAAGGCAGCCAAACAGAAGGGAAGAATTGGAGCAGCAGGCAAATGACACAGATGAGGAAGAGGAACAGGCAATGGCTCATGATTTCCAACCTCCAGTGGTGCAAGAGGGTCAAGGGCAAGCAAATCAAGGTGCAGGTCACGAAGAACAGGGATTGGAGAATGTTCCAGGCAACGTTCAGGAACAGCAGGTTGAGGATGAAGGTGTGTAACAGTCATTTGTGGACTGCACAAAGGTGTGTACACATACTAGACCGGTAATTTACAAAAAATAAATATCATTTTCTTCTTTTCAGAACTACAAGAGGATCAACCGCTGGACATTATGCAGCAACCAGTGACCCGCGCAGAACATCAGAACTGGGTTGCTGCTCTTCAAGAGGCAATAGAGAGAATAGCCGCTCTCGAAGAAATCGTGCTTGCAGGAAACAGAGGAGCAGCTCCAGCCAGGAGAAGACGCCGAAGGCGATGAAGCCTTTTTTTGTTGTTATTGGACAATTTAGGGGATGTACACTGGTTCTCCTATGCCAAAATATTCCATTGACTCACGTGTTAAAGGACTGATGTGGTACCCTGCAACGTGCCCTTGGGTTATCCTTTTCTGCCTAAATGTTACTGTGTTACCAATATTTACAAGTTTTATTTATAAATAATCTCCTAAGAAAATATTAGGGATGAATACTTTTAGTTTTCTGTTGTTCTACTTTGTGCACTTTGAGCAATTTTAATACACAATACGTTAGTAATTGAAGCAATTAAAATGCTGTTCTGGTTATATTTTTTAAAAAAGGTTTCTGTAGGTATGAGGCAGAAGAATATGAAGCCTCACACGTAAATCCTTTAACCTGGAAATAGAAAACCACTGAAAATCCTAGTCTCTTATGGTATAGTTTGCATGTATATTGGCATCTGTTGAGCAATCTCATTAGCAATGCACATTATTTCTGCTAATAGCCACTACATAAAAAGTACTTTATAGCTTTTCTGTGCTGTTAAAGTACTAGTCTTGTTGTCTTGTAAAAGACCACAGTCCAGTGTTACCTACACAGGAGAACAGCATTCATTGGTACAAGTGGTAGAGGGCAGGTCCTTCTCTCATAAATGTAACTTTACAGTACTCTAAATAACAGAACAGTGAACATACCTATACTTTGCCTATTCAGTGGATAGAAATAAAAAAGTTTCTTAAAGAATCGTCTATGTTTCTGTTTCTTATGCAGTCTGGGTTATTTTTGTATGGGTGAGTTGAGGGGGAGAATACCCAGTGAATTAAAATTTCCTTGAAAATCATTCCTTACTGAGGTAGATTAGTGTTTCACTGCAGTTATTGCTTTTAAATGTAACTGAGTTTGCTTAAAATGTGAAGCAGTTTATCAGTTTTCCCTTTAAAATTCATGATCTGTGTATTCTGTCCCTACTCCCAACCTTGGCATGTTCATATATTTACTCAAAATAGAATAAGTAATCAACTAGGGTGAAAATATTTTCTTCTTGATACGTCTTCTTTTTGGTGTGGTTAATTTTCTGGGCACAATGCTTTCAGTACCACTTTCCTGCTTTAGAATCAAATACGGTGACACAGGGAATTGTGGTTCAACTGCTCCCTGTTTCTGAGTACTAGTCATTGGTCTTTTTTTGTGGCCCTGCAGCATTTTTTCCCCTGGTTTGCTTCCCTGAGCTGTTGCTCCACTTTTTGGTTTACCAAAAGAAACAAGGGAAGCTGAAGACCTAGAGGGCAGGAGTGATACTGAGCATTCAGTATCACTCTCCTGTTCAGAGGCAGATCCTGAGCCACTGGTCCCCGTTGTATCACCATCAGAATCACTGTCCTCTACATTATCAGTGTTTGGGGAACCATTAGAGAGCAGGATTTCAGTCTGGTTCTTAGTGTGTTGATCATTAAGGAATGATTCTACTTCCATGTTAACCTTTTTTTTTGTCCCTTGAGTTGTTAAAAATTGGGTTAGTTTAGCAAGAGAATCTGAAGCCACCCTTAGATTGTCAATAACCTGTTTCTGGAACATCATATCCTGGTGGTTCCAAGAATTTAGTGTAGATTCCTTTCTATCATCCGAAGCCTTAACCCAGTCCACAAAACCAGTAAGTGTGTTGTCCAGGCGTGCTGCTGCTGTAGATCTCTGCTTCCTTTTCCTTAGTAATGCAAGCCTTGTTGCTGGATCAAGCGTGGCTTCATAGTTTGTTGTTTCCACTGAGTCTGTATTTAATAAGGACAATTTTAAATTAATTATTAAGCAGTGTACAAAATTATCCATTAACAAATTGATTTAATGATAATAAAAAAAAACCTATTTTAAATTAGAGATGTTAATAATTCCAGCATTTAAAGTCTTTGAATGTAATAGTAGTATTTACAGAGTAAACCCCACGGCTGCTTGCTCCAGTATTAAAATTAATTTAGTTTAAAAAGCTCAGTGTTTTATTACTTACCAAATCGTTTTGGTGTGCAAAATCACTCAGTGATAGTAATCTGGTTAATAAAGGTAATTATTTCTAGTTAGGCTTTAATTCTCTAAATCAGAAATGAACATACCTTTTTTACCAAGCCGTTCAGGTAATATTGTTTGGGGACTCTGGGAAGAAGAACAGCCAGATGTGGATGGTTCACAACCGTCTGTTGATTGGTATTCTGAAATTAAAATAATTTATTTAAAAGGCAGTTTCTGTTTAAATTACATTTATATGGTCTGTAAGGATATGATTTACATGTTATTCCTGATAATCCGACTAGTAGACGTTTTGAAAACATGGCCTGGCCTGCTAGCATAACTTTTAAAGTGTTCCTCACCCATTGCTGAGGCTTCCGAAGCCACGTAGCTTTGGTTCATGCCTTCACTCTCATCGAAGAGGGACTGTGATCCGCCATTATCGCTAACTCCAGGCATTGCCTCCGTGGTTGCTGCATGTGAGAAGAGGAACATAAGTTGCTGTCCTTCCCTCGCGTTGCTACACACCATACTGCAAAGTACAGGAAGCAGTCTTTTAGTTTCCGGAGCACATAATTGTTAAGGTTACATGATTGGGTACTTCTGAGGCATGTCCCGCCCCTCCTTATTTTTTGCCCGATTCAAGGAAAGTTTAGAACCGGTACAATTCAAAATGGATTCATAATCTTACAGCACAGCAAACTGCATTTATAATAAAGAGAAACATGTCTATTTTACTTCCTGCTTTTATCTCGGCCGTTTTTCGATGCATCGAATATCTCTGGGAAGCGGAGATACAATATATCATAAGTAAATTACAAATCGGATACTTTTAATTACATATGTAATCTCCGTAATAATAAAGAAATACCGAAACATCGATGCAGCGTTTCAATGTTTGTTAATCAAAATTCGAAATCAATATATAAGAGGGAAATTAAACGCATCCGTCCATAAATCTGAAAGATTTACAAGTCAACCCGTTCCCTCGGTGTTTCGGTTTATCGAAGCACACAACGTGTTCTGAAACCAAATTACTGTACTTGGGTATATTAATAGAGTTACAATTAATAACATAATATTTCTCTGTGAAATACAGTGAACGTGACGTATTTTACGGTATATATTAAATGGTACATAGTCAATGCTTACCAATGCTCCCGCTGGACTCGCTCTCGGTTGTCCGCAATGGGTGAATTGAGGTGTCTGTCCGAAAAATGTTTGCCATTTCTTCGTACCAAATAAATTTTGCACGCCCAGCTCCAGAAGTACTGTTTTGAACTACAGCCTGTTTGTACAGTTTTCGAAGCGATTTGCATTTAGTTCTACATTCCGTTCCAGATCTAAAAAATCCAATCTTTCGTAATTCTTTTGAAATCACCTCATAGATTTCAATATTCCTTTTGAGGGAAGCCCAAGCATATTTTATCTCGGCCTCACCCCAAACCTTGATTAAGGCTGCAGTCTCCTCGTTTCCCCAAATAACCCCTCTCTTAATTTTGGATTGAACAGAACTGGCTGTGCAATTCTCTGAATTGTCCTCAGAATCCATCCCTATAGCTGCCTTGTTAAATTATTTTTCTAGTAAAAGCCTTCTGTTTGAAAGGACACCAGCAACTGCACTCAGTTGCCTGAGTGCTAACTTTCTTCCCTTGCACCTTTTGGCTCCCTTTATTAGCATTTCAACAGAAAGGTGATCTCAATTTGGTAAGGGGGATGGGTGATTGATTACAAAGGGGCCCCCTGTCCTGTGTCTCAGCTGGCTAGGATGTGTTGCCGAAATGTTTCATTAACTTTCTTTTTGCCTTGCCTATGCAAAGTACTGCTGACTTAATGGAAGCAAGTTTGTTACTTGCTGGTTTATTTGCCATAGCACAGCAAGTTAATTTTCAAAACTTTTCCGTCTTGGTATCATGGTGGTCTAGGAATGAGTACCGAACTAATATATTAAAGCAAAGTATGCGAATGACACTGTGTTCTGTTAACCCAAAGCAATTAGTAGTATTGTGCGTTAAGTATAAAGAATAATACACTTTAAAACCAAGAAATTCATTGTAATGCATTATAAACTGATTTATTCCTCTAAAAGTTAAAAGCAATGGATAAAAAATATGCGATTAGTTTCCTTAGGTGGCTAAAGGCAACACAAACAGTTTATTTTTGGCTTTCCTTCAGAGCCATTAGGCCATAAAATGCTTGCAGTGGGAACTGTAATTTGATACTTCCTTCTTAAGTTTACTCTGGCAGCAGTACTCTGCATATGAAGAGGGAGGTGTTACAAGAATACAACATCGGAATGTTTTCTTATAAGGGGGGCCTCTCTGAAAGGCATGTTTTCTAAAGTGACATACAAAAGGGCAGATGAACCCTTAGTCAAGGCATTATTTGTTTTTCGATGGTATGCGTTCAGAAACTGCTATCAATTTAGTACAGTGACTTGGTTTTTTGCAAGGTTTATTACTGCTTATTGTATAATCTTGAAGCAAATACCCCTGTCAGGCATTCTTTTGCATAGCCGGTGTAGTAGTTTGCCAAACCTACTGGTGTTTCGCACTTAAGTTAAAGGAAAGTACTGCAAATCAAATAGAAACATTTATTAACGGAAGGAATTTTACAGGAGTAACCAATACTGTAAAGCCTCACAATTCTACTGCAAATGAAAGTGTAACATAAAATAGTGAGGTAGAGTACATGAACTTATTATTTTGCGCCCATGTCACTTCACATGGGTAAACAGGTACTCCGCAATAGCATTACGAACCGCCTCAGCCTCTGCACGTGCAGTTCCAGATCTGTGGTAGTCATTTATTTCACACTCCTCCTGTGGTTCAGGTGGGGGTATGGAATGTTGTTCATCATCAAGTATGTCATGGTTTTCTCGTTCACATATATTGTGTAGAATCACAGCAGAGGCAATAATTGAATTAACGTTCTCTATGTGAGCCTCTATCCTAACAGACAGACGTCTGAATCTGGCCTTCAAGCGCCCAAATGCTCTCTCCACGACGCATCTTGAGCGATTAAAAACCTTATTGAAGTGGCGCTCCCTGTCATTTCTAGTAACAGCAAAGGGCTTCATTAGCCACTTACACAATGGATAGGCACCATCACCTAATATAATTGGAGGTATTGACACCCCTGCATAGTGGAACATAGGACTGCCAGGTATTAGGGTTCCTTCCTCCATCCGACTAAAAAGCATAGATGATCTGAACACATGGGCATCATGATTAACACCTGAATGACCAGTCAACATAGAGAAAAAAATTCCCTCTCCGTCGCAAGCAGCCTGAAGCAATACAGAATGAAATGATTTCCTGTTAAAGTAAGCAGGCCCCTGCAATTTCGGGGGGCTTATCGGAATGTGCGTTCCGTCGATACAACCTATAGCATGTGGGAACCCGAAGATTTTCATAGATGATGTCATCTGTAGAAACAGAGGAAAAAAATAAAGAATCATTAATTCCCTAAACCGTAAAGGCGCTGGTTCAGAACACAAGTGAAGACTGGGATGACCGAAAGCAGGTTACCTTATTGAAGTCAGGCAGGCGGACCTCTTCCTTAAGAAGAACGTGTTCCATTGCAAGGCAAACCTCGATTGCAATGCTTGCAACAGTTGAGCTTCCTTTCTGGAATACTAGAGCGATGGTTCTGTAGCAAGAACGGCTTGCCAAAAAATACACGCCGATTGCCACTCTCTCTTCCACTGGGACAGCTGAGCGCATAACTGTGTCCCTGCGCATCAGAAACGGACGCAGCTTGTCTGCCACCCAAAAAAGTGTTCTTCTAGTCATACGGAAGTTTTGTAACCACTGGCGATCGTCCCAAAGCTGAAGCACCGTGTCGTGAAACCACTGAGAACGTCCTGGGTAACACCAGAAAAGCTTCTCTCGAGGCGAGGTTCTCATCCAAGCCGAAGTAACCCATATCAAAGCGTTGCATGCCCTCAACGCCTCGCCAAATAGCACTCTGCGTCGGAAAACGCGTCTTCCCTTTCTCAGAAGTAACAAAGCTACAGTGCTCAACAAAGAGTTGACATTGTGCAACACAGCAATACTGTATGGAGTATACCTATGGAGTTTCTGCAGGCGGGCAGAAGAACGCGATGGAGGCATGGTACCGGGAGAATAGCAGAAAGAAGGCGGAAGAGGCTTGGTGTCTACTCTAGGGACTAAGGAGGGGGTTACTCCAGTGTCCTGGAGGACCTTTGAACGAAGAAGTACAATCGTTGTGCGATAGCCCACCTAGTGACCATGATGGGGAACAGCAGTTGTAGGAGCCCCCCCAATGGAAATTATAATATAAGTAATAATTATGAAGCAAAGAGTCACACATTTACAGCGCTTCGCCGTAACTGACAGCCAAGCATCGATGCATCGATACACTGTTTCCTTTTTTTTTAAAAAAAGCGGAGATCGCGGGAAACGGGCAAAGAACATGAGTGTTTGGATGCGAATGGAGCTCGTGAGGTCATTCTAGATTCGAACAGAAGAGCTGCCCGCGTGAGTACATAGGAAAGGGGGTGGGGGCGAAGGGAAACCACGTGATCGCCTTCGAATTCAGATCGAAGGCAATGACGCTCCGAAGCGAGGAGCCTCGTGAAGTAACGGCCTTTGTAAGCAGGTTATCTATTTGTAGATTACCCATTGGGGGGAGCTTTGTTGCAGGTTATTGCAAACCTCTCTCTCTCTCTCTCTCTCTCTCTCTCTCTCTAACAAAGATGAGTTTTGAGAAGAAAGTTAGAGGAGTGTTTAGAGAGGAGATGAGAAGAGAGTTTTGATAAATTAGTACCTTTGAATAGTTCCGTGAGGTTCTACATAAAAAGAGGGGAAGTTTGAATTTCACAGGAGAAATAGATACAGTGGACCCTTGTATAACAAACAGTTTGTATAACATAAAATCTGTACAACATAAAAAATTCCAGAGATAGGGGAAATTTGTTTAACATAATCGCCTATGGGGAGAATCCATACAACATAAAAATGGGATCACTCTGTTTTCAATGCATTCCTATGGGAAATTTGTATAAAGGAAAATTTGCTTAACATAATTTCATTTGGAACGAATTAATTCCTTTATACAAGGCACCACTGTAATAGCACTATATCTGAATACAAGATTGTCTTGTATTTTGAAATGTTGACACTGGGTGTTTACTAGGAGTAGTAAGGTCATAGGTTTACTGAGAAACTCTAAAAAAAGTATCAAAATCAACCATACAAGCACTTACAGTTTGTAACAGCAAACACAGTGCCTGAAGTTATTTTTAATTTTAAACCAACAAGCATCTGTTTTTATTCACGCTGACTGGTTTGAGAGGCTTTTGTATAACCCTAGAGATATGGTAAAGCAGAGTTATTTGATGGTGGCGGCTGAAGTTTTAATTTCATTTTTCTGGATTTTTCTGAAATCATTTTCTGAACCGGTTAGACCCTTATAGTCTCTTTTAGTGAAATAATGGAGGCTAGTAAAAGGGTGTTTGCCAGAAGGAGCATTTTTAATATCTAACAAAAGCTAAGTCTGCTTAGCTTCAGAATCAACCTCTCCCATTCTTTAGTGGTCACTACTAGATCCAGCAACCATATAGATCTAGATTCCCAGTGTGGTGCAGTGGATGAACTAGGATTCTGTAGACAACAGATCAAATATTAGTTCAGCAATGGAAACTGGTGGTGGTGGGGGTGGAACTGGTAAAGCTTCCCCTTACTTTGAAAGTCCTATCAGGGTTGCTATACGTCAGTTCTGCCTTGGCAACACACACTAGCCAGACCTAGCAAAAGGGGACATTGGAAGTTCTATTGTAAAACCTTTGGGGCTGACACAATCTACGCGTCTCTGGTAGCAACCATTCTCATGC
>JAHTLZ010000840.1:0-12425 GCA_023846285.1 Phrynocephalus versicolor
CTCTTTCTTTTGTTGGGGCATCAGATTCTCCCCGTGCCTCATTGGGGGGGGGGTGACGGTGCTTGCCCCAGGTACACAAATGACTAATTAAGCCCCTGCCTGATCATCTCCAGCCCATTCCCATCTTGTCATTCCAGAAGCACCTTCCCTTCTCAATCTTTTAGCTCATCACCACCCATCTTGAAATGAGCTCTCGCTGGGGATTGCAGATTGTCAGAGACTTCCTTGATATACCACTGACTGCACTTATGGTGTAACCCACAACGTTACAAACTGCAAATGATGTTTTAAAAAAATAAAAATAACCATGCCATCTCTGTACTTTTTGCCCCCTCAATACCAGAGGCAAGAAGGAATCGCTGAACTACATGATTTGCTCTCAAAAGGAAATGCACTGTGTGCGGATTATACAGATCACACTTTCCTCGAATTCAAGAAAAGGTGAGCAGGGCTGTGCATCTTGTTGTGTTTCTTTCAACTTTTGCCTTGTGTCATATGTCGCATTTGCCCCCAAATACAGTATATGAATTTTTAGTTCCATTCACACATTTCCATAAAAAGAAAGGGGAATCACTTGACCTAAAATTTCCCTGAAGGCATTTTTTAAAAAGTGTTCTGCTTATATACCACCCCATACCACTTCAAGTAGTCTCTGGGTGGTTTAGTTTAATTATAGTATGCAAGCTACACATTGCCCCCCCAAGGCAAGCTGGATACTCATTTTATCAACCTCGGAAGGATGGAAGGCTGAGTGAACCTTGAACCTCCTACCTGGGATTGAACCCCAGGTCGTGAGCACAGTTTTAGCTGCAGTACAGGCATTTAACTACTGCGCCACGAGGCTCCTATTACCCTATTCAGGCATTACTTTGTGTACCAATCAACCAGGCAAAGAGGGAAGTCCACTTCAGAACATTATCAAGCCTTTTTTGGTATCTATAGTCTAGTCAAGAGGGCTAATTTAGTAGGGGGAGACCCATAGGATGATCAGGGGGAGGGAAACCAAGCCCTATGAGGAAAGACTGACTGGGAATGTATAGTCTTGAGTAAAGAAGACTGAGGGGAGATATGAGAGCATTTTTCAGATATTTGAAGAGCTGTCATACAGAGGAAGGGCAGGGTCTGTTCTTGATCATCCCAGAGTGTAGGGGAACACAACAAGGGGCTCAAGTTATGAGAACCCAGCTTTTGACTGAATATCAGGAAAAACTTCCTAACTGTTAGAGCAGTACGGCAATAAAACCAATTACTTCAAGAGGCGGTGAGTGCTCCAACATTGGAGGCACTCAAGAGAAAATTGGACAACCAGCTGGCAGATATCCTTTAATTTGCATTCTTGTATTCAGCATGGGGTTTGATTCATTGGCCTTATAGTGCCCTTCCAAATTCATGATTCTCCTATCAGTGATTCTAGACAGGAAGGCTCCTTGCCTCTATGGATCCCCCTCCACAGACAACAACCCTGATTTTCCAAGGCGTTTGCTCACATAGAAGCCTCCATAAAGGCAGGAACCTAAAGATCCTCTACATTTGTTGGAGCAAAGTAATACCATAGGAGGTGAGGCTGGTGTACCAGAGGTCAAGATCCTACACTATCTTTGGAATATTGACAAGTAGTCCTATTTTATTGAGATGTACACCTTGGTCTTTGAACCTTTCTCCTTTTCTGAGTAAGCTTGTACAGCTGTGTTAAACAGGAATGGGCAGCTTTGAAGTTCTTCCAAATGTGACTCCCACCAGCTTTCACTATTAACTATGCTGTCTTGGACTGTTGAGAATCACTTAACAGGCCAGATGTTTTCAACATTGCCTTTAAGGGTTCAGATTCTTTGTTGGAAATGCAGTTTGACCGAACTGACCTAAACTGCTCCGCATTAGGATGGGTGGAGTAGGTGGGTTGGTTGGTTAGTTGGTGGGTTTGGGGACTGGGTTAAGATTGGGAAAGGTTACTTTTTTGGCTGTCATGGCCATCATGCCCCAGGCTAACCGATGGATTCTAGGAACTGTAGTTCCAAAATGGTCCTTCTGATCTTTCTCTCAAAAGATGGCAATTCCCCAAGTTGAGAAAGAGAGAACGAAGAAAACGATCGACCAAGCCTCCAGAGGTGGATCGGAGGACAGTAAGGCAGCGTCTTGTAGTGCAGTTGCCATGGCTTTTTGGAAAAGAAGCTTCGGGTGGCCCCCAGGGGCACTTAGAAGCAGCAGAAGAAGCTCCAAGCACTTAGAAACATCAGAAGGACCATTTGGCCTCCTGTATCACTTCTCGGCCTTTTGGCTAAGATCAAGTGTAGTATCAAAAATGGGCTTTTCCCGTCTCTGGCTTGCTGTCATACAAATTATCAGCATCATAACTGTTTTCTACCATCCTTTAGGCTCAGAGAGAATTATCACAAATTGTTTGCCCCTGCTACAGAAGTTGACATTTCTGCAATGCTTGAGCAGAGGGCTGCTTTTGCTTCCACCTGCTGTCTTTTGAATGCACCTCCAAGATATTGTGGGTTGAAGGTAAGTCAATGTGGCTCTTCAATGAAAGAGCTTTCAGGTTCCCAGGATCCTGGAACTACAGAGATGTTGAGAAACAGGGCAGACTGCCAATTCCATTGTTGTGGGAATGTTCGTTCTCCTCCAGGTTTACTCTTTATAGGAGCTATCCAAGGTGCTGAAACTACACTGGAGGTAGGATTCGGTGCCACAGATATCTCCTGTAAAGTTCAGGCTAAGATCTGACATAGGTTCATTATTCCCCCAAGATCAGAGTTCTGATGAGCATCCACATGTTGCAAGTGCATGAAAAGCTTACTCAGTCCGATGTGTATATATGCATATTTTTCTTGCAACTGCCCACATGCCTGATAGGTGTTTGCTGGTGGTCAATAAAGTGAAAGCAACGAGAGGGGCCAGTGGCACATTCCCAAACCCTCATGTTGTGTAGGATGTCTCTTCATGGAATAAAGACCTGTGAAGAGCGTAGGAAACCATCAAAGTCCAATTAGGAGGGATGACGGGTTTAAGTCCCATCCATTTCAACAGAATGATTCCATCTATCTCCAAATATTAGATCGATTTATGACAGACCTGAAAGGATCAAAATGTAAGTCCCAGAAACAGACATGTCTTGTTCAGCAGAGCTATGGCGTTGGCAGAATACCTTGGGTAAAAATGCAGGCCTGTAAAACAAAGATTTTAAAGCCACAGCTGAAATCACCATCCTGGGTTTCTCTTTCTCTTCAGGCAAGATATGACATCATTGAGACGTGTACTCATGACCACTGTACAAAGAAATAATTGTGAGGAGATGATACACCATTTTTTAAAGCTCAGGTTGGTGGAAAATCAAAAAAAGTGAAATGTTTGTACATGAGTGGGGAAAGGTCCAAATAAAACCTTGAATGTTTCAACTAATGCTCATAAACATGCAAAACTGAAGCTATTTTGAATAGGAATTGTCAGTGTTTTTTTTTGGGGGGGGAATGCTCTTTTTGGACTACAACTACCAGAATCCCCAGGCTCGTCTCGGGAATCTGACAGTTGTAATCCAAAGAGTAACTTTTCCAAGCTCTCCCCATCGTTCCATTGACAGTTTTATAAATGTTGTGGCTCTATGGGAGAGGATTAGCTTTGATGCTCGCACTGAGCCTTGGTGTAGAAAGGCAAGGTAACCACTGGGTGTTCAAGAGAAAGAATTGTGAACACTTAGAATATTTAGAAAAATACACTGTTTGGTTTCACCAAAGAAGAGTCCGTAGCTGATGATCAGTGTGCAATTGGTGAGAATATAGTCTGTGTTCGAGACTCAGTTTTCCACAATTCTTTTCCACCTTTGTTCTAACAAGCTCAAAGACCTGTGCATAGGTTTCCTCCTCTCTCCTCTCTCATGAGGTAGATCAGGCAGGCAGTTCAAAGTCTCCCATTGAACCCAAGTGCGGCTTGGCACATGAACCACAACACCTCATGGGCTCCCATGAAAATGATAATATAACTTAGATACGTGACTTTTGATGTTAGAGAATAGAGATGGGCACGAAATGAGCGATTTTTCATTTTTGTTTTCGTTTTTTCGTTTTGTTACGTAACGAAACAAAAAATGAATTTTGACTCCAAAATGAAACAAAACGACCCAAAACACGAAAAATTTTGTCGACCGCTTCGTTTTCGTTACGGCAAATACGTTGAATTGTGCTAAATGGTAACGAAACAACAATTTTTCATTTTCATTTTGTTTTTTCATTTCGTTACATAACGGAATGAAAACAAAAAAAATTGCAAAAAACCTCACAAAAACGAAAACGAACCGAAACAGACCCCTAAACGACCAAACGACAAACGGAACACCATTTTTTTGAGTCATGTCCATCTCTATTAGAGAATCTGGGTCCTGAAGCCAAACAAGGTAATTTTTTCTGAACTTTTGGTCTGCCAGAAATTAAGAGCATGGTACTAACTTCATGTTTGCCCACCCAAAGTTAAAAGCTAATCCTCTCCTACATTCAGGTGGCTATTTCACTCAACCAGACAAGCCGAGTGATCTGTTCTCATAGTACTCATACAGTGATGGCGAACCTTTTAGAGACTGAGTGCCCAAACTGCGATTCAAAACCCACTAAATTTTCACAAAGTGCCCATACAGCAATTCAACCTGAATACAGGTGGCTGTGAAGGGGTGATGTCGGGTGTCCACAGAAAGGGCTTCAAGTGCCACCTTTGGCACCCATGCCACAGATTTGCCAATACTGTCATTGTAGGTACATACATTGTTTTTGTCACAGAGCACCTTTGATCCAGTGCAAAGTGCATCAACCATGAGCCATCACACATCTGCACTGCAGACATATATCTAACACATCTTTTCAATAAAACTCCCTGACATTCATCCTACTCAGTAATCCAAGGTGGGGAAATGGAAGACCATGGTGAATGACAGCATGGTGAATGGTTTGACTTTGTCCCCATAGAAGTTATCCTTATTTTCCAATTTATATATCTTCTGTAGGTGCAACATGAAGGGAAAGAAGAGACTGGACACCATAAGTCTCCAGTGCCGACTAGCACCCGGGCCTCTTCAGATCTTGATGAAGGCTCTTGGCTGTAATGGTTTTAGGGGGAGAAGAGATGTTAACATTTTTTCAAGTCTGTTATCTAACAATAAAGAGAAAACTTTGTTCATTGTGTAACGGAGGATGTTTGTTGTTGTTGCTCATTCTAACCTCTACAGGGCATTAGTTTAATTGCAGTTTAGTTGAAAGCCACCATCCATGTGCCAACTTTACAAACAAAAAGAATCCCAGAGGATCACTGGTCCCTGGAACTCCCTGCCAGAAGAAGTAGTGACAGCGGTCAGCCTTGACAGCTTTAAGAAAGGATTGGACAAGTTCATGGAGAACAAGGGGATCCATGGCTATCATGATGGATGCCTCAGGACAACCTCCAAGTTAGAGAGATAGGCAATGTATCTCCCAATGCCATTTGCAGGGAATTGTAAGCAGGTGAAGACATCTGCTTGGGAATACCCTGAGCAAATGATGATCCACTATGTGAGACAGAATGCTGGACTGGATGGGTTGTGGCCTGTTCCAGCAAGGCTGTTCTTAGATTCTTATGGGTTCCTGAATCGAGCAGTTGGTTGGACTCAATAGCCCTGTAGGACCCTTCCACCTTCACTATTCTAATATCCTATGATTCTATATGTTAGTACATATAGCACAGGGGTGCCCAAACTTTTTGTAAGGCGGGCCAGATGTGGTGGCTGAGAATGTGTCAGGGGCCAGTTGCTCCCCGACCTTGCCACCCCACTGCAAGCCCCACCCACTGATCCATATGCCCCACCCACTGACCCCTTTCAACCCCCCCCCGAAGGAAGGAAGGCGGGGACCAAGGGAGGGAGGGAGGGAGATGGAAACCTAGAGAGGAAGGAAGGAAGGTGGAGAACAAGGAAGGGAGGAAGGAAGGTGGGGACCAAAGGAAGCACAGGGAGCCCGTTTAAAAAACATGGGGCGAAGGAGGGGGAAGGAGAGGTGGGCCGGCCAGCCGCGGGCCACTCAGAATGGCCTAACGGGCCGGGTTAGCCCCCCCCCCGGGCCGGACTTTGGGCAGGCCTGATATAGCATATATAATAGTCAACAGATTCAGAGCACTGGGAAATAAGTAAATCATAAAGACATGTGTGCAAATGCATAGACATATACACACACACAGAAGAAAACATTGGCAGACATGGCTACATAAAAACACAGGTAGACCCATGTGCGTTAGTCACTTCTATTCCCCAGCAGTTCAAATCTATTACCTTTTCCCCAGAGACCTTGTTCACCTGTTTTCTACTATCATTTAAAAGCAAGAAATCTGCTTCCTATTTTGACTCAGAGCATGGAAATAATTAACTTGGGGTAATGAGGTAGTGAAATTATATTTCAAAAGTAACACAAGAACATAACTGTGAGCCCGGTTAAAGTAATTATATGCCTCAATATACACTATGTTTTAGGATTCAATTTAAAGTTGTGTAATAGTTTCATGGCACAGGAATTGTTGTCCTGGCCAAGCATTGCAGGTACCTGAGCCCTGAGCTTGGCAAAAGCCATGGAAGTGCCACATTTATAAGGGGGCAAAATGAGAAAAGGGACAAATGAGTTGGTTCTCATTTACTAAAATGGAAACAGATAGCCTTTTCACACAACCCCCTAAGATCCGCTGGCCACTTAAATTCGGACCAGAGATCTTAGGGGCTTGTCGCTCTTCCTGTGTCCCCACCCCTCCGCACTTCCTTGCTCCTGTCTGCGTGAGGGGAGGGAGAGAAAAAAGGAAGAAAAGAACGTGGCTCACCTCCGTTCTGCCTCTCGCTCTTGCCGCGGCAACATTCCAGTCTCTTAAGTAGCTCTTAAAGGGGCGGGAGCCAAAAAACAACAACAAACAGAAGCGAGGAGAGCCCCGCACTCACTATCGTTACACCGCATCAAGGAATTTTCACCTCCAGAGAGAAGGTACTTGAAAGGTGCACTGGGATGCGCTAAAGTGGGCGTGGTCGCACTTAATTTCCTGTAAACTCCGGAGCTGGTGGGGAAACATTTTTAAGCTCCAGAGCTGGGAGCCATTTGCCCCGGAGTTTAGGGGTCGTGTATAAATGCCCAAGCAGGAGAAGACTAGCCATAAGGTGAGTAGCTAGATTGTAGCATAGATTGAGTTCCTCTGCGCTTTTGCGGTGGTTGCAGTAGCAACAGCAGCAGTGGACTCCTTGTGTCCTTTGTGTGTGTGCTGCAGGAAGACGGGCGGTATATAAGTCCCATAATAAATCAATCAATCAATCAATCAATAAAGCCCACTCCAGCTTGTGCGGGACCTCTCCTTTTCCCCACTTCTTTTGCACAAGCTGATATATTGGAAGATTTTCTTTTTAAAAAACAAAAAAACGTAAAGGCTAGTCAAAGTTTCTTCCTCTTTAGGCAAGCTTTCCCTGAATGAATGGACTCCTTGTCAAGTGACTTTTAGATGGCTTACCATGCATGACTGCATTGACTGATTTCACAAGAACACATGTGTTTTCCATGTTAGTTTCCATCCTTCATAATGGATTTTAACTGTTCCTGTGCTCTTTTAATTGTTGTCAGATGCCTCTTCCAATTCCCTGTTCTTAAACTTATACAGTATGTCCTAAATGTTCTGGGTTATATATTGTCCCCCATTATTGTAAGCCACCTTGGGTCCTTTTCCAAGGAGAAAGGCGGGGGGTAAAAATATTCAATCAATAAATAAATTATTCCAGGGGGAGAACAAGAAAACCCAACTTGGAACAGAAATCCCTGCCTGTTTAGAGAAGAGGGAGGGAATAATGCACCAAAAGTTCCCCTCATGGGCTTGAAGGCTGTAGAATATGGTACTTGGCATTCACAATTGTGAACCAATTCCATATCTGTGTTAAATAGAGATGGGTACGACTCAAAAAAAATAATTTTTCGTTTTTCATTTTTCGTTTTTCATTAAGGGGTCCGTTTCGGTTCATTTTTGTTTTTCGGGGGGGTTGCGCATTTTTCGTTTTCATTTTTGTTATGAAACGAAATAAAAAAACAAAACAAAAACAAAAAAAATTTGTTTTCGTTAGCATTCTTTTCATTGTGATGTGTCTGTCATAACGAAAATGAAAAACATGGCCAAATTTTTCATTTCGTTTTCGTTTTCGTTTTGTTTTCTGGAAAATTTTCATTTTCGTTTTCGTTGCGTACAAAAACGAAAAACGAAAAACAAAAACGAAAACGAAAACGAAAATTTCACTGAGTCGTGCCCATCTCTAGTGTTAAAATAAATGGCCCCCTGGTGGAGAAGTGAAATACAGACTGCCACTCAAAATAACATGAAATGCATCCATACTTACGCATTCCCCCTTTTAACTGTGATTGAAAACACACGAAGCCTGATTTAAATGGGGCGGGGGAGGGGTTACTTCACCATGCCTTCCATGGTGCTAAATAGTGAACCTGTTTTTTAAATCTGCAAATTTTCAAATTTTAGTTGTGGTGTTTCCATTTTTATGTACATTGGGAAAGGAATGAGATCATTGGGTGAATCAAAAGGGCACTTTTTAAGAGACAAAGAGAGAGAAAGAGAGAGAGAAAGAAATAGTGGGCTAAAGCTCAAAGTGTCACAACACGTATTATAATATCTGATGAATTCTTTCTCGTTGCCCTGTTTAATAGTTTTCCCCCGCAGATGGCAATGTTGCACCATCTGAGAGACAGTTGAAGAAGGACCGGTACACAAATAGTCTTCATCTACTGGTTCTTTCGGGGGAAAGATAGGCGTAAATCCATCCTTAACTTCACATGGAATAAAAAAGACCTACAACATACATCTCACCAGCAAAGATGGCAAGAAACCCGTCCTCAAGGAGAATAATGTTTTGCACAAGCTTCTGTATGAAACCAAACAATTGGCACATTTCTGCATTACAAGATTGTGCACTGGTGCAAATTTTGCAACAAACCAAACTGCTGCTTAACTTAAGGATCTAAAAGGACTGGTCAGCTGGTTAACAGAGACTTTGAAGTAGGGAAAAAAGATGTCTTTAACTGACAATTGGCTGGAGGCAAGGAGGGTTGCATGGCTTTAAAATTTCTTGTTAATTCATAAGGAGGTTAACGAGGGTTAGGGTTAGTGCTACAGTTAGAGCTAGGCATCTAGGACTTGGACCCCATGTCCCAAAATAGAAAAAATGCAAAATGTTTTTTCTTAGAAGGGCAAAACCCCACCCACTGCTATTGGTGGCAGAAAGGTGCAAACCTGCCTTCTCCAGATATATGTCATCTCCAGCTTCACCATTGAGACTGAATAATGGTGTTCATAATACTGTCCTGTTCAAAAAGATTATGAACATCTTGTAACCAGGCAGAGATGCTGCTACACTGAACAAAGCCTGGAAAAAATTATCCAAAACCATCTACTCCCTCCCCAAATCACTGCCTGTGGTATTATGTTTTTAGCCCTTACTTCCACTGGGTCTGATTTCCTTCCATCAGCTAAAATCCTGGCTAAGTAGACCAACCCAATCCCCACTGATTCAACAGGCCAATTGTGACTTTCAATGCTAAGCAACAGGATTTCAGCCACTGTAGTTTACAAACATCAGTTCCTGCACACTGAAAACATATTTCTCCCTGTTCAACTTGAGTCTTGCTGCTGTAGCAGCATTTGGGACCTGCTGATGTCTGTGATTCTGCTCTCCTTGTGCAAAACCTCATGCTATCATCTGCTTCACGGAGGTATCCAACCCCTCAGTATGGTCCTAGAACAGCAGTTTTCAACCTTGTGATCCCAGATGTTCTTGGGGTATTTGTACACGACCCCTAAACTCCACCGCAAATGGCTCCCAGCTCCGGAGCTTAAAATTGTTTCCCCACCAGCTCTGGAGTTTACAGATAATTAAGTGCGACCACGCCCACCTAAGTGCGTCCCAGCGCACTTTTCAGGTACCTGCTCTCCGGAGGTGAAAATTCCTGATGCAGATATAACGTAGTGACTCCGGGCTCTCCTTGCTTCTGTTTGTTCTTTTTTTGCCCCCCGCCCCTTTAAGAGATCTGAATGCAGTGCCAGGATGGCAGAACAGAGGTGAGCGGCATTCTTTTCTTCCTTTTTTTCTCCCTCTCCTCACGCAGCTAGCAGCCAGGAGTGCGGAGGGGGTGGGAACGCAGGAACAACGACAAACCCCTAAGATCTCTGGTCCGAATTTAAGTGGCCAGCGGATCTTAGGGGTCATGTGAAAAGGCTCTTGGACTGCAACCTTCAGAAGCCTTCGCCACCAGCTGTGCTGGCCAGGACTTCTGTGAGATGTCCTCCAAGAACATCTGGGAAACCAAGTTTGGGAGCTAGTGTCCTAGAATGTACGTATGGCATTATGACTGATATTGGCAGCAGATGTAATTCCAGAAAGGAGGCACAGAAGGGGTACTGGACACACACACAATTTTGAACTCTCCTCTATTTACTTCACCTGCCGGATGAAGAATTTTGTGTGCCGCACATAGCATTTCGTCTCCACTTTCCTTGGTCAAGTGCCCTCATGGAAAGGTCTGCCACAAATATGATCAAGAAACCAGCTGCTGGAGTGATGACATGTCCAAGTCTACACTGATTTGCAGTATCACACCATTGACTATGCATCATCTCTTGTTTAATGGGAAGGCAGGCTAGAGCAAATTCGTTGAAGATTCGCACCAGCCTCGGACCATTGCCAGCCCAATGAGAAGCAAAGATGTTCAGAAGCTAAAATGAAATGGATAACATGGATATTTTTGAGAAAAGGCAAGAAGCAAGGAGTGACTTGCAGCACGAGGAGAAGTAAAACAGACTTAGATTTGTAATAAGAACATAAGAACATAAGAAGAGCCATGCTGGATCAGGCCAAAGGCCCATCTAGTCCAGCTTCCTGTATCTCACAGAGGCCCCACCAGATGTGTCTGGGAGCACACGAGACTAGATATCTGTCTCCTGATACCACTCCCCTGCATCTGGCCCTTGACGTACCCCAGTTTTAAGCCTGGAGATTACACATCTCCATCATGGTTTATAACCTGTGATGGACTTTTCCTTTAGGAATCTGTCCAGTCCCCTTTTGAAGGCATCCAGGCCAGATGCCATCACAACATCCTGTGGCAGGGAGTTCCACAGAGTAACAATTTCTTGGGTGTAAAAATACTTTCTTTTCTCTGTTCTTACTCTCCCAGCTCTCAATTTGAGTGTATGTCAATTTGAGTCTATTTTGTGAGAGGGAGAAGAGCGTCCCTCTGTCCACTTTACTCATGACCTGCATTATTTTGTACATCTCAGTCATATCCCCCTTCAGGCACCTTTTTTCCAGACTAAAGAGCCCCAAATGTTTTAGTCTTTCCTCATAAGGGAGGTCCCCCAGCCCAATAATCATTTTAGTTGCTCTCTTCTGTGCTTTTTCCAGTTCCACTATGTCTTTTTTGAGATGCGGTGACCAGAATTGTACAGAATACTCCAGGTGTGGCCTTACTATCTTTTTATATCAGGAAGAGCTGCAAAAATATCTCTACCATTTTCCAGAAATCAATCTCCATTCCCTTTACACCAGAGAAAGCAGGAGAGGGAAAGAGAAGACCTACCCAGGTTTGATACCACTCATACCACAAGTAGTCAATTGTGTATTGCGTGCATGTGATACACTCAAAACCCTGGGAGCGAGAGATTGAGACAGTTTCCAAGGTCAGATTTCTACTCCTTTAAAGATAAAACTGGAGGGAGCAGAGAAATGTCAGATCCTCTAAAAGGAGAGGGAGGAGAAGGAGAAATATGAGTCCACCTGGGATGAAAAGAAACTTGGCAACAAGGTTCTTAAATGCTTGTATAAATCATTAAGAGAATGTACCACTCAGAAGATCACACAAAATGTCAAACCTGATTTCTTTAAAGTTATCAGCTCCAGAATAAATGGAAAAATGTGTTGTTCCCTCCTCCTGCTCCAGACAGACGGGGGAAATTAACTACACAGGGGATTAATATCTGAAGTATCAGGTGTATCTAAGGTTCTCTGCACTGGATTTAATACAGTATTAGACAAGTGCAACCAGGCTCCATGGACATGGACTTCCCTACCTCTTCCTTCTCACCACAGACCCTCTGAAAATCCTGCAGACTGGGGGAGTGGAGCTTGCTGAATGTAGGACCACTGGGGTTGTGAAGTGAGGAAGATCCCTTAAAGTTGTTCCAGAAGATCAGGCAATTGGTGGCCTTCAACGAGCACAGTGGTTCCAGGGATGTGAACTCAAGTCAACTCAAGTGACAAAAGAGATGCTATGGAACATGTTCAGAGGAAGGCAACAAGGATGACCATGGGACTGGAAGGCAAGTCCTATGAAGAAAGACTAAGAAGTAGGCATGTTTAGCCTTGGGAAAATAAGTCTGGGGAAATATATGATACC
>JAHTLZ010000841.1:0-12586 GCA_023846285.1 Phrynocephalus versicolor
GGAATTCTGACTGCATAAGGGGTGGGGAGAGGTTCTGTGGAGGAGACCTTTTTGGAAACAAGGTGATTGGGGCAGGGGGAATCCGGGCTGCAGAAGGAGAGTGGAGAGGCTTCATGGAGGAGATCTTTTTGCAAACTAGGTGATTGGGGCAGAGGAACCCAGGCTGCAGAAGGGGTAGGGAGAGGCTCCGTGGAGGAGGTATCTTTGGAAATGAGGTGATTGGGTAGGTGTGGAATTCTGGCTGCAGCAAAAGAGGGGTGGGGAGAGGCTCCATGAAGGAAGCCTCATAGGAAATGAGGCAATGGGAGGTGTCCGCATATTGCAGATTTTCCTTTATCGTGTGTGTTCAGAGAACCTGACATTTTTCTAGACATTTTTCTAGAACCTAACCCCTGCGATAAATGGGAGACTGCTGCTGTATCCCTTCTCTAAGGCAGGGCTCACATTTCTTTCTCACTTATTTTCTTCAAAATGGTACATCCATTTATTACTTGACCCCACAGCACAGGGGTACCATATTCTTCAACTTTATGCCATCTTTCTGATTTTTTATTAATGATCATGGCTCCTGATCATTCGTCACCCATGACCCGTTTCCTCTGAATGAAAAGCAAAATTATAAACAAATGAAATGACTTGATGCAATTAAAAATAAGTGCAAAGAATTTTTCGCGAGAAATCCCAGACTCCAATAATGATGGATGTAGCCCTGTTGCTTTGTTGATCCTGGGGAAATAAAGAGGCCAATGTCCCCTGCCTTCTCACTGACAATGAAAATGCTGCCAGTGGGATTCTTGGGGGAATGTGCACTTACTGGTATGGCACATGCTTGAGAATCCCAGGAGGGAATCATATCTTTACCCATTTCAGAGAGCAGAACGTTGCCACAGGTGTGTGTGTGTGTGTGTGTTGTGTGTATATGCTCTTGGGCTTTCCCGTAAGGTCTGCTGAAATATCCACCAAACGTCCTGATGGCCCTCCTTTGTTTCAACTGCAGAGACCCCTATTTAGTATGATACAGAATGGGAGGGCATGCCTCTTTTAAGACATAGATATGACTTCTTCATGAGTCCACAGGAATGTCACAAAACTAATGGATGGAATAGGGCAACCTCTCAGATTTCCAAGAGTTGTCCCCTTTATGATTCACTGCAGCCAACCTTCACCCGGGTTAATCATAGTCACAATGCCCCTTACTTTTAATAGGCTTGCTTTCTGCCAAAACATATGAGCCCAAGCAGATGAAAGCAGAAACAAATTAGATGTTCTGTATTGTAACATAATGAAGGGTAAAACTAAACAGACTTCAACTTAAGTTTATACTTAGTTTCAAACATTCAACCTCCCTTTCCCAGATACAAAATATTACTCAGGTTACAGAGTTTTCTTAAAAGGCATCCTCCTTCCTTAAGAGATGCAATTTCACTCTCCCATTCTTTTCAGCTTCAGTCCTCTCCTGCATGGTCTTCTGGATTAGCTCCTCTCCTGCATTCTTCCAGCCAGTCACTTTTCTTCTGCCGTTACTAGGTAAAACTGGACAGGGTTTTGTCACAGTCCACCTCCTTCTCTATGTCCTGAATCACTCAGAAGAACTGGTCCGACCTGCAGGAGCTGCTCTAAAAGGACCTACTGCAAAAACCAGAAGGAGGGGAAAAATCTAACAAATGTAGTGTCATCTAATACATGACACACAAAACAGCCAAATCCTCCTCCATGCTGTCTTGCTTTATTACTGCAGTTTCTTTGTGGAGTGCTGCCACTTCAGGTCTACATAAGTCCTGGGTGTATTTGTGCAGAGATGAAGGCCCTGAACACCTATCAGCTGCTCCTGCCCCTCCCCCCCCATGGGAGTGAAATCCATCTGATTCAGTTCATCCTTATCCTCAACACAAACCAATGCAAGGCAGCATCCTGTTTGTTGGTAGTGCTGTAGACCAATTTCGTGCATGGATTTTTTGCTAATTTCTGTAAAACATCTAGTACTGGAAAAATGCAAAAATTATTGCATTAGCACTGGGTGTATTTTTTGCATATGTGTGATTAATCAGCCTGATATGTTTCATTTGCTTTTCAGAGAAACAAATATACCAGTTTTGTACATAGATGGGGTACTCTACAAAGTATATTTCATACAAAAAAAATAGAAACCATAGTTAACAAGAAACTACTTGATGCCATCTTGTGCTATAGCTGAGTTCTCCTTAAGATGATATTTTGCCATATGGATGGCTAGCAGTAAAAATCACAGCAGTAATGAGATGCTTTTATGCCCCTAATCTATGGAAATAATTGGCCAACAGGGCCTCCATTTTGTTGGAATCTGGCCTCAGATTATCAGCTTTCTTCAAACCTGCTCCCAAATTCTGGCATAGCGATATGTTTTACTACTAATAAGTGTCCAGCATCTTCTAATTCCTATGACATAGAGAAAGAAAAAGGCATACTAGCATAGGAAAAGGCATACTGCTGACCTCACCCCACCATTCACTCCTAGAAAATCTTCTAAGGATCTCAACTAACTAACTCACTAACTAACTAACTAACCAGCTAACCAATTTATTTATTTGTACATACTCTGACATCTGGCCTAAAGCGCTCTCTTCCTATGTGTATGTTAAAAAGCACATTGGGTAAGATGAAACTTTAAGTACCCAGAAGGACACTTGCCATGGGGGTAAAGCAGATTTCCACCATAAAACATCAAATTAACTGTATAGTTCAAAGCGAAACCACCTTATCAACCTGTCTCCTATACTGCCATTTACACACACACTTCCCCACCCCACCCCATCTTCAGGAAATTTTTCACACTGTCAAACAGAAAATAATACTTCTCCAATAAGAATGTTTCCCTTCTTTATCTGGAGGCCTGCCTACAAATCACATTCAAGGCCTCTGATTTAAGAGTTGCACTAGCTGTATTCAGACCGATGAAGCTGTTTGGATGAACAGCGAAACGTTTCTATCTCTCAAAAAAAGAAGTCCAGTAACCATGACTCAACTTCCAGATCTGACTTAAGAGTTTGAAAATCATTTGCTGAGGGTGACATAAACTGCCCAGAGTTCCCATTGTGGAAACTCAATCGGCTGCAGTATACAAATAAATAAATAAATAAATAAATAAATAAATAAATAAATAAATAAATAAATAAATAACAGACTGCATGAGCCAGGGTCCACAGGATGAAGCTGCAGTCAGTGTGAAAACATAGGCCGTTACTTCACGAGGCTCCTCGCTTCGGAGCGTCATTGCCTTTGATCTGAATTCGAAGGCGATCACGTGGTCTCCCTTCGCCCCCACCCCCTTTCCTATGTACTCACGCGGGCAGCTTTTCCGTTCGAATCTAGAATGACCTCACGAGCTCCATTCGCATCCAAACACTCATGTTCTTTGCCCGTTTCCCGCGATCTCCGCTTTTTTTTAAAAAAAAGGAAACGGTGTATCGATGCATCGATGCTTGGCTGTCAGTTACGGCGAAGCGCTGTAAATGTGTGACTCTTTGCTTCATAATTATTACTTATATTATAATTTCCATTGGGGGGGCTCCTACAACTGCTGTTCCCCATCATGGTCACTAGGTGGGCTATCGCACAACGATTGTACTTCTTCGTTCAAAGGTCCTCCAGGACACTGGAGTAACCCCCTCCTTACTCCCTAGAGTAGACACCAAGCCTCTTCCGCCTTCTTTCTGCCATTCTCCCGGTACCATGCCTCCATCGCGTTCTTCTGCCCGCCTGCAGAAACTCCATAGGTATACTCCATACATTATTGCTGTGTTGCACAATGTCAACTCTTTGTTGAGCACTGTAGCTTTGTTACTTCTGAGAAAGGGAAGACGCGTTTTCCGACGCAGAGTGCTATTTGGCGAGGCGTTGAGGGCATGCAACGCTTTGATATGGGTTACTTCGGCTTGGATGAGAAGCTCGCCTCGAGAGAAGCTTTTCTGGTGTTACCCAGGACGTTCTCAGTGGTTTCACGACACGGTGCTTCAGCTTTGGGACGATCGCCAGTGGTTACAAAACTTCCGTATGACTAGAAGAACACTTTTTTGGGTGGCAGACAAGCTGCGTCCGTTTCTGATGCGCAGGGACACAGTTATGCGCTCAGCTGTCCCAGTGGAAGAGAGAGTGGCAATCGGCGTGTATTTTTTGGCAAGCCGTTCTTGCTACAGAACCATCGCTCTAGTATTCCAGAAAGGAAGCTCAACTGTTGCAAGCATTGCAATCGAGGTTTGCCTTGCAATGGAACACGTTCTTCTTAAGGAAGAGGTCCGCCTGCCTGACTTCAATAAGGTAACCTGCTTTCGGTCATCCCAGTCTTTACTTGTGTTCTGAACCAGCGCCTTTACGGTTTAGGAAATTAATGATTCTTTATTTTTTTTCTCTGTTTCTACAGATGACATCATCTATGAAAATCTTCGGGTTCCCACATGCTATAGGTTGTATCGACGGAACGCACATTCCGATAAGCCCCCCGAAATTGCAGGGGCCTGCTTACTTTAACAGGAAATCATTTCATTCTGTATTGCTTCAGGCTGCTTGCGACGGAGAGGGAATTTTTTTCTCTATGTTGACTGGTCATTCAGGTGTTAATCATGATGCCCATGTGTTCAGATCATCTATGCTTTTTAGTCGGATGGAGGAAGGAACCCTAATACCTGGCAGTCCTATGTTCCACTATGCAGGGGTGTCAATACCTCCCATTATATTAGGGGATGGTGCCTATCCATTGTGTAAGTGGCTAATGAAGCCCTTTGCTGTTACTAGAAATGACAGGGAGCGCCACTTCAATAAGGTTTTTAATCGCTCAAGATGCGTCGTGGAGAGAGCATTTGGGCGCTTGAAGGCCAGATTCAGACGTCTGTCTGTTAGGATTGAGGCTCACATAGAGAACGTTAATTCAATTATTGCCTCTGCTGTGATTCTACACAATATATGTGAACGAGAAAACCATGACATACTTGATGATGAACAACATTCCATACCCCCACCTGAACCACAGGAGGAGTGTGAAATAAATGACTACCACAGATCTGGAACTGCACGTGCAGAGGCTGAGGCGGTTCGTAATGCTATTGCGGAGTACCTGTTTACCCATGTGAAGTGACATGGGCGCAAAATAATAAGTTCATGTACTCTACCTCACTATTTTATGTTACACTTTCATTTGCAGTAGAATTGTGAGGCTTTACAGTATTGGTTACTCCTGTAAAATTCCTTCCGTTAATAAATGTTTCTATTTGATTTGCAGTACTTTCCTTTAACTTAAGTGCGAAACACCAGTAGGTTTGGCAAACTACTACACCGGCTATGCAAAAGAATGCCTGACAGGGGTATTTGCTTCAAGATTATACAATAATCAGTAATAAACCTTGCAAAAAACCAAGGCACTGTACTAAATTGATAGCAGTTTCTGAACGCATACCATCGAAAAACAAATAATGCCTTGACTAAGGGTTCATCTGCCCTGTTGTATGTCACTTTAGAAAACATGCCTTTCAGAGAGGCCCCCCTTATAAGAAAACATTCCGATGTTGTATTCTTGTAACACCTCCCTCTTCATATGCAGAGTACTGCTGCCAGAGTAAACTTAAGAAGGAAGTATCAAATTACAGTTCCCACTGCAAGCATTTTATGGCCTAATGGCTCTGAAGGAAAGCCAAAAATAAACTGTTTGTGTTGCCTTTAGCCACCTAAGGAAACTAATCGCATATTTTTTATCCATTGCTGTTACCTTCTGAGGAATAAATCAGTTTATAATGCATTACAATGAATTTCTTGGTTTTAAAGTGTATTATTCTTTACACTTAACGCACAATACTACTAATTGCTTTGGGTTAACAGAACACAGTGTCAATCGCATACTTTGCATTAATACATTAGTTCGGTACTCATTCCTAGACCACCATGATACCAAGACGGAAAAGATGTGAAAATTATCTTGCTGTGCTATGGCAAATAAACCAGCAAGTAACAAACTTGCTTCCATTAAGTCAGCAGTACTTTGCATAGGCAAAACGAAAGTTAATGAAACATTTCGGCACCACATCCTAGCCAGCTGAGACACAGGACAGGGGGCCCCTTTGTAATCAATCACCCATCCCCCTTCCCAAATTGAGATCACCTTTCTGTTGAAATGCTAATAAAGGGAGCCAAAAGGTGCAAGGGAAGGAAGTTAGCACTCAGGCAACTGAGTGCAGTTGCTGGTGTCCTTTCAAACAGAAGGCTTTTCCTAGAAAAATAATTTAACAAGGCAGCTATAGGGATGGATTCTGAGGACAATTCAGAGAATTGCACAGCCAGTTCTGTTCAATCCAAAATTAAGAGAGGGGTTATTTGGGGAAACGAGGAGACTGCAGCCTTAATCAAGGTTTGGGGTGAGGCGGAGATAAAATATGCTTTGTCTTCCCTCAAAAGGAATATTGAAATCTATGAGGTGATTTCAAAAGAATTACGAAAGATTGGATTTTTTAGATCTGGAACGGAATGTAGAACTAAATGCAAATCGCTTCGAAAACTGTACAAACAGGCTGTAGTTCAAAACAGTACTTCTGGAGCTGGGCGTGCAAAATTTATTTGGTACGAAGAAATGGCAAACATTTTTCGAACAGACACCTCAATTCACCCATTGCGGACAACCGAGAGCGAGTCCAGCGGGAGCATTGGTAAGCATTGACTATGTACCATTTAATATATACCGTAAAATACGTCACGTTCACTGTATTTCACAGAGAAATATTATGTTATTAATAGTAACTCTATTAATATACCCAAGTACAGTAATTTGGTTTCAGAACACGTTGTGTGCTTCGATAAACCGAAACACCGAGGGAACGGGATGACTTGTAAATCTTTCAAATATATGGAGGGATGAGTTTATTTTCCCTCTCATATATTGATTTCGTTTTTGGATAAACAAACATTGAAACACTGCATCGATGTACCGGTATTTCTTTATTATAACGGAGATTACATATGTAATTAAAAGTATCCGAATTGTAATAATATACCTAAGTACAGACATTTGTTTTCAGAACTCGTTGTGTCCTTCGATAAACCGAAGCAACGAGTGAACGGGATGACTTGTAAATCTTTCAGATTTATGGACGGATGCGTTTAATTTCCCTCTCATATATTGATTTCGAATTTTGATTAACAAACATTGAAACACTGCATCGATGTTTCGGTATTTCTTTATTATTACGGAGATTACATATGTAATTAAAAGTATCCGAATTGTAATTTACTTATGATATATTGTATCTCCGCTTCCCAGAGATATTCGATGCATCGAAAAACGGCCGAGATAAAAGCAGGAAGTAAAATAGACATGTTTCTCTTTATTATAAATGCAGTTTGCTGTGTTGTAAGATTATGAATCCATTTTGAATTGTACCGGTTCTAAACTTTCCTTGAATCGGGCAAAAAATAAGGAGGGGCGGGACATGCCTCAGAAGTACCCAATCATGTAACCTTAACAATTATGTGCTCCGGAAACTAAAAGACTGCTTCCTGTACTTTGCATTATGGTGTGTAGCAACGCGAGGGAAGTACAGCAACTTATGTTCCTCTTCTCACATGCAGCAACCACGGAGGCAATGCCTGGAGTTAGCGATAATGCCGGATCACAGTCCCTCTTCGATGAGAGTGAAGGCATGAACCAAAGCTACGTGGCTTCGGAAGCCTCAGCAATGGGTGAGGAACACTTTAAAAGTTATGCTAGCAGGGCAGGCCATGTTTTCAAAACGTCTACTAGTCGGATTATTAGGAATATCATGTAAATCATATCCTTACAGACCATATTAATGTAATTTAAACATAAACTGCCTTTTAAATAAATTATTTTAATTTCAGAATACCAATCAACAGACGGTTGTGAACCATCCACATCTGGCTGTTCTTCTTCCCAGAGTCCCCAAACAATATTACCTGAACGGCTTGGTAAAAAAGGTATGTTCATTTCTGATTTAGAGAATTTAAACCTAACTAGAAATAATTACCTTTATTAACCAGATTACTATCACTGAGTGATTTTGCACACCTAAACGATTTGGTAAGTAATAAAACACTGAGCTATTAAAACTAAATTAATTTGAATACTGGAGCAAGCAGCCGTGGGGTTTACTCTGTAAATACTACTATTACATTCAAAGATTTTAAATGCTGGAATTATTAACATCTCTAATGTTAAATAGGTATTTTTTTTTACTATCATTAAATCAATTTGTTAATGGATAATTTTGTACACTGCTTAATAATTAATTTTAAATTGTCCTTATTAAATACAGACTCAGTGGAAACAACAAACTATGAAGCCACGCTTGATCCAGCAACCAGGCTTGCATTACTAAGGAAAAGGAAGCAGAGATCTACAGCAGCAGCACGCCTGGACAACACACTTACTGGTTTTGTGGACTGGGTTAAGGCTTCGGATGATAGAAAAGAATCTACACTAAATTCTTGGAACCACCAGGATATGATGTTCCAGAAACAGGTTATTGACAATCTAAGGGTGGCTTCAGATTCTCTTGCTAAACTAACCCAATTTTTAACAACTCAAGGGACAAAAAAAAAGGTTAACATGGAAGTAGAATCATTCCTTAATGATCAACACACTAAGAACCAGACTGAAATCCTGCTCTCTAATGGTTCCCCAAACACTGATAATGTAGAGGACAGTGATTCTGATGGTGATACAACGGGGACCAGTGGCTCAGGAACTGCCTCTGAGCAGGAGAGTGATACTGAATGCTCAGTATCACTCCTGCCCTCTAGGTCTTCAGCTTCCCTTGTTTCTTTTGGTAAACCAAAAAATGGAGCAACAGTTCAGGGAAGCAAACCAGGGGAAAAAATGCTGCAGGGCCACAAAAAAAGACCAATGACTAGTACTCAGAAACAGGGAGCAGTAGAACCACAGTTCCCTGTGTCACCGTATTTGATTGTAAAGCAGGAAAGTGGTACTGAAAGCATTGTGCCCAGAAAATTAACCACACCAAAAAGAAGACGTATCAAGAAGAAAATATTTTCACCCTAGTTGATTACTTATTCTATTTTGAGTAAATATATGAACATGCCAAGGTTGGGAGTAGGGACAGAATACACAGATCATGAATTTTAAAGGGAAAACTGATGAACTGCTTCACATTTTAAGCAAACTCAGTTACATTTAAAAGCAATAACTGCAGTGAAACACTAATCTACCTCTGTAAGGAATGATTTTCAAGGAAATTTTAATTCACTGGGTATTCTCCCCCTCAACTCACCCATAAAAAAATAACCCAGACTGCATAAGAAACAGAAACATAGACGATTCTTTAAGAAACTTTTTTATTTCTATCCACTGAATAGGCAAAGTATAGGTATGTGCACTGTTCTGTTATTTAGAGTACTGTAAAGTAACATTTATGAGAGAAGGACCTGCCCTCTACCAGTTGTACCAATGAATGCTGTTCTCCTGTGTAGGTAACACTGGACTGTGGTCTTTTACAAGACAACAAGACTAATACTTTAACAGCACAGAAAAGCTATAAAGTACTTTTTATGTAGTGGCTATTAGCAGAAATAATGTGCATTGCTAATGAGATTGCTCAACAGATGCCAATATACATGCAAACTATACCCTAAGAGACTAGGATTTTCAGTGGTTTTCTGTTTCCAGGTTAAAGGAATTACGTGTGAGGCTTCATATTCTTCTGCCTCATACCTACAGAAACCTTTTTTAAAAAATATAACTAGAACAGCATTTTAATTGCTTCAATTACTACCGTATTGTGTATTAAAATTGCTCAAAGTGCACAAAGTAGAACAACAGAAAACTAAAAGTATTCAGCCCTAATATTTTCTTAGGAGATTATTTATAAATAAAACTTGTAAATATTGCTAACACAGTAACATTTAGGCAGAAAAGGATAACCCAAGGGAACGTTGCTGGGTACCACATCAGTCCTTTAACACGTGAGTCAATGGAATATTTTGGCATAGGAGAACCAGTGTACATCCCCTAAATTGTCCAATAACCACAAAAAAAGGCTTCATCGCCTCGGCGTCTTCTCCTGGCTGGAGCTGCTCCTCTGTTTCCTGCAAGCACGATTTCTTCGAGAGCGGCTATTCTCTCTATTGCCTCTTGAAGAGCAGCAACCCAGTTCTGATGTTCTGCGCGGGTCACTGGTTGCTGCATAATGTCCAGCGGTTGATCCTCTTGTAGTTCTGAAAAGAAGAAAATGATATTTATTTTTTGTAAATTAACGGTCTAGTATGTGTACACACCTTTGTGAAGTCCACAAATGACTGTTACACACCTTCATCCTCAACCTGCTGTTCCTGAACGTTGCCTGGAACATTCTCCAATCCCTGTTCTTCGTGACCTGCACCTTGATTTGCTTGCCCTTGACCCTCTTGCACCACTGGTGGTTGGAAATCATGAGCCATTGCCTGTTCCTCGTCCTCATCTGTGTCATTGGCCTGCTGCTCCAATTCTTCCCTTCTGTTTGGCTGCCTTGGAGGCCTTACAGCACCACCCCTGTTGCCATGCCTCCTTCCTGGTCCAGCTCCTATTGAGACATAAGTGGGAAATAGTTTTATATTTCTATTGTTCACTGCAAGTCTAAGATGTCCTTGTCAGAAGTTTTATTTCTATATATCTTTTCTAAAGCTTTGGTGTACATTTTTTTTTATGCAGGACATTTACTAGCGGATACCAGTTTTAAAGGAAATGGTTTTAAATGGCACTTCAGCTATTTATTGGGAGCAGACCATCTTTTAATACTTTAGCTAGCTTTGTTCTATGCTGATCTAGAGTTTCAGCATAATTACATCAAAATTTGACTGTAAACCAAATTATATTGGCCCTTAGTACTTCTCAGATTACAGTTTTAGGTATTTTAACATGTCATACTTAAGTCAAAAGTAGTACTGTTTTTTAAAAGAAAGGTTTTATTACTTACCCAAAGGAAAAAGATGCTGAGGGTCAGGCCTTCCAGCTTGAATCCACAGTTCCAACAATTGAGGCCAAAAAGCTGTTTGTTGTCCCTCTTGAGCATTCTCTCCAAAATAAAACAATGCCCTATTAAAATTTTGTCTTAAAGTCTTAAATTTCGATCTAATTTGCGTGGCATTCCGGGCATAGTTTAGCCTTGCCAGCTCTCTTGCAGCCTGTCTGAAAGCCTGCTGGTTTCCTCTGGGGTGGAGATGAAACAGAACTGGGCCCATTTCATTGTCAATAAAAAAATCCAGCAGACTGGACACCTCTGCCTCCGTCCAGAACCGGCCCCTCCCTCCCTCCATCTCCACAGCAAAGGCCTTGTTATCTTCTGACAAGAACAATAAATTTTTCACTGCACAACTGCTCTCTAAGTAACTCCTAACTCTCCACGGGTGGCTGGGAAAAATTGAGGGGTTTTTATAAGGTTTGGCCTAGGGATCCTGCACATTTCTCTGGAAAATGAAACTAATTTTAACCAATAGGATTAAGGGTCAACGTAGAGTTCACTTGCCAGGTGCCTAGCAGTATGTTTATCTGGCCCTTTACATTGGTAACTTAAACTACTGCAATAATGTACCTGGGGTTGTGTTTTAAAAAGATGCATTTGTCCTACTGCAAGGAATACTAATAGATTTTAAAATGCATTTGTTTAAGAATACTTTTATTTAGCAGGAACAGTTAACTGTGGTATTTTGCAGAGCTCATGCAAAACACCTACAAATTGATCAGTTCAACCCAGCAACGTTGGTTGAAGGTCAGGAATGGAAACATTTTCTAGCTAGTGCTAAGAGTTGGCCATTGTTCCTGGAGGAAAATGGGTGGAGTTTGTAATTGGAAGGCTCCAAGAAGGCCAGCACCTGCCTGCAGATAGCGAGGCTCTTTTGTTTGGAGCCTGATGGCCAGAGAAAGGTGAAAAGTTCATGGCTCAGGACTGACCATCACGAACAATTTTGGAATGTACCACTTCTAATGTTGATCACTATTGGGGATGTTTATTTGTTGTTATAGTTCGGTGTTACTGTTATAATTTGTATTATTGCATTAAATGGTTATCACAATAAAGTTACAACATTCAGGAATTGATAAACACCCGGACTGCTTGTTTGAAAAGTTTTATCAGTAGCTGCTGTTATAATCAGCACTATGGAATATTCCTGATCTGCTGAAAGGGAAGCATACTCATATCAGCTTTTCGATACAGCGGTTTCAAAATGTCCGCATAAAAAATGATTACCTGTACCGAACGAGGACATTGGTATAACCTTTGTGTCCTACAACTACAATAGTGTTTTAAAATATTATTTTGCCCTAAAGAACCTCAACAGCAATAAATTCTTTGGCTGAAGCCTTAAGTGCAATTCTGGTGGGGGGGTTATTCAGGGTGAGAGGAGTGGGGGAAGAAGCAGCAGTCTTTTTAAAGCGGCAACCGGCGCATTTATTTGTCCAAAGAACTCTGCACATGGCCAGAGGCTCTGGCTGTCAGCAAGGTTAAGTGTGCGAAAGTCCCTGAAGGGGCATTTTGAATTTTAGGCAGCGAACGCGTACCAGCGCTGCCCGTGTTCCCAGCATTAAAGAAGGGTTTTCGAGGCTTCAGCGGAGAAACGT
>JAHTLZ010000842.1:0-13605 GCA_023846285.1 Phrynocephalus versicolor
TGCTTGGCAAACAATTCAACAGTGGACATCACATACACTGTATCAGTCAGTCTAGTCAGATCAGTTCAACCAACGTTGAATGTGGGTCAGGTGGTTCAAACCCACCTGGCATGTTGGGAATACAGTGGAAGAAGTTTCTGTACCAGGCAGCTTTGTAGATTTATACACATTTGCTCAGCGTGTGGGGGACCACACGGAGGCACATGGGCTATGGGTTGAGGAAGGGACTTGATGTCCATTACAAAGAGCAGGAAACATTGATTATGAGAGAGATTCTCCTTGCTGAACTCTGTGGATTGAGTTGTAACCACCGTGCATCAAGAAACCCAACTATATTGCAGGAACCAAGGACCCAGGGGGTAAGGAAAACCCTCCTGGATCCTCCACTTGTTTTCCTAAAGGCCCCAGTCCAATTAAAACTTCAGTTTTAGAAAAGTTGCTAAAGGGTTATCCACAGGTCAGGGCAGCCAGGTTCTTATTAGATGGTTTTAGGTTAGGCCTTCATATTCCATTGACAGGGTCAAGAGAGGCAATGTATGCATGGATTTCAATGTCAACAAAAGGCATGGAGGACGTTGTTAGGATGAAGATTGGTAAGGAAGTTCAGGAAGGCAAGGTCTCAGGTTCTTTGGATGAGCCACCAACAGCTTGTTTTAGAGTGTCACCATTAGGAGCGGTCCCCCAGAAGGTACCTGGGAAGTTCAGGATTATTCATCACCTTTCCTACCCAAAATTGTTTCAGTGGATGACATCATTACTCAGGAACTGTGTAGAGTAAAATATACTTCCCTTGATGCAGCTGTGCGCTGCTTTAAAAGAGAGACACAGGCATGCAAAATTGAAGAATTAAGACACATGGGTGAACTAACGATGTCCCGCGTTGCCTTTTTAGAGAATGAGCTAAACGACATAGGGGAAGAGATCCCTGAGACGGTGGCCACTGTGGAGGAAGCTACTCACCCTAGGTTGGAGAATGCAGTGCTGGGCCCTGGTCTTGATTCTGTATCTTCTTCAGGGGTGATTCCTGGCCCTCAACCCACAATGATGGAAGAGCCTCAAATTCTAGACTTGTCACTGAAGAGGCAGTCTATTAGCAGCAGATTGCCACACGAGGCTTCCATGCCCCAGCCAGGTGAGTCCACACCAACAATACATAACACTCAGGCCACACTGGCCTGCCCTTGGTATGTAGGGAGCCTCCAGATGCCTGTGCTCAATTGCTTTCCAGGTTTCTCTGCTACATTAGCCCTTAGTGGGAGAGCCACAGACCAATTGGGTAGGCCGGTCCCAGTCCCAGTAGCTACTAGGGAGATAGGCTTGCAAGCCGGGCCAGAAGAGATCAGGCTTTTTAAGGATACTAAGGGGATAGCGGTGGATAAGGATCCTGGCAAGCATGATGTTGAAAAGAGTCTGAACCTAGTTCAATTTGTGTCATGGATCTACTCCTGGGTGATGAGTCCCTACCATTGGGATGAGTTCCTACCTTTCAACTACTACAAATGATAATGTCTTGAGGGATGATTTTGTAGACATTTTTGACCTGCTAAACAGGGAATTTGAAGAGCAGCTGTCTGATAAACTGAAGGACAAGGATAAGAAAAGAATTAGAAGATGCAAATCAGAGAGGAAGTGGTCCAACTTGTTGGCTATATTTTTTATTTACGTTGGTATCATCAGCAAGGAGAAGCCTGAGAAGGCTTTTGGGTTGATCCAGGACATATATAGATCTCATTTTTAGTGTGTACACAGACTTTCCTGGAACCATGTGTTTGTGAAATGATGAGGGTTTCATATAGATAGCAGCATGGTCTGCCAGTATACATTGGGAGGTGCCTTATAGTCTGGTTTAGCTGGCTTTTATGACCCCTTCACACCCTATGCTGGGTGAATGATTCGATAGTGGACATGAGATTCACCGTAACAGTCTAGTCAGTTCAATTCAATTTTGCCTGCAGGGTGATAGCACTAGGCAGAGCTTTTTTTGAGACATTTATGCCATGCTACGGTGGGTTTGGAAATATTTTACCACAGGCGGCAACGGTCAGTTGACATGAGAAGAAATCACAGTGTGGCTGAATTTTCTGAGGGATTTTGATGGGATTTCTTTTTAGAAATCCGAGCTACTTTTGGAACCAGATTTTTCAGGTCCATAGAGATGCTTCAGTGGTTTGGGGTTTGGGGCTTTATTTTAGGGACAGGTGTTGTGCTGGCATTTGGCCACAGGACTGGGTAGAATCGGGCCTTTGTCGGGATCTTATATTCTTGGAATTCTTTTTTTCCATTGTTGGGGCTTTGTGTCTTTGGGCTGAGGAGTGGGCCAATTCCTCTGTGGTTTTCTGCTGTGATGATCAGGCAAAAAGCAAAAGCAAAGTGTTCTGCTTATATACCGCCCCATACCACTACAAGTGGTCTCTGGGCGGTTTACAATTTTAATTACAGTATGCAGGCTACACATTGTCATGTACCCATTGTCATGTCCCTTTCATCCCAAGTGGAGTAGGGTCTTATTTTCTTCTCAAGACTTTCTCTCCTCTGTGATGGGGGTTCCTGCATGGCAGGGGGTTGGATTAGATGGCCCTTGAGGTCCCTTCCAACTCTGATTCTATGATACTATTATTCTCTTCTTCTTGGAGATCTTCTGACAATTTCTAGTCCTTGATCCCCAGTCTTTGAAACATTACTTCTGCTTCTGTCAGATTTTTGGCTTTATACCCTTTATTGTCTTTGAAGACCAATATAGTAGCTGGATAGATCCAAGAAACTCTGCAATTGGCAGCTGTCAATTCACTTGTGAAAGATTGCATTTCCTATCTTCTCTATGATGTTTCCAAAGATAAGTCTGGAAAAAAACCCTTAGCTCCATTATACCTCAATGGTCCTCCCCCCCCCTCAAATTTCCCAGTAACTGTTCTGTCACTTTCTCCTTACACAAAGCCACTATCACATCTCTCAGACGTGCTGAGTCTTTAAGTTTTGGTTTCAGCTCCCTATGAACTGGCAAACCACTCCGGTATTCCTGCCAAGAAAACTCCATGGACATGGGGTCACGAAGAGTTGGTCACGACTACAACGACACAGCACAGCATGAGATCTTTCAATTACGTTTTCTGTTACTATATCTACTCCATTAGAGGAAAAGAGAGACAAAAGGTATTGGATAATGTCCGTGCCATACATCATCTCTGGCAAGCCCACCACTCTAAAATTGCTCCTTCTCTGTCTGTTCTGTGCTTGCACAGCCCAATTTTCCAACCTCTTTCTGTTTGGTCCACCCTCCTTTCCACTTCTTTAACATCATCCTTTAAGTCATTTACATTTTCCACCAACCTTTTTATGTTGTCATTTAATTTCTTCTTTTCTTCCTTAATTATCTCTCTTAAATCCTCCCGGGTCACTTTTCGTAATTCAGCATGAATTGTTTTAGATAGCTCCTCATGTACCACTTTGATGGTCTTCTATTATCACAGAATCATAGGGCACTTTTACATGACCCCTAAGATCCGCTGGCCACTTAAATTCAGACCAGAGATCTTGGGGGTTTGTTGCTCTTCCTGCGTTCCCACCCCTCCACACTCCATTATTCCTGTCTGCGTGAGGGGAGGGAGATAAAAAGCGAGAAAATAATGCAGGCTCACCTCCGTCTGCCGGTGGAAGCCACCTGAGCCCTGTCACCGTCGTGATTCCTGTCTCTTAAAGGGGCGGCGGAAACAAAAAAACCAAACACAAGGTGAGGAGAGCCTGGCACTCACTGCTTTACATCCGCATTAGAAATTCTTCACCTTCAGAGACCAGGTACTTGAAAAGTGCACTCAGACGGGCTTAGGTGGGTGTGGTCGTACTTAATTTTTTTAAAAGTCCGGAGCTGGTGGAAAAACATTTTTAAGCTCCGGATCTGGGAGCCCTTTGCCTCGAATTTTAGGGGTCGTGTAAAAGCGTCCATAGAATCATAGAATCATAGACTTGGAAGAGACCTCAAGCGCCATCTAGTCCAACCTCCTGCTATGCACCAGGAGATCTTCTTGCCACTTGGTGGAAGCCATTTATCCTTTATCACTCCTTTGATCTCTAAAAACCTCCAGATGGAGTTAATTGCCTCAACCACTGATTAGAGGGGGTTTCACCCTTTCTTTTATGAATAAGTTTTTGCCTCTCTCCTTTAAGGCTGAACAATTTAAAGTAATCAAATACTTAGCAGCACAGGGAGCAAGTTCAAAGGCAATTCAACCTTCTCGGTGCATGTGCGGAAGTCCGCTTCGATGTATAGGTCAGCCATAATGGGTGCCCCTGGGGAACCTATGGCACAACCATTCTTCTGTCTCTAGGAGTGCCCTCTGTACATGAAATACATGGTATTCAAACACAGATCCAGGAGCAGGCATATCTGGTCTGGGTTGAGGCTGCTTGCAGTGGTGAGGGTGCTCTCTTTTGTTAGTCCCTTCTTTACGGTTGTTAGGGCATCGGTGGTGGGAATGCTGATAATGTTGTGCCATAGTTTTCGTGTATTACATTCTCTTTGGCAGTTAGGGGAAGTTCTTAATATACACAGTCAAAACTGGCAGAAGTGCAAGAGGTCGAGTAAATTTAGGAACATTGAATAATTCAAAGGGATAGGTCAGTAGCCGTCACAGAGAGTTAGAATAAATATTAAAATTAGGATTAATAAGTAAGTAGACTTGAATGTTAAAATGTTATCTGAGGGCTGCCCATGCTTGATTTGACCACTAAAATTTGGAAAAGGGCTAAACTGGTTAACAAGGAATAATACAGTAGTTCAGACCTCCTGGCACTTCCTTCAGGCCCCTTGATTTAGGGTTTTAACAGTTAAATAAAGTTGAGTTTGTTTCAATAAATTTTAATCCCACAAATATGTCTTTTTATTTATGAGTTGGGTGGGCAATGGACTTTATCAGCCCCTTCCATTTCAAGATTCTATGGCTCTGCATTGCTATTACACAGGTGTCAGTCTTTCTTTATGGAGGCTATGCTCCATGGACCTGTTGTGGTGACCAGCAATCTATAGATCCTTATTCCTAATGAAACTTCTTCTGCTTCACTTGATGGCCACGAGATTCCTTGCCCTTTAAGTACGGCCTTAAAAAAAAATCTAGTCTAAGAGAAATGTTTCCAGAATATGAAGTCGGTTGAAACCCAGGACAACAATGAATGCAATGCTATATCTTCTGAATCATGATTTCCCCCCTTGAAACCACTAGATCCTCAGTTCAATGTGAATTTTCTTCTTACAGCAGATAGATTAGAGGTGAAGGAAGGAAGAATCTACAGGACATCACCAGAAGGTGTGGAGGTGAGAAAAGAGAGTGGTTGTGATGGAGATGGAACACAGAAGCAAAACCAGATAGGCCAGAGAAGAGACATGCTTCACCGACGTCAAGAGGGGGTTATCGTTGAAGAAGAAATTGGTACCATGACAAAGAAGAGGTGTCATAATCTACAAAGTTCCGATTTTGCACCAAGCATCCCTTTGAGAAAGAGCCCAGTAAAATGTCGAACGGGCAACACAGATGGGAAACCACACCAGCCCTTGCAATGTGGAGAGAGTTCTGGATGGAGCCCAAAAGATAGAAGAGTTCACACAGGGGAGAAATCTGATATGAGTTTAAAATCTGAAAAGTGTTTCAGTCTGGGCTCTGCCACTGAAGTATCTCAGCCCCTAATCTCTGAAGGGAAACCCCACAAAAGCCGGGAAGCTGCAGGGAGTTTCAAGAGAACCTTTGAACCTGAGATTCATCAAAGAACCCACAAAGGGGAGAAAGTGTATGAATGTGATGAATGTGGAAAAGGCTTCAATTATGTATTCAATCTTAGGCAACATCAGCGAATTCATACAGGGGAAAAACCCTTTCAGTGCAAGGAATGTGGGAGGAGATTTCGTCAAACAGGCCACCTTGTTGGACATAAACGAATTCACACAGGAGAAAAACCCTTTTCATGCCAAGTCTGTGGGAAACGTTTCAGTGATCGCTCAAATTTAAGAAGACATCAGCAAACTCATTCAGGCAAGAAACCCTATCATTGTGAAGAATGTGGGAAGGCGTTTAGCCACCGTTGTTACCTTGTAGTACATGAACGAATTCACACAGGAGAAAAACCCTAGACATGCATGGAATGTGGGAAATGTTTCAGGCATCGCTTCTCTTTTACGAATCATCAGCAAACTCATTCAGGCAAGAAACCCTGTCATCGTGAAGAATGTGGGAAAAGTTTCTCCCAGAGTAATGATCTTAAAGAACATCAGCGAATTCAGACAGCAGAGAAACCCTTTCAGTGTACAGAATGTGGGAGGATGTTCCGCAGACGCTGTAACCTTGTAGGACATCAACGAAGTCACTTAAGATAAAAGGGCTGTAATAGGATCAAATGTGGTAATCATCTCAGCTTATCTTTTCCTCCAAAAACAACACCATAACTAGATTTCCGTGGGCATTTTACCACAAAAAGTAGAGGCATAACAGATGTTGTACTGTGAATTGACTTTTGAATGTGGACAGACAATTCCAGAAGGAGCGTGGGATATGTGCAACTCTGTCCCTTTTATCTTTGGCATTTTTTTAAAAAAATGCCTGTCTTATATGTTTTATTGGGCTGGTTTTTAAATGATTCTAATTTTATCGTGAAAATTGTCTGGAAGTTGAAATAAATGTTTGGATCCTATTGAAGCTCCTTTGGGTAATGAATGAGGAAACTACCAGATGACTCATATGTCTTCTCAATCTGACCGAGTTGACCCCCTTCCAGCCACTATGGGGACTCCAACAAGAGTCATCCTATCTTCTGAAGGGGCCTTCATTAATCATCTCTAAAGTATTAAAGACATCTGAGAGGAATTTGGCACAAAAACTGAGATGTCACATTGCACAAGAAAAAATGGAGGTCCAGTAACATTAACAACAATACTCATTATTGTGTAAAAAGAAAACAGACCAAATATCACACCATCTCCAATGAGTGTAAGGAGTATGGGAAATGAAAAAGAAGAGCTGGAAATATTAGTTCAGGAGGGAGAATATCACTTAACTTGAATAATTAAAAGTTAGTGTAATTACTCTCACAATTGAAATACACTTTAAAGCAGATCTGCCAGGATATTGTTTTGCTGTGCATGTATTGCAGTCTGTTGATTCTGAAGTGATCGCCCCAGATTTCAGGGAAGTGTTGAAGGGTATGCCAGTGCAGTGGGAACATCATCCTCAAGTGAGTGCCCTTTTTATTCTAAGATCCGCTGGCCACTTAAATTCGGACCAGAGATCTTAGGGGCTTGTCGCTCTTCCTGTGTTCCCACCCCCTCGGCATTCCTGGCTGCTGGCTGCATGAGGGGAAGGAGGAAAAAAAGGAAGAAAAGAGCGTGGCTCACCTCCGTTCTGCCTCTCGCTCTTGCCGCGGCAACATTCCAGTCTCTTAAGGAGCTCTTAAAGGGGCGGGAGCCAAAAAAACAACAAACAGAAGCGAGGAGAGCCCCACACTCACTATCGTTACACCACATCAAGGAATTTTCACCTCCAGAGAGCAAGTAATTGAAAGGTGCACAGGGACGCGCTTAAGTGGGCGTGGTCGCACTTAATTTCCTGTAAACTCCGGAGCTGGTGGGGAAACATTTTTAAGCTCCGGAGCTGGGAGCCATTTGCCCCAGAGTTTAGGGGTCGTGTATAAACGCCCTGAGAGCTTCATGGTGCAGTGGTTAAACTGCTGTACTGCATCCATAACTGTGCTCATCTCCTGGGATTTATTCCAGGTAGCTGGCTCAGGGTTCCATCCTTCTGAGGTCAGTAAAATCAGAACCTAACTTGCTGAGGGGCACTAGGCTGGGTGGTTAATAGTAGATGAAATAAACAGGCAGAGGCAAAATGATGAAAAACAAATAAAAAAACTTAATACAAAACCTAGATAAAATAATAATAATTTGTTGGATACAAGGTAGAATTCTTGTGAGGTTGCAATCAAAATGACCTGGGAAATTACTAGTTAGACACAATTAATCCCAATTATTTATGCAAACCATCCATGAGAGCCCATAGGATTCTGGCCAGTGTACGATTACTAAACCAAACATTCAGTGTCACCATTTCTATCAAAGAGGCTGATAATCCCAAATGTCCACCTGTGTTTTCAAATACTTCCTCTGCTCAAAAAAAAAATAATTAAAATTACATCTTACTCTTTATGGCCCCCTTCCTGTATCTACTCCCACTGACCAACACTGCTCTCTGACTGTTTAAAAGTAGCCTTTTCTAGCTAGATGCTGTGCGATAAAAATCAAATCAATCCATAAATACAACCTAACTTCTTTTAACCAAGAAAGGAACTGGGCAGGATTGGTCCTCCTTCTCTGCCTGCCTACAAGAGGCCTCCAGATCTGTCACCTGGAAGACTGTCTCCTGGAAACCCAAATGGGAACACAAAGATGCCCAGATGGTGGGTGTTAGGAAAGTGAGAATGATGGGACATAGTATGATTCTTAGCATTGAATATTAATAGCACCGAAAATTAAAAGCATCCGCTTGACACTTGATCAGCTTGTCTGTGAAGATTCTCAGTCATCCAGGTGAGTTTATCTGGAAGTTGAGTCATGGCTACTGGACTTCTTTTTTGAGAGATAGAAACGTTTCGCTGCCCATCCAAACAGCTTCATCGGTCTGAATCCAGCTAGTGCAAGTCCTCCATCTTATAGTCAGCTTTGACCTCTTGTCACCCTCGTCTGATTTAGGGTCATAAGATGAACAAAGGCCTGAATAGGCTCATTAGGGAGACAATAGTCTCCATAGCCTTAAGGTGAACAATGTCCTAAGGTGCTGAAGTCTATCAAGAATGGGTCGTTAGCTATGGCCTCGGTGGTGAAGGCTTTTTGATTTGTCTGGGTACTTTGGAAAGCACAGCCTGATAAGTAGCAGATAGACTATGCCTGAGGGCACCACCTCTGTTGAGGGAGGAGTTTTCAATGCTCACATGAATGGCTTCCCTTACTCCTCTCTCAAACCACCTCTCTTCTTTGTCTAATATGTGTACATCCCCATCTTTGAGAGAGTGCCCTTTGTCCTTCAGATGGAGGTGTCCTGCAGCCAGCGGAGGGAGCCTGGGAGGCACATGCCTGCCTGCCGGGCTCTCCCCATCTCCCTCCTCAACCACAGGGCCAACAGTTCCCAGCGTGGGCTTCATATTGGCCTCCACCCGCCTGTGGTAAGGTGATTTGGTCTATAGTCTAAAATTAGGTCCTATCATTGACTCTACCTTATGGGCACAGTTGTCACTGAATAAATAGCAGGGGAGCAACTGAGCTTCAAGCAAACATGGGCAGACAGAAGGCAGATCACATTCCATTGATGAACCACTAACAAGCTTTCAACAGACCATCTTACACCTGCAGGAAATACAGTAGGAACCCGGTATCCACTGGGGATTGGTTCCAGGCCTTCCCGTGGATAATGAAAACCGTGGATAAGAGAGAACGCTTGCCCACCCACCCCAAACTGCTGTTTCCTGACAGTAGCTTGCTTTATGACTGCTGTTTTGAAACAGTAGCTTGCTTTATGGCTGCTGTTTGTAACAGTAGTTTGCTTTACAGATGCTATTTGTGACAACAGCTTGCTTTGTGGCTGCTAAATTATTTAATTTTTTTTAAATTAGCAAAATGGACGCTTCGGTGGTCAGGAGAGAAAGCCACAGGGAGAGGGGGAGAGATGAGGCAGCCTCCCACCCCTGGTGGCTCTGCATCCTGTCCCAGCCCTGGCCAGCCTTGGGGAGAGCAGGGGCAGCCCAGGCGGACCGGCCTTCTCTTCTTGCTTTTTTTTAAAATTATTATTTCGCATAATATATACAAACAAAATTCAACAATGTTAAGGGTCACATTAAACTGTTAACACAGACCAGAGTCTATAGTAAACAGATCCTGTCCCCTTATCTATTGCTAATACAGAGGTATTGGTGATTCCACCCTTAAACAGCCATCTACAAGACTTCCAGATTTAGTGTCACTTTTTAAACGTCTTTATGACTATTTTGCCCCTTGTTCATTTATCTGCTTCTGGGCCCAACTGTATATCATCTTCCATCTCTCCTTTACAAAATGCCTTGGGTGGTCTCGTAGCGCCTCAGAGCATATCCAGTTCTGCAATGTCCAGTAACTTTTTCAAGAGTTCAGCCTTAGTTGGTATTTCAGTTATTTTCCATTTCTGGGCCCAGAGCAGTCTAGCTGCCGTATAAATGTACAAGAGAATATATTTTATTTTTTTATCAGTAATCTCTGGCATTATATTCAACAGTAACGTTTCCGGTCTGAAATTTAATTTAATTTGTACAATTTCTTGTGCCACTTTCCAAGTCTGCCGCCAGAACATCTGAGCTTGATCACATGACCACCATGCATGATAGTAAGTCCCTGGATTCTTTCTACATTTCCAACAAACATTATTAGACCCTTTTGACATTTTGGCTAGTTTTACCGGAGTCAGATGCCACCTGTGAAACATTTTAAATATATTTTCTTTGAGACTAACAGGTTTAATTAATTTGTGATTATCTTTCCACATTTTAGTCCAGTCATCAATATCGATATTATATTTAAAATTTTGAGCCCATTTAATCATTCCCTCCTTCACTCTTTCATCCTCCAATTCATATTCTAATAAATACGTGTACATTTTTTGATGATTCCCTCATTTGTATAAATCCACAGTTCATCCACCCGTGTTTTCCCTTCAAAGAAACCCATAGATTTATCTTTTTTGTATCTTGATTCCAGTTTTGCCATAGACCACCAATCTGTTGCTAGGCCCAATTTCTCCTGTTCTATTTTATCTTTCATCTCCTTCTCTTTAGTCAGCAATTCTTGATAAGTAAGTAGTAAACCCTTTTGGTTTATTGTTTTTAGAGTGAAGGCCTCTATGGGTGCTACCCATTCCGGAATTTTTTTATAGTTCTGTGTTTGAAACTTTTGCCAGACTAAGGAGAGTGCTTTCCTTATTATATGGTTTGAGAAGTGTGTCTGCTCCTTGATTCCCCCGTACCACACATATGTGTGCCAGCCCATTCTTAAATCCTGGCCTTCTAGTTTTAGTATTCTTTGGTTCCCAAGTGTTATCCACTCTTTCATCCAAACCAAGGCACATGCTTTATAATATAGTAACCAGTTTGGTAGCCCCGTCCCTCCTCTTTCTCTTAAGTCTTGTAATGTTTTGAGTTTTATTCTTGGTCTTTTTCCTTTCCAGATAAATTTTGAAATCAGTGTGTCTAGGTCTTTGAAGTATTTAAAATTTAGTATAATTGGTAGATTTTGGAAAAGGAATAGCAATTTTGGGAAGACTGACATCTTGATTGTTGTGATTCTACCCATCATTGATATTTGCAGCTTGTTCCAGTCGTCCAAATCTCTCTTTATTTCTTTCTGCATTAAGAGATAGTTTTCCTTCATTAGATTACTCGTTTTTTTTATGATCATAATCCCCAAGTATCTTATTTTTTGGACTTCCTGAAACTTTGTTTTAAGGCTGAGTTCCTCCACATTTTTGTGCATGTTTTTAGTCATGAATTTTGTTTTGGTGTAGTTTATTTTTAGGCCTGCCACTGCTCCAAATTCTTTTATTTCTCCTAGTACTTGTTCGATGCTGTGCAGGGGATTATCCAATATTACTACCAGGTCGTCTGCATAGGCTTGCAATTTATACTCCTCCCCTTTGATTTCCAGACCTCTAATTTCCTTATTCCCTCTTATTTGTCTATTCAGAGACTCAAGAATTAGCACAAATAGTAGAGGGGAGAGTGGGCACCCCTGTCTCGTGCCTTGCATGATTTGGATACTTTCCGTCATTTGATTATTGACTTTGATCTTCGCTCTCTGTTCGGTATATTTTTAATTGTTTGTAGAAAGAGTCCGTGTGCCCCCATCTTCTTTAACTGTAGAATCATAAACTCCCAATTCAGATTATCGAAGGCCTTTTCCGCGTCTAGGAAAATCAGCATCATTTGTTTCTCTGGGTGTTGTTCATAAAATTCCAGGATGTTTATTATTGTTCTTATATTGGATGTCAGTTTTCGTTTGGGGATAAATCCTGTTTGGTCATCATGTATCATTTCTTCAAGCACCTTCTTTAGTCTTGCTGCCCAAATAGCTGCATAGATCTTATAATCGACATTTAGAAGAGAGATTGCCCTGTAATTTTTAATTTCTTTTTTTTCTGTTCCTGCTTTATGTATTAGTGATATATGTGCTTCCTTCCATGAGTCTGGAATTTTGCCGTTTTTTCCAATGTATTCCACTAATTTTTTGAACTGTGGGGCTAGAATTCCCTCCAATCCTTGGTAAAATTCCATCGGGATTCCGTCCGGTCCCGGCGCCTTCCCCTTCTTCTGTTTTTTCCATGCCTCCATAATTTCACAAGTTGTTATTGTATTGTTTAGCCTCTCTAAATGTTGGTGACTAAATTTCTAGCTCCCGGTCTTGTCTAGATATTTCCACTGATCTTCCTGCTCAATTTCTTTTTTTTATACAAGTTTGTGTAATAAGCTTGTATTATTTTCTCAATTTCTTTCTGCTTATGTATTCCCCTGCCTTCTTTGTTTTCTAGTGTGCCAATCCTTGTTCTCTCTCTCTCTCTTTTAATTTTATATGCTAACCATCTTCCTGGTTTGTTCGCGTTTTCAAAGAAGTTTTGCCTTGCAAACTTGATTTTTTTGCCATTTCTTCTTGTTCCATCAGATGGATTTCGTGTTGTAGAATGTTTATTTTATTTTTAAAGTTAGAGGCTGAGGGTCTTTTTTTAAGCTCCTTTTCAATCTCCTTTAAGGATGTTAGGAGATCTTGATATTGTTTCTTCTTTTCTTTCCTTTTTTGTGCATTATATTGTATTGCTAACCCTCTGAGATAGGCCTTCCCTGCGTCCCAGATTGTTGTCATTTCTGTATCTTGCGGTTTATTTGTTTGGAAGAAGAAATCTATTTCCTTTTTCATTTTGGTTATAAAATTTTCGTCCCTCGTCAGATAAGTATTTAATCTCCATCCTCCTTTCCTTCTCACTTGTCCTAACGTCATTATTATTGGGTTGTGGTCTGCATACGTATTTGGCAATATTTCAATTTCTTCCACTTGATGTGTCAAATCTGCTGAGATCCAACAGTTGTCAATCCTCGACCAAGACTTGTGTCTGCACGAGTAAAATGTGTAGTCTCTTTTATGTGGATTTCGGGTTCTCCAAATGTCAAATAAGTTCAGCTCTTTTGCCATTTCTAAGAAAGTTTTAGGGATCATATTTCTTTTCTTTTTCCTTCCTGCCCCATCTGTCATTGAGGTATCTTTTGCTTTGTCCACTACTGCGTTAAAGTCCCCAATGATGCATATTTTTTCTCCGGTTCTCTTGTTAGGAGTTCTTTTAAATGTGTGAAGAACTTATCTTGTGCTTCATTTGGTGCATAAATATTTATTAGCAATATTTCTTCGCCCTCTGTTGTTATCTCTGCTGCTACCACTCTTCCATCTCTTGAGGTGTGGATTAGTTTTGGATTAAGGTCTTTCTGTATATACATTGCCACACCCCTTTTCTTTTGTTTATCTGCTGCTATAAACATTTGTCCTAATTTGTCATTCTTTAGCATGTTCTT
>JAHTLZ010000843.1:219-14063 GCA_023846285.1 Phrynocephalus versicolor
TGTGAGGTCTTAATAACTGGTCTGTTGCAATTTTATTGATGTGCTGTTAGGAATGTATTGAAAAAAACAGAGTAGGTCCTAATCGTGACCATTTTATGCTGTATGGATTTGCCACATAGCCAGTTCTGTTAAGCAAATTCCCCATAGATCTGCATTTTTATATGTTGTACAGATTTTATGTTATACGAGGGTTCGTTGTAATTTAAAAATCATATGGGCCATTATATGACCTTGCATGTTCTATAATGCTCTTTTGATTCTGCATATAATCTACCCTTTAGTCCATTCATGGGTGAACCTATGGTATCAGTGCAAACTCAGAGCCCTTTCTATCAGTACCTTAAATCACACTTCATAGGCAACCTGTATTCAGGTTAAGTTGCTCTATTAGCAGTTTTATGCAAAAAAAAAAAGGGGGGGGTTGCCATCACGGCATTGTTTGCAAGATACATTTTAAAAGTGTATTAGTCTTTCACTTATCAGCAAAAAAAGCTAATCTCAATCATTGGATTTTTTTAAAAAAAAATACACAGATAAACATATACATTTATTTATTCCATCTATGGTGCATTCTTAAAGACACCCAAGAGGGCCATGAACAATGAATTCCAAACATTCGATTCCACAGTTAGTCTAAAATACAGCAGCTGCAGGTTGGGGTGGGGTGGGGGGGGGCTCTTTCAGACTGCCTGATTTTTCTTTCAGGATTGAGATCTGGGGCATTCTGTATGTGTGGGTAGGGACAGTGACTTTATAGTGTTGAGATGTATTGTTTTAAGAAAATGCTGATGTGTATTTTAATTTAATATATCTTGCAGATGTGATTTTATTTATTTATTTATTTTAGAACATCAAAATCCCCCCCTTCATGTACAACAGAGCCAACCAACTGAATCAGAATTAGGTGAGGGTTTTATCAAAACTTATTGTACAATAGACAATAAAAGTTACAGTGGCACCTTCTATAAAGGATTTAATTCGTTCCAAATGAAATTATGTTAAGCAAATTTTCCTTTTATACAAATTCCCATAGGAAAATGCATTGAAAACAGAGTGATCCCATTTTTATGTTGTACGGATTCTCCCCATAGGCGATTATGTTAAGCAAATTTCCCCTATCTCCGGAATTTTTTTTTATGTTGTACAAATTTTATGTTATACAAACTGTTATGTTATACAAGGGTCCACTGCTTTTCATTTTATTATACCTTATTTTTCATTTTTTAAATAGAGCTTATATTTGGGCAATGTTCAGATGATTTTTTCAAGAAAAACCATACTCCTACTAACCACTCACAGAACCGAGAAGGTATGATGATGATGATGATGATGATGATGATAATGATGATGATGATGATGATGATGATGATTTTATTTTTATGCAACCATTCTCCCTAAAGAGAGCCATCCTAAGGATGATGATGATGATGATGATTTTATTTTTATACAACCATTCTCCCTAAAGAGAGCCATCCTAAGGATGATGATGATGATGATTTTATTTTTATACAACCATTCTCCCTAAAGAGAGCCATCCTAAGGATTATTATTATTATTATTATTATTATTATTATTATTATTATTATTATTATTATTATTATTATTATTATTATTATTATTATTAATGTGTTAACAGCATTTTACAAAAATGATTTTTCTTTTAATAGGTGTACCACAAAAGGTGTAAAATAAAAGCTCACATTTGTATTTTTAGGGGTTATCCAACATTCAGGACATGGCAACAAAGTGGAAAAAACTATAGTTACCAGTGCTAGTACCCTCCAGGCCAATGAAATAAATGCACCTGCAAAAAAACACACCCAGAAGCATTCCAAAGGTAAAAGTACAACACTGTTATAGATATTGACATTGCCCCCCCTCCCACCCCCACCCCCAAACCATCACCACACGCATCCACACTCACAGCCACGACCACCCCCACCCACTCACCCACACACAGAGGAACCAATCAAGACCACTATGGCTCGTTGTGTCAATTTATAAGCTTGCAAGCAGCACATTTTTAACACCACCACCCCACCCAAAAAAAGGTTTGTTTCTTTTTTCTTTCCAGGGGGTGTCACAGAGCCTGTCAAACGGAAAACAGCTGGTGAGTGTGTACAGAATGAGGAGTTAGCCAGTGTATCGAAGAGAGTAATTTGACAATAATGTTTTTTCCATCATTTTTGTTTCAGATTACATAGTTCCTGAGACCCCTCCATCTAAGCAATCCAAAAATGAGATCAAGGCCACAACAGTGCAGCCTTCAACATCCAAGGCTGCTGTGGTTTCCACTAAAAAAATGGAGCCTGGAAAAAAGAAATTGGAAAACATTCTTGATTTTATTATTGATAGTGTGAAAAATCATACAGAATTTATGAGTGAAAACATGAGATATGTTAGAAATCTTGAAGAGCGACTCTTTAACATGCAAGGTTGTGTTGAAGAACAAACCTCTGAAATGGAAGGAGCTCAGAAGTCTATTAAAAAATTTAATCCTTATCCTGGTGCAAAATCAATACATATACATAACCAGCAGGGGGGTGGATACCGTAAAAAAATGTCATGGAAAAATAAGAAGGGGGGATGGAGGCGAAATAGGGCTTATAAGTTACTAAGGCGTGCTAAAAAAATACTTTCACGCCAAAACAAAAAAAGAAAAAGTAACAAAATATGCATGTCTGATACCCCTATAGCTGAACACAGTTATATAGCTGAAAACAACACCCCTGAAAACAACGAGCACCCTTCTCAAGAGCTTTCACAACCCTTAGAACCTGCAGGGCCTGAAAATTATGGGGGATGCTCCCCTGAACTGTTCTCACAACATGTAGAAGATGTGGTTTCTGAAGATGAGATCCCTCCCTCTGATGTGGGACCTCCTGTGGTTTATCCCGATATACTGAACACCTGGGAGTGGGGTCAGGATAAGTTTAATGCATCACATAGGGGAATTCTGTTTCGTTTTGTTAATTTGGATGAGGTTCGTTCCTATGGAGAGGCTGTAATCGCTCTTCATAATGCCATTCAACAGGTGCTTAATGATATCAACCAACGCATTGAGCCAGGTGATTTTGTTCAGCTGAGATTGGAGGGTGAGGGGTTGCGTGATGCATTATTTTCCATAAGACTGTCTAAAGATGCCCTGGATGCTGATAGTTTCCTTAGTAACATGGAGAACATGCTGCAAAGCAACATGGAGTTGTGTGCACATGGAACATTACGTTTGGTTGCTACAATCGTGAAACCCCCTAGAGGCGGAGGTGGTGGGGCGGGTCGAAGCCGGGGTCTGAAGACAATACCTTATAGTTGTATAATAGCTAAAAAGAAACAGCATCTGATAGATTTCAGAAGCATAGACAACAAGATGTGTTTTACAGGAAGCCTGTGTGGAGTTATGGCTTATGCAATGGATGGCAAGACACCCACAGATTCTGAAATGATGAATGCCGCTAAACAGCTGTGTCGAGAGGTGGGGTGGCCTGAGCAGAAACAGGTATCTTTAAATGATATCCCTCTTTTTGAGGATCATTTAAAGGTAAATATACATGTTGCCCTTTATGACAAGAACAATTGGAGATTATTTAAACCATCTACTCGGAGGTTTTCACAGACACACACCTTATTCCTCTACCAGTCACATTTTTATGGTGTTCTCAATGTAAAAGGTCTTTTTGGTGGTAAAAATTATTGCAAATTCTGTAATAATATTTTCTCCCATTCTCACTATTGTTTATTTTTCTGTAGAATGTGCCTGAGAGAGGATTGTTCCTCTAAAGTAGGTAAATTGGTCAGATGTAAACAGTGTAAGTTGGTGTGTCACTCAGCGGAATGTTTACAAATTCATTACAAACTGGTGGGGGATCGTGAGGTTTCATGTAACCCTAAAAAATATTGCAAAAAGTGTAAACATTATCAAGATTATAACCATAAGGAGAAAAAATGCAAAGGGCTGGTATGCCGAGTCTGTTGGGGTACTATAGAACAAGATGAAAAACATTTATGCTATATGCAGTGTATTAAAAACCCAAAAATTTCAACGCACTACATTTTTTATGACATTGAAGTAGAACAATCTACAGGTCTCCACATCCCTAATTACTGCTTTGCTGAAGCTTTTGGCGGTGAAACCGTTGAATGTTTTCAATATAATGGCAATGTGGCTGGTGAAAAACTGCCTACTGCTAATGAGATTGAGGGGGAATATGATGATGATGATGAGGAGGCTGCTTATGCTGTGGATGAGTCACAGGCTAATGATGATGAGGAGGAGGATTATGCTGTGGATGAGTCACAGGCTAATGATGATGATGAGGAGGAGGATTATGCTGTGGATGAGTCACAAGCTAATGATGATGAGGAGGAGGATGCTTATACTGAGGATGAGACGCAGGATCATGTGGAGGAAGATGGAGAAGATGAAAAAAGGCAACCTGATGAGAAAAAAGTACGTAGAAAGTGGCCTTATGGGAAAACTTGGGAGTTTAAAGGCAAAAACTGTATAGCAGACTTTATTAAGACATTCACCAAAGACCAAAGCTTTAGAGGTACAACCTTTATAGCTCATAATTCAAAAGGTTATGATTGTTATTTCATGCTTAATCAATTGGTGAAGGAAAAACTGGATGTGGAGATTATCGCCCAGGGTGGGAAGCTTATCTGTGTTACTGTTAAAGATTTAGGGTTAAAATTCTTGGATTCCCTCAGCCATCTACCGATGGCTTTGTCAAAGCTCCCAAAGGCTCTGGGTTTTGACGGGTGTAAAGGGTACTTTCCTCATTACTTCAACACTCCTGAAAATAGTCATTATGTGGGCCCTATGCCTCCTCCAGAAGACTATGGGGTACGTTACATGATGCCAGCTGAACAGAAAGCTTTCTTAAAATGGTATGATGAGAATAAGATGCAAACATTTAACATGGAGAGAGAGCTTGCACTGTATTGCCAACAGGATGTACACATCCTTGTGCAGGCGTGCACAAAATATCGTCATGAAATCATGACATTAACCTTGCGAGAGTCTACAAAAGAAGTGGAAACAGCTTGGGGGCCTGACTGGGAGGAAAAATATTATGCGTTAGATCCTCTACAATATCCAACTCTCCCCAGTGTCAGTATGGCCATGTACAAGTTCAATTTTATGAAGGAATACACAATTGCCATACCACCACCTGATAACTACCACAATCAATACAAGAGATACTCAACAGCGGGTATACAATGGTTGCTGTACATTCAACATAAAGAAAACATTCAGATCAGACATGCATTGAATGGGGGTGAGCACCAGGTGGAAAAGTTTTTTGTTGATGGGTTTGCTAGTGTAGGTGACCAGGATGTTTGTTTTGAATTTCTGGGGTGTTTCTATCATGGCTGCCCCCTCTGCTACCCTGCAGAGGACTGGAACCCTCTGATTGCAAAAACCTATGGACAGCTTTACAATGCTACTGTGGAGAGGCTTACCAGTCTTAAAAGCAAGGGTTATGAAGTAAGATCAATTTGGGAGCATGATTGGAAAAAAATGCTACAAACAGACTCAGAACTCCAAAGTTTCCTAGCAACAGAGCAGTTTCCAGAACACCTAGAGCCCAGGGATGCTCTCTTTGGTGGGCGTACAAATGCAATCTGTCTGTACTACAAACCAAAGAGTGGTGAGCAGATTCATTATTATGATTTCACGAGTTTGTATCCCTTTGTTAACAAGTCTAGAAAATACCCCTGTGGTCATCCTCAGATCCATTATGAGAACTTTCGAGATCCATCTACATACTTTGGTCTAATAAAGGCCAAAGTATACCCACCGAGAGGGCTCTTCTTTCCAGTACTACCGGCAAAAGTAGGTGGAAAACTAATGTTTGTTTTGTGCTCTAAGTGTGCAGAAACCCGGCAGCTAGATCCATGCCGTCACACAGATGAGGAGAGAGCATTAATAGGTACATGGTGTACTGTTGAGCTGAATGTTGCTATAAAGAAGGGTTATAGAGTGGTTAAAATCTTTGAAGTGTGGGATTTTCCAGTTAAATCAAACAAATTGTTTTCAGAATATATGGGGACTCATCTTCGCCAGAAACAGGAGGCATCGGGGTTTCCCCACTGGTGTGTCACCGAGGCTGATAAAAATAAATATATATCAGATTATTATAAAAAAGAGGGTGTGTCATTGCGGTACAAACAAATAGAAGTGAACCCTGCAAAGAGACAAATTGCTAAACTGTTTTTAAACTCTCTTTGGGGAAAATTTGGTCAGAGAACAAATCTCCCTAACACGCAGGTGGTGAGAGACCCCGATCAAGTTTTCAGTCTCCTGTTTTCTGATGCATACATTGTTTCAATGTGTGAATTTCTTGATGATGAGGCCGCCTGTGTAACCTGGAAACATTCCAAAGACAAAATAACACCCACAGGTACGAAAAATCCTTTCATAGCCTGTTTTACAACTGCATATGCACGATTGGAACTCTACAAGTTGCTGGACAAACTCCAAGATAGGGTTTTGTACCATGACACAGATTCTGTCATTTTTGTACAAAGGGGTGGTGAGTGGAACCCCCCGCTTGGGGATTATCTGGGTGATCTAACTTCTGAAATACCCGAGGGGGAACACATCACAGAGTTCGTTTCAACAGGTCCTAAGAGCTATGCTTACACGCTAGCGGGTGGCAGTGCATGTGTGAAAGTCAAAGGGATCACACTGAATGTTGCAAACAGCGAGAAAATTAATTTTCGCACTCTGCATGATTTAGTGTTTGCATATGTTTCAGACAAAAAAGATTGTCCTGCTCATGAAATAGTTATAGAGCAACCGGGGATTGTTAGGGATAAACGCACCTGGACAATACATACAAAACCTGTGAGGAAAACTCAAAAAGTGGTCTATGACAAAAGAGTGATTTCCAAAGGCTTTCAAACACTGCCTTATGGATACTAAGTGGGTTCATCCTTTTTCAGCCATTCTGGCTGGGCCTAGCGGATGCGGAAAAACCTTTTTTGTAAAAAACATGCTAGACAATGCTCGTTATGTATTTTCATGTATTCCGGAGAACATAGTCTGGTGTTATAGTTGTTGGCAGCCTATGTACAAGGAGCTCATGTATAAGTATTCTTTTATTAATTTTGTAGAAGGTCTGCCTGAAACTTTTGCTGATGACAGCTTGTTACCCATTCATAAAATAAACTTCTTAATTATAGATGATCTGATGCAATCTGCCTGTGATAATAAAGAAGTTGAAAAGCTTTTCACACAATATGTGCATCACAGAAACGTGAGTGTATTTTTTCTTACACAGAATATTTTTTGCAAGGGAAAAAGCACACGAAGCATCAGCCTGAATGCTAAATATATGGTGTTGTTTAAAAACCCTAGAGATAAATTGCAGATTTCTACTTTAGCCCGACAAATGTACCCGCATAATGTTCATTTTTTCATGGAGGTTTTTGCGGATGCTACAAAAAAACCACACGGATATCTGTTGGTGGATTTAAACCCTAACACCTCAGAATCTTACAGACTGAGAACAGGGCTATTTCCACCAGACTGGCCTGTTGTGTATTCAGTTAAAAAAGGAAACAAAAAGGGGCTCTGATAAGTCGTTTTTATCTATTGGACACAGTATCTCTACATGGGAACATGTCTGCATGTATCAGACGAAATCTCCCACTCTTAAAAATACTTATTAAGACACCCCTTCGTCAGAGAAAAGCCATTTTATGCAGTGCCTCGGATGATCTGGTGACAGCTATTTCAGAAATTGCTCTGAATACTTTGAAGGGGAACATTACCCTTACACCCAAGCAGGTGGGTGCTTTAAGGAAAAAACGCTCTCTGATTAAAAGTCTGAGTAACAAGAGACTCTCCCTGAAAAGAAGAAAATACATTGTCAAACAAAACGGTGGCTTTCTAGGTCCTCTGCTTAGCATTGCAGTCCCCCTAATAACGGGTCTTTTAACTAATAAGTAATGGAATATGCTGAAAAGTTGTATCTAGTCCCCAGCAAACAACTGGAAGAGCTGAGGGGTGTACCAGAAAATATCAGAAGTACAACCCTGAGACGTCTTGATGGTGAAATGCGAGAAATCCTCTTAAGAACAGACCTGTCTGAGTATGAGAAAATTAAGCTTTACACAGGGGTCCTTCAGCGCTTTTTAACATTGACCAGGCAAAATGATGATGTGGAAAAGATCCCCGTTACTCCTCAAATTTCCAACTTGCTACCATCCTCCTCACCACAACCCCCACAACTGCCCCTACAGGTTGGGAGTGACATGGATGTTCCTGAAGTCTTAGAAGGCATCCCCAAAAGGTTTAAGAAAAATGCAGAGATTTTACTGAACAAGATAAAACAACACAAGGATGTTTCTTCCTGGGATCAGCAAGGCACTTTTGTGTATCATGGGACTACATTACCGGGGTCTCACATTCTGGATCTGGTTAAAACGGTGACCCAGTCTAATATTGTTTCTGATAAGAGGAAACCTAAAGGGTGGGAGGTTTTTCTTAAAGCTATGGCTGAACTAAATGTTCCCACATCTGTTATGGGTAATTCTTCTGTAAGAGCAGAATTAGAAAACCTTAAAGCCTCACCAGCACCCGAACAGCAGAACTCTCTGGTACTACTACCCAAACCTAAGTCTGATACCCTGATGAAGAAACTATTCAAGAGACCTGCATGGCTAAATGTGGACTCCACACCATCCACACCAACCAGGGGCGCAGTTAAGAAACCAGAATGGCTCACTTTCTAAATTAGTAAATAAAATTCAGGAAAATAAGAATATATGCATGGTGTCTTTTATTGATGATTAGATTTACAACTGATTTTTGCATTGTGGTAGGCATGCCTGAACATGATGAAACATATTGCACCGGGGGGTGGCTTTTTTAATTTTTCTCCTCCTGATGAACCCCACAACCATATGATCATTTGCAGTTACATCTTCAGAGTACAGCTTTAAAATATGGGGAAAGGATAACCCTTTTGTTCTGTTCTGTAAAAAGAACACACAATGATAACCGCATGTCACAGCCAGAGGATGTTGTAACTGTTTCTGCTGATATGTTATCTCTTTGCTCTGATTCTTTAAAAACTTTAGGATGTCGTCTGGAATTAGTGGGTTATTTGGGGATAGCCCATATGAATCAAAATATTCCACGGGTCCATAAACAGGTAGATAGATAGCCAGCCAGTGTTCTCCAGGCATTGTGTGGGGGTGGGTATTCACCACTATTCCAACTGGCCTTTTGGTAATAGCTTTCCGGGGTAACAGATCACAGGGGTAGACACCTCCAAAGTTTTTGTTTTGATGTAATATATTCACTATCTGGAGGGTGTTCATCTTCACATGTAATCAAAGAGGACGTTTCTGCTGTGGTTAATCTCAATCACGTTATCAAATACCCCATATAAAATCATATTAATAGTTGTTGGTAGGGGTAGGGCAAAACGGATCTCAGCTCTGAGATTTCCTGTTTTGATCAGAGAGTAATGGTCAGAGCACCCTTGATCAGGTGACAGGTCAAAGACATATAGGGTATACCCCTGGAAAAACTCACGACGGTTAATTGCAACATCCCAATCTTTCATGCCTCTCCCACTAGCCATTACCAATTGCATGTATTCACGTACACATATGCCATTTGTAAAATCAGGTTGGAGAGGTTTAGCCGGCACTTGTACACCATCCACATACAAGGCAACAAAATTCACATTGAAGTGTTTAAAGTTGAAAGGGTTTCTGGTGTATCCTCCGCTGAAAGCCGCATTCTCAACAAATCCTATGACTAACTTCTTAGGCAGCTGTCCCAAAAAAAGATTTTCCTGATTGCACACAAGACTTCCAGCAGCTATACTGAACACCTTCATCCCCACACGTTCGACGGGGTATTTTGCATTTGAGGTGAGAAGAGCTTCAGAGTGCCCCAAACGAACACCGGGGGATACTTTTACTCTTTTTACAAACAATGAGGCATTTAGGATGTTTACTGTGTAAGCTGCATTGTCATCTCCACTCATTAGGCAGAACTCATCTTTGCTCCGTGTGAGTTTGATTTTCACATCTACCCCATTCAGTAACATTTTATCCTGGAAAAATAGATCGCTGTGCAACGGCCCCATCAGATCCCATTTTCTGCTGGCTGTGGTGCGCACTGCTCTGGATCTAAATCCCCAGTTTCCACCCTCACCTAAAAGTGTGGCTTCCATTGTTGTATAAGCATCTTTGTAAAATCCACCGGCTTCAAACTGTGTGCTCAAGGTGTCAGTGCCATAGTTCAGAAGTAGTTCAATGATGGCTCTATAAGGGTAACAGTTGTTGCTCTGGCTGATCAGCCTATCACCAAGGGTAACATCCAGCTGGCTGAAGAGTGAGGCAATGGGGTAATTGATCAGACCTGTTTTAGAATCATTAGCAATGTTCGAACCATCTGGTTTTGTGATATTACAGCAAATATAAAGATAAGAATCATTAAGATCTAGATAGTCCTCACTCTGTCCTGTTATGAAAAATTCCAGAGGTGCATTGGGTGTTAGGGCTGACAGAGGTGGTACTTCGATATACATACTACTTTCCACACAGGTTTGTGTCGGTAATACTTGAAAAAGATCCAGCTCAGATTTGGTACATTCTTCAGAGCTAGTGTGGATAAATGCCATTTTTAAAATATGTCTCTTCTGCTGTGTTTTACTATCTTTTTCTTCTGACTTCCTCTTCTCTTCCTGGGCTGTCGCTTCTGAATTTTTGTACTGCGACCCCGCTGTATTTTTAATGGTCTAGGGGGGCCTATATGTTGGTGAGATGCTTTTCGTTTAACTCCACCCCTTCTTTTTAGGTACATGAATCCTGAGCCTTCTTGAGGTCTCATTTTTTTCATAACATGCCCCACCACATCTCCAGCAATGTTCTGTGCAGCTGTCTTAACATGCGGTTTAATAAACTCAAACCCCCTCCTCAAAAGAGGTACGGCCTTTCTGAATAAACCACGAAAAATACCTCCAAGGCCTGCTCCATACATATTTGCAGCTCCATGGAAACCTGGTAGACCGTGACCAGCCTGGGCTTTATAGTATGCCCTGTAAGCATTGACATTACCATAATCTTTAAAGACAACCATTTTTCCCCTCTCTGTCTGTTTCTTCCTCTCTTTTCGCTGTCTCTAAATAGATCCTTTTCTGGGGCGAATGTGCAACCTTACGACAACCTTCCCCGCATTGAATGGTACGTGCTGGTTCTGGTCCGTCTTTATTTCAATAGTAATTGTGTTGATGTGGTTCTTACTCATCAGCATATAATGGGGTTTATCGTACGTAACAGTAACCCATTCATGGGTTTCTCCTCTGACAGGTATACAACGTAACAGGGGGACTGAACTATCTCCTACAATTTGATGCTCTATGATATCTGTATACACATACAATGAGCTGAAACCCCCTGTAATATCAGCAGCATAATCTATTCTATCAACAGGAAAATTGGGCGGTACCCCCAATATGTAGGCTAATCCCTCAGATGCTGAAAATTTGTACTTCTCTCCCCCAGAGAGTTTTACTTTACCCACTACAGCATCGTAGACAAGCTGTATGTCGGGTGGATCTGTAGCTGCTTTTATATTATCGTTCATTTCCTTCAGAACAGCATGAATGTCCCTATAAAAGCCTCTGTGCAGCATGAAACCCCATTTATCTGCATCCTGGAAAATGTAAAACGTTGCTTTTTTAGCCAATGTATACCAGTTACGAGGGTACTGAATTTCAACCAGTCCGGCTTCCCATACACCATTCAGATCTAGGGATTGTGGTAGCAGGGTTGTAAAATTAGCATTGGTATTTTGAGGGAAGACCTCCTTGGATGCATTGCTAGGGAGCGTGATGTAGATACCGCTCTCCCCCATTTTTCCGATCTACTATACAGGCTCAGAAACATCAGAGGCAGGCACCCAACTGTTGAACTTGCTAGGCCACCCTAACCATTTCACTAAATGTATTTTTCTTGAGCCACGGCCTTTTGTGTCCAAAATCTTTTCAATCCTGTACATTCGATCTTCTCGATGATTAACTTTCTGAAGTTCTTCAGGATAAACTGCTCCATGAATAGCATCACCTTCATAATCTATTAACAGGTATACAGGCCTCATTGCCTTTTTGATCACCTGATCCACTATAAATATCTCTGTAGTGAAATTCTGTTCATACCCCTTTTCAAATACACCCTTTATTTTCGAAACCCTCACATGATCTCCTTTTCTGAGCTGTGGTCTCTCATTTTTTGATGTAGCAGAGGCCCCATAGATTGTTTTCCATACGGCCAAAGAGTTGTGAGGGGTCACGTCTACAGGTCTAGTTTTGATAGTTCTGTGCATACTGTGATTATAGCTTTTTAGTAGCTGTGGTAATACATCTACATATCTGTATGTATTATTAGCTGTAAAATAGCGCCACATTTTTGTTTTTAAAGTTCTGTTAAACCTTTCCACAACACCGGCCTTCACCTCATTATTGGTAACAAAGTGATGTATCCTTTCTTGCTTTAGCAGATGGGTCACAGGTTTATTTAAAAATTCAATTCCCCTGTCTGTTTGTAATTTTTGAGGCTTTCTACCATCTTGTTTAAAAATACTTGCTAATGCTTTGGATACTTCCTTGCCTGACTTGTCTTTGAGAACCATAGCCCATGCATATTTAGATAGAATATCAATGCATGTTAATATGTACTTGTAGCCCCTGTTGTACTGTGAAAATTGCTGCATATCTACCAAATCCGCCTGCCATTGTGCATCTACTCTGGATACAATGGTCTTATTTCTTTTAAAATGAGTTCTGGCTGGTCTATGTAGTGTATAAGCATCCTGATCAGAAAGCCACTGTGAAACATCCTTAACTCTTAATGTTTTGATCTGCTTTTTTGCCTCGGTAAATAGAGGCTTCAGACCTCCAAAACTGCCAACAGATTCTGGTGTATAATATAAATTATTTAGAACAGCTCCATGGTCTGGCATCTTAGCTGGTAATAAATATATAAACACAAATTAACAGGTTAAATAGTCATTTTTAATTCCTATTAGATTATGTCTCAAGCTTTTTTTGTGAGCTTTCAGATTATATGTAAGTCATAAGACATACAATTTTTATAATAATATGCATGAAAAATTATTTTAAACATGAATGGATATACTATTTTGCAAAAAAATAATATTTACAACAGTCAAAAAATTTTCAGGCTGTTTTTGTAGAAATACTTGAAAATCCTGGAAATATTTTCACATGGTATCACTTCTTGGGTTTATCTTCTCATAGTCTGCCTGTTAAGAGAGCATTTAAAAAAAAATCTTAGTAAGACATTTTATATCAAACACCACACACCCCTCAGGCACCACACCCCTCAGGCATATATTCACGAATAATGGTCTCCAATTCTACTAACCTGATTGCCACAGTTCATGCTTTCATACCCCTCATCTTCAGAAACGATTTCCAGCTCATCAGGTATGGATTTCTCCTTTTTCTTCCGGAGTGCCGATTTTATTCCATGAGGACAATCACACTTCAAATCATCAGACCAATACATAGTATCTTCAGCATGGTACATGGATCTGGTTGGCTTTTGGGGGGCACTGGACTTCGGCTTTGCAGTAAATAAAAATACATCATTTGAAGATAAGGTGTTTTCTGTTGAATGTTCATCGTCTGAAGGTTCAGGATCTTCAAGGACTCTCCCCAGTCGTGCTGGTGTGTTTAAAGGGTAAACAGGTTTTGAAAAACCTACAGGGTACAAACGCCTTTTTGGTTTTGCCCTCTGTTTTTCCAGCTTCGGGGTCTCTGCTTTCTGGGGAGACGCCGGTGAGTCCAATTGCA
>JAHTLZ010000844.1:0-12465 GCA_023846285.1 Phrynocephalus versicolor
CATTCTGTTCTAAATGGACCCTTGTATAACAAACAGGAGGTAGGGGAAATTTGCTTAAAATAATCGCCTACTGGGAGAATCCGTACAACATAAAAATGGGATCACTCCATTTTCAATGCATTCCTATGGGAATTTGTATAAAGGAAAATTTGCTTATCATAATTTCATTTGAAACGAATTAATTCCTTTATACAAGGTACCACTTTACTACTATTCTAGATTGCAAGATTTTTTTTAAAGTAAAAGTAGCACTACAGCAGCAGCAACTAGTGGCTGTGAGGAGCAGTCAGGACAAAGCATCAAATGCAAGAATTATATAAGTCCATGTAGCCCCCTCGCCTGATATGCACCATAAAAGCGGCACACAAAATACACAAGATTACAGACACACACATCATCCAATTTATTTCATTAAATTAACTACACCTTCAGATAAGAAAGATAATGCAAACGTTTATTACTTCTGCATGCTATTTGATTTTACTCCTGCCTGTTATTCTATACTATGCTTTTTATTTTATCCTTTGTGGAAATTCATACAGTTTTTTTTTAAAAAAAACTAACTAAATTAACCAGTCTGTCAATGCTACTTCTTCTGTCTCTGTTAGATGCTCAGGGCAAAATTCATTTTATTTGGGGAAAGCCAAATAATGTAGGTCCTTCAATTCAACAACTGAATGGTTAGTCAATACTGGCTACCAGAGTCAGGCCTTTGTGAGTGTACGAACTTTCTAAGGTTGAATTTAGAAACCTAAACCTGTAACCGAACAACAGAGCCAGCATTCATTTTGAAGCCCAAAAGAGGCATCCAGGCTGAATCAGAGGACCCATGCTTAGCACTGGAAGGAAGGCGGCAAGCTGCTTTGCCTTGCAGTTTGGTGAGATTCGAAGGCACAGGAGCTCCCTTTGGGGTCAAGAAGCTTGTGCTTCTGCAACAAACTAGGAAAGGGACCTTGGGGTCCTGGCGGACAGCTCAATGAAGGAATCGACACGGTATGCCACAGCAGTGAATAGTGCAAACTCAATGCTAGGGATCATTAGGAAGGGTATAGAAAATAAGTCAGCAAGTGTCATTTTGCCTCTTTATAAATCTATGATGAGGCCACATCTAGAGTATTGTGTACATTTCTCACCATACCTCCAGAAGAATATTGGAAATGGAAAAAAGTGCAGAAGAGGGCAACCAAAAGGATTAGGGGACTGGAACACCTTCCTTACAATCAGAGGCTGCAACGGCTGCGCCTCTTCACTCTTAAATGACAGCGGCTAAGAGGTGACCCAATTGAAGTTTATAAAATCATATATGGTGTGGATGAAGTAGATAAGGAAAAACTGTATTCCCTATCTCACAACACTAGAACTAGGGGGCACTCCATGAAACGTTGGGGTGCAAGATCTCAAACAAATAAGAGAAAGCACTTTTTCACCCAGAGGATCACTGGTCTGTGGAACTCCCTGCCAAAAGAAGTGGTGTCAGCTGTCAGCTTTGACAGCTTTAAGAAAGGATTGGACAAGTTCATGGAGAACAGTGGTATCAGTGGCTATCATTATGGATGCCTATGGACAACCTTTGGGTTGGAGAGATCAGCAGGATATCTCTGAATGCCATTTGCAGGAATCATAAGCAGGTGAAGACATCTTCTTGGGAATACCCTAAAGCAAATGGTGAGCCACTGTGACACAGAATGCTGGACTGGATGGACTGTAGCCTGTTCCGGCAAGGCTGTTCTTATGTTCTTATAATTCTTATTCTTAGTGGAGAACTCAGACAGTGGCTGTCTACAGGGCTGAAGGCAAAACAGGGCTGGGGAGAAACATGACCAAACAACATCATACTCAGGAGGACAACCCCAAGTTTTGCAAAAGTACAACATAATTGTTGAGGTCACTAAGAACTGAGCATGGCCAATAGCCTCAATTTCTCCGCTGAATTAATGGGAGTTTAGGAGAGAAATGCAATGGATCGTTGTTGAGAACAATATAATTGGTGAGTTAGAAGTCTTAAACACAAGCATTTATATAAGAAAGTGCTGCTCAAAACTCTGGAAAAGTTACTTACGAACTAAAACTCCCAGAATCCCCAGTGTTTAACTAGACCAAATAGATGTTGGAACATTACCGAGCAGTCTGCACTTGCAATGGCTAGTAGCAGTCTGTGGAAGGAATTGTGATTCTGGTGACATCACCAGTATCAGGCTTATGTTCTGCCTTGTGGGATCCATTACAGTGCCTGTTTTCCCCTTTAGGGTTTCACTGTAAAAAGGAAAGTAATTAATTACCCTTCATAGCTATTTCTTTGGTTGGACTGAAGCATATTGGAGCTGCAGAGCTGAGCCAGATTTACCCCATTGACGAAGACTCTATTCTTTTGACATATACTTGTCTTGTTGCATGAAAACAGTAGATGGGGGGTGAGGGTAGGGTAGGAATGGTCACAACAAAGGTCACTTATGCTGCATTTAGTGAAACATGAAATCTTTGGTATGTTGCTCACATAAAATACTCCTCTGAATGCAAGTCGATCTGTAACCTTAGAGATTAATATAATTTTTTTTCTCTCTCTTTCTTTGGTTTGTTTGTTGTGGTTGCTTTTATTCCGGTGATGAAAATAGAACAAAGCAGACCATGTTCAAACAGCAGTTTTTCAGTAGTCTTTACAGATATTGTCTGAATCTAATTGGATTTTAATGAAATGATATTTCCTTTGTGATAAGTACATAAAAATTATGTTTTTAATTAACATCACAAGGTATAAGCTATAGATACCAACCCTCAAGTGAAATAATATTACTTTAATGTTTGCTTCATTATAAGAAGGACAGAAGTAATAACAACACAGCCAGGAACTTGTATAAACTAACTGGACAATGATTGCCACAGGTCCCTCTTCGCGAGAGAGACAAATAATGTTGCCCCTAATCCTTGTCCTCCATTTTCATTGACACATAGCCACATGATATGAGATAGCCCATCACAAAACAGGATGTCAGACTGTCATAGAATGGTACATTAGCCCTATTCAGGCATTCCTGAAATTGTCAGTCAGAACGGGATTAAACAGGAGCACCTCACCTGCACATCCAATTGCTACTGCTCTCATGGAGTCTGAAGAGGAAAGCTTCCTGTTGTCATGTAGATTCTCTGAATGAGCAAAAATACAGAAACCCCCCCCCCCATGATTTTGCTTGTATAGGGAGCCAAAGCACAAGCAAAAGCCTCTGTTTCAGTGCTAAAGGCATGTAGAAAACAATGACAGAGTGGGATGGTGTTGGATCCTCTAAGCAAGGTCAGAATGCTGAATTCAGTTACACCAGAGGAGGGTTCTTCTGCACCACCAGTGTCCAGCTGGTTGCCTATGGGAAGCTCAGGAAACAAGGTATCAGGAAACAAGCTCAAGTGCACCCTCTGTCTTGCATCTTCCAGAGTAGAGATGGGCATGACCAGAAAAAAATGACGTTTCGAGTTGTCGTTTGTTGGGACAGGTCCGTTTTGGGTCGTTGCCGTTTGTCACGATAATTTTCAAAAAATAGTCGTTCCGTTTGTCGTTTGGTCGTTTGGTCATTTGTGGGTTGGGGTTGGGGTTGGGGTTGGGTTGGGGTAAGTGGGCTCTGGGAGGCACCTCTCTGGGTGCCTCTGACGTCTGACCCACTAAGAAGGGAAGGGAAGCGTTTCGCAGAGCCGCCACATATTTATTTTTTACATATGTTAGGGTGGGGGGGGTAAGTGGCAGAGGCACCTCTCTCTCTGGGTGCCTCTGACTCATTAAGAAGGAAAGCATACTAGCGTACTGGCGTACAGGTTAGGGAATGGGATAGTGAGTGGGCTCTGCGAGGCACCTCTCTGGGTGCCTCACTTTGACTCACTAAGAAGGGAAGTGTACTAGTGTACTGATGTACAGGTTAGGGAATGGGATAGGGGTAAGGAAGTGGGCTCTGTGAGGCACCTGTCTGGATGCCTCACTTTGACCCACTAAGAAGGAAAGTGTACTTGCGTACGGATCTGAGTTAGGGTTGGTGGGGTTAGTGTAAGGGCTAGGCTTAGGGTTATGGTTAAGGTTAGGGTGGGTTATTGGGCTGCACCTCTGGGTGCCTCTGACCCACTAAGAAGGACAGCGTACTGGCGTATGGGTTCGGGTTCGGGTTTGGGTTCAGGTTAGTGGGCTTTTAATGCCCTCTCTGGCACACCCAGAAGTCTCAGTCAAAACCTGGCCATGTGATTGGTGGAATGGCTCCAAAAATTTGCATGGTCCCATCCCATGGTCCCATCAGTGCGCATGCGCAGGTGTAAAAAAATAAAAATAAAAAATATAAAATCAATGGAGACATTTTATTGCAAGAAAAACCCACTGCTGCTACTATAAAAATTCCGGCAGTTAAAATACCAAATTTTCACATGTTTCTGTGGTGCTTTGGTGGGTTTTTGGAGCACGATTTCAAAAGAAAAATTGTGGTCGCCATTTTGGATCCCCCCCACTGCATGGCAAATGGAGACGACGAGCATGCCCCCCCAGCCTGGTACCAGCAGCCCAGGACAGGAGAGGGGGGGAAAGCCGGGGACCCCCCAGAAACCACTCCTCTCTGGTAGGTGCCCTCACTGAGGCAGGCATATTTTCGCCTGCTTTTATGGCCGGGAATCGGGTTTTTTTTAATTTTTAAAACTTTTTTTCAGTGCTGCGCCGCTTGGCATCGCGCGATCGCCGGTGCCGCAATGCCATGAACAACAACGACAAATCAGACCCAATTTATCTTTATCAGGTCGGGTTCGAGCTGGAGCGGAGTAATTGTCGTTCTCGTTCCCCGTTACGTAACAAGAACGATGAACGAGAACGGAAACAAGGATTTCGCCAAGTCGTGCCCATGTCTATTCCAGAGACTAGAGGTATATTGTGTCTGAAATGGAAGAGGATAGGTATCCATTAACTAATAGTGATTGATGGACCTGAGTTTCATAGATTTAGTAATCCCATTTTAAACCTGAACAAGCTGGCAGTCATCCATACACTTTGAGGCAGTGCATCCCAGTTTAAATCAGAGCTATGCAAAGAAGTATTGTCTTTTATATTGACAAGAATGGATCAGTTTCTTTGAACGATACGGGGGTTCTACAAGGGGCAGTGCATGCGCTAAATGGGGGTGGTGATGCATCATCCTCTACTTTTGGGGCAAGCAGGAGGTGCAGCTCTGCTTTGGCCATGAACCACCTATAATTCTAGTATTATAGGAGAAGGAGAAAAGGTTCCAAAAACAGATTCACTTTTAGTACTTTTTCGCCTGAGAGATGGGTTAATTATCCCACTTGCTGTGAGATAGTTCCATAGTATGAAATGCAGGTTTAATGAAAAAGGAAGCAGAGAAAGAGAAAAAGCTGGGTGATGATAGAGTAATGCAGCTTTAGCTTATCTTTAGTGGGACACATGGATCATGAGTCTCTAGGACCCACCCCTAGAAATTCACAACCCCCCCCCAAAAACCCTCTAAGTCCCTTCCTTCCTTCCTTCCTTCCTTCCTTCCTAAATATATTTGGACTCAAAACAAAAGTCCCCCTGTGCTGTCTAGGAGCAGTGGGGGTGATATTTTCAAAGTCACAGGAGACACCAATGCTTTGGGTTACCCATATTCCCTCAAATTATTTTTCTATAAAAACATTAATCACTAATGAGTGCAAGGCAGCTTGTTCCATTTCCAAATAAATAAATAAATAAATAAAGACCCATCAGGGCTAATGCCCAAGTCCTAGCAACCTAGAAATCCATCCATCCATCAACACCCAGAGAATTGCAGGTGAGGAGGATAGGACCAACAAAAAGCACCCCAAAGAAGAGGAGAGGAACAGGAAGCAGGACCCTTTACGTATGTAGGATAATATAAGGAAAAGGAGTGGGCCTAACAAGGTCTTCTCATCTGTTTATTTAACTCTTGGGTAGAATTTTTTTTGGGTAAAAACTGTACAGAAACAACACCCAAACAGTAGTTGTATCTATTTTTTATGGTACAAAATAAGGGTGGGTGGGTTTCAGGGCTATCTTATCCAAATGTCTGTCTCCTTCCTAGATCTCCAGTGGGGTCTTCATTTAGCACTTGCTTTAACTCCAATCCTTTGTTCATAAAAATGCTCCTATTATTAGATATTTTTCAGAATCATTATATATGAATTCGGTATAGTGAAGACATTTTATAAACTGCTGTGCCCATGACATTTTTATTAAGTAAAGTGAATGCTACTTTTTCAGGAAGAGTAGTAGCAGGTCTATGCTATTACTAAAGCAGTTCTGTCCTAGGGAGAAGACTGCAGAACTATCACCATATTAAGGATATTGAGGTTAACAAAAATGTTTGTACTGATGCATACATTATGAGGATTCCTGTGTAAAAAAGACTAAAAACTTTGCTAAGTGTCACTGTTTTTGTTTCCTTGGATTTATACTAGGAATTAGGCTTTGGTCTGCACTCAACAGAAGCGTGGAAATGACACTTGATTCCAGTTGGTAAAATCAAAGAGAAGGAGTTGGCATCTCCTTTAAAACCAGCAAGTATAAATGTTCCAACTAGAGATGGCATGAAACGGAAATGTAGTGTTTCATTTTGTTTTTTTAGTAGTTTTGATTTGCTTTGTGAGTGACAAATTTTTAAAGTAGTTTTGTTCTAAAACAAAATGAAATGAAATGAAATGAAATGCTCCCCTCTGTCCCAGAGGCACCAAAATGGCAGGGGAGCTTCGTCAAGCTCTTCCCTGTAAGTCCCTGAAATTTGGAGAAGTTTAGGGCTCAGGGGGCTGAGTTATTAAGCTTCAAAGAGGCTGCCCCTAGGAAAAAATCTTTCTAATTGAATCAAGCTTGGAAGTGAAGCCGCTAATTGCTCACCTGCAGGGAGGCTATTGCAGCTTCCCAATTCAATTATAAAGATTCTTTCCTAGGGGCAACCTGTTTGGAGCTTAATAACTCAACCGCCTGAGCCCCAAACCTCTCCAAATTTTGGTCGCTTACAGGGAAGCACTGGAGAAAGCTCCCCTGCCATTTCCTCTAGGATGAATTGTTTCTTTCCTTGAGGAAAACATGGCATTTCATTTCATTTTGTGACAAAACGCACCCTACCGTTTCATTATGTTACGAAGTAATTTGGTACATAACAAAATAACAAAACAATGTTTCATTTTTCATTTTGTGCCCATCTCTACTTCCAACCTACTCAGTGCCTAAATAGAGGCTGATATGTTTTTTTCTGTGTTCTTTTGGAGATACCTTGCTCTGTTTTGTGCCAGCCTTTATGCCTTTCTGGCTCCTTAGGATCATCCCATTTCCATTGTGGAGTGTATGCAAACTTCAAGACGAGATCCTAGATTGAATGATATAGGACACAAGGGGTTTCTGGTGAGGCAGCAGCTGTTTGCAAAGCTAGGGGCTCTGTTTAGTTCTGATCTCCCTCCCCACCCCATTAACACAATATAGCCTCTAATGGCTTCCTACTACATTCACCAGGACTGGGTGAGAGAACTTGAATGGGGAATGGTCCCTGTCCTCTTTGATTCAGTCTTGTAAGGACAGTTCAGGGAATGTGTGCTTCTGTACACTTGATGTCTTTTGTCTCTCCCTTCATCTTTCCAAGTTGTGGTGGTGCTGTCACAATCAATACTTGATGATATAAACAATGACTTGAGTAAATCCATGACCACAGAAAAAGTAAGAAACCTTCGTTCCTAAGGTAAAGAGCATACTCTCCTTTGCTGCCTGCTCAAGAATGAGGGTCTTCATTTTAGGCAGAACCATAACTAGCCCTCTTGGCACTCAGGCTTTTGCTGCCCTATTGGTCAAGCACAGGAGATGGAAGAGATGGTATACACCACCAAGAAGATGAAAAAATGGAAAGGAACACCTGGAGCTAAGCACACCATGGTCCGATTTTTCCCATGCTGACCTCCCTGCTTTGAACTGCCTTCTAACCAGGAAAGAGCAGTTACATCCTTGGCTCAAGAAAATTCATACCCTTCCAGAAGCAAATGTTTCCATCAGTGGTGGCCAAACTTTGGTCCTCCAGATGTTTTGGACCACAACTCCCACAGTCCTTTGTCCTTGGCAGTACAGGCTTGGAATTCTGGGAGTTGTAGTCCAAAACATGAGGAGGACCAAAGTTTGGCCACCACTGGTTTACATCTTCTAAATTTCAGCACATTGGGGTCAAGCCCTGGCCAATCGGCTCTAATACTGATTCCTTCCTTTTCTGGTAAATGTGCTGTGGTCTGCATTCTGACCTTGAAAAGCATGGTGCGCCATTTTCTGGTGATGTTAATGGTCCCATGGCCACACGGGATCCACAGTGGGGAATTGAATTGTCAGCCTCTGGTGCCTCAGCCAGATACTTAAACCACCAGATACTCTCCAGCCAGCTGCCTCTGTGATAGACAGATACAATATGGTTGTCTCTGCATTGAGAAGAATTATGCCAATTTAATTTGGCCAATGCAAATGTGAGTGAAACTAGAGATGGGCACGACTTAGCGGTATTTCCGTTTCCGTTTCCGTTACTCGTTTCCGTTACTCTACGGAAACGGAAACGGGAATTACTCCGCCAGACTTCGAGCTCGAACCGACGAACGAACAATTTGGTCTGATTTGTCGTGCTCGTTACTTGCATTGCGCGATCGTGCGCGATGCCAAGCGGCACAGAAAAAAAGTTTTTAAAAGTTAAAAAGCCCGGTTCCCGGCCAAAAAGCAGGCGGAAATATGCCTGCCGTGCCTCAGGGCACCTACCAGAGGGGTGGTTTCTGGAGGTCCCCGCCCGGCCTCCCCCCCTCCTCCGTCCTGGGATGCTCTGGTGTGGTGGTGGGACTCGCCCGCCGCAAAAAGCCCAGTCTCGCCGCCGGCCGCCAAAGCGCAAGCAAGTGGCACGGGCGGCACAGGAAAAAACTTTTTAAAACTCTCCCCCGGGTCTCCCCCCCACCCATTCCCGGGCCAAAAAGCAGGCGGAAAATGCCTGTTTGACTAAGGGCAGCACTCACTCAGTCAGTAGGGCACCTACCGGAGGGGGGGTTTCTGGTCTGGAGGGGGGGTGTCCCGGCTCCCCCCCTCCTTCCTGGGCTGCTCTGGTCTGGTGGGACTCGCCGCAGGCTCGCAAAAAGCCCACTCTCGCCGAGACGCCGCCGGCCGCCGCAAACGCAAGCGGCACGGACGGCGCAGGAAAAAACTTTTAAAGTTTAAACTCTCCCCCCACCCATTCCCGGGCCAAAAAGCAGGCGGAAAATGCCTGTTTGACTAAGGGCACTCACTCACTAGGGCACCTACCGGAGGGGGGGTTTCTGGTCTGGAGGGGGGGTCCCGCCTCCCCCCGTCCTGGGCAGCCGGACTCAAGTCGCCTCATCGCCATGCCATGCGGTGCGGGCGGGGGATCGAAAATAGGGCGACGGGCGAATGCAATATTTTTTTTTGAAATCGTGGTCCAAAAACACACAAGCACAACAGAAACACGCGGAAATGTATGAACTGCCAGATTTTTCACAGTAGCAGTGGGTTTTTTCTTGCAACAAAATGTCTCTCCTCTCCTCCTCTGTCCTCCATTGATTTTATTTTATTTTATTTTATTTTATTTACACCTGCGCAGTGCGCAATGATGGGCTGGCCCAGTGGCCTGGCCAGCCATGTGGGAGGGGACGACCATGCAAATTTTTGGAGCCATCTCACCAATCGCATGGCCACTTGGCCACTGAGACTTCTGGGATGTGCCAAAAAGCCCCCCAAAACTTGCCCTAGCCCCCTAACCCGCTAATCCTAATCCTTTACTCCTTACCCATACGTCACAGACTGTCTTCTTAGTGGGTCAGAGAGGCACCCAGAGGTGCAACCCACTAGCCCACCATAACCTTACCCGTCATTAGCCTAACCCTAGCCCTAACCCTAATCCACCTTAGCCCATAGCCAGATCTACTTGCATTGCACTACACGCAAGTACGATTCCCTTCTTTGTGGGACATGGCAGGTGCGACCCGCTCGTACCAAGGGACCAGGTACTTGAGCAGGTGCAGTGGCACTGCCTGGCCTGCAAATGGTATGCATATCCATATGGTTATGCATGCCATTTTGCAGCAGCAGCAGGTGAGGAGGGGAGACCCCCATGTTGAGGGGTCTCTTGGAGCCTGCTGCTGCTGTCCCTTCCTTTATAGCGGGCCGGCGGAGGCACCCACCCCACAGAGGTGCCTCCAGGAGCCCGCTACCCCCCCAAAAACCAGTATAACGATAACGAAAAAACGAAAAAACGAACTGACTAATTTTTGCGAAGTTTCGCGAAAAACGGAAACGAGCCGACACGGGCTGCCTCCGACACACGACAACTCGAAAACGTCATTTTCCCGAGTCGTGCCCATCTCTAAGTGAAACATATATAAATTTGGTGCAATATATAAGCAATTGTTGCTAAACAGAGCTAGGAAAGGAATCATTCACCCCTTTCTTGGGAACAAGGAAGATTGCTCAGTTCTTCTTTCGTTTCCATGCCTTCCTACTCATCAATCATTCACTCCCAAGACTTTTTATAGGTGGACTCTGCCAAGGTCAACTCATGTCTGAAGCAACCGTATCAATTTATTTTATTTTATTGATACTGAAATTAGCTTGGGTTGATGCCACAAACGAGGCTGACAGATTCGGCTGGTTTCCTGTCAGTTTTGCTTTTGGTTTCCAGTCAGTTTTTGCGTATATGGAATACCTCTCTCACTAGATGTCAAAGCATGCAGCTTCCCACCCTGAACTTGGAACAGGATGATGACAGCTTGCTGCCACTTATATAGCTATCTTTCTCTTAAAAGCTGGCTGTAAATATTGAAGTTCTCAGGGAAGCCTTCTCTGGAACCTCTGAAGCATAATTTGCTCTAAAAAAGGACATAGTTGTAGACATTTACATTTTCTTTGCACAGATTTCTCCCCCAGTTTGTCGTTGCACTTTGTTTACATCACAGTTAAGGCCAGGGCTCACATGGGCTGACAGATTTGGCATTCCTCTCTGAGCCATATCATATGCTGACGACTGCAGCCTTGCAACTTTTTTCTTCCCCTCTGCTCTTCAACACATGTTGGTGTCAGTCAACCAGTGCCAACGGCAAGGTGAGGGTCCAGTAAGAGAGAGAGAGAGCAACAAACCCAGAGGTAGCTTCCATGTCATCCTAAAAGCAGCATGGAGGTGGGGGTGAGTGGGGACAGCCTATTGGCAACCTGCCCCATTGTCCCATCCACGTGGACAAGGTGGCCCTAGCAACTTTTGCTATTTCTGCCGGAGCATCATACAGATAATCAGCAACAAAACAAGACCCCACTCACTGTCTCAGAGCACTCTTGATATCATATAGAGAGAGATTGCCCAAGAAGGAGCTGGAAGTGATAATGGACAAGGAGCTGGAAATTGGAATCTGTGTGTAGAGAGGTGAGACCTAGGAATGGATGATGTACCAGTAAGATATTGTGGTCCATCTGGGAAGAGATGGGCTGCCAGGTATATCAGTGCGGAGGATGATTTGATGGTGATTGGGAAAAATGCCATGCAAAAATGATATGAAATCAAGAGGATACAGTAAGATCCAACTTATTTTACCTATAAACCTCGTTTATTTAAATTTAAGAGAGAGGATTGGCTGGTGGCTATGTGCCTGCCGGGGTTAGCCACCAACCAATCCTCTCTCTTTAAGCAAGATGCTTACCTAAAATTGCAAACAATAGTTGTGGTGATAACTGTATGCCATGTAGATTTTGCTGCCATAAAAATTGTAAGAAACATTTCTGGAGCAGAGGTCAGATTTTGTTTAGGAAGGCAACCATTTCATATTCATAAATCTACAGAACATTTGGCTTACAAATGCATCTAGACTGCTAAGAACATGTAATCTTTCTTCAGACCCTCAGAGATGCATTGAAATTTGTTTTAGCAGCCGATTTCCCACAGGAGGTGAGAAATTTGTTAGGCATTGAAGTACCAAAATATATTTTTCCTCTCCCCGCTCTTTAATTTTGCTGGCAACAGAATTCTCCATAGCAGGAGATCAAAGATTGTGCATTTATTTCATGATGTGGTCAGCAACCAATCAACTTACAGTGGCCAAGAGTATTTGTCATGGATGGGTTATATATTTTTCTTTCAATTGGAAATGAACATTTTAAATAGAAACATAATGCTATGTTTAATGTAACACCAGTGGATTTAGCTTTTAGTCCATAGGAATATATTAGTAAACTGTAATTTAAGGGATACACCAGTAATAGGCAATAATTATTATATAAAAGTAATACCCACATGAGATATTCAGCTGGACCTTTTCTTTCTTCTTGGCCACTTTAATGTCTTCATCATTCTCTGGTCAAATCCTACTGAAAAGGTTTTAGTTTCGTTGCTGGCTATCTTGAAAATGAGCAGACCCCAAAAGTACTTTTATATGGGTTAACAAGGGGGGGCGTGGCATGCTTGGCTGAGAGGGAAGACGCGTCTCTGCTGA